>JBAMMX010000019.1:5504787-6024787 GCA_037126225.1 Dillenia turbinata | reverse complement strand
CACCCGAATTGAACATGTTCTATTGGTTAAGAGATTAAAGTATAATCTAACAAGTATTAGTCAATTTTATGATAAGGGCTTCATTATTGTCTTCGATTGAAACTATTGTGAATCATAGATAAATTAAGTAAAGAAGTAAAATTTAACAGAAATAGACAATGAAATATATATGTTATTAATTTAAACAACATAGGAGAACAAGATTAAGCATGTTTAATGGTCATAGAAAATGATAATGTATGGTTATGGCATAGGAAATTGGGACATGCAAACATAAACCTAATATCCAAACTAGTTAGAAAAGACATAGTCAAGGGCATTCCTAAGCTAAAATATGATAAGAATAAACTATGTGATGCTTGTATAAAGGAAAAGCACATTAAATCTTCATTCAAATCTAAAAACATAATTCCACAACTAGGCTACTAGAATTGATTTACATAGACCTATTTGGACCTACTAGGGTATAAAGTCTAAGAGGAAAACACTATGATTTTGTAATCGTAGATGATTAATCTAAACACACATCTGTTCTATTCTTAGCTAGAAAGAAAGAAGCTAGTAGTGTATTCATTAGATTATGAAAGAAAATCCCCAAAATGAGAAGGAGTGCACAATTAACAGTATTAGAAGTGATCATGGTAAGGAGTTTGAAAATAGGATATTGTAGGAATTTTGTTAAATAGAATTGATCACAATTTCTCTGCACCTAGGATACGACAACAAAATAGAGTTGTGAAAGGAAAAATAGAAATCTAGAGTAAATGGTTAGAACTATATTATGCGAGCATAATTTGCCTAAATAGTTTTGGGTAGAAACTATAAACACATCTTGCTATATTCTCAATAGAGCATTGATTAGGTCAATCCTTAAGAAAACCCCCCACAAGCTCTATAAAGGTATGAAACCAAACATAGGATATTTTCATATCTTTGGATGCAAGTGCTATGTTTTAAACAATGGAAAGACAACTTAGGAAACTTTGATATCAAGAGTGATGAAAGAATTTTCTTAGGTTACTCAACAGATAGCAAAACTTATAGAGTATATAATAAGAGAACAATGGTAATCGAAGAGTTAACCCATGTGCAATTTGATGAGAGTGATCCATTGAGTAAAATGAGTTTTGATGATGAAGTAATTGAAGTAAAATTGATTCTAGATCAAGGAGAAATAGAAAATCAGGAGATTAAAGAAAAAATCCCAAAGAAAAAGAATAAAAGAAGTGCAGAGAAATGAAAAAACTCATGAGGAATAAGAGATAAAATCCTCTACTATAAGAAAAAGTGTTAATGTAGAAAATATAATTAGAAATGTAGAGGCGGGAGAGAAGACCAGATCTACTATACAAAATCAATGTGAATTTGTAATCTTAAATTCACAAATTAAGCCTAAGACCATTAATAAAACT
Organism: Dillenia turbinata; assembly: GCA_037126225.1. Classification (NCBI taxonomy): domain Eukaryota; kingdom Viridiplantae; phylum Streptophyta; class Magnoliopsida; order Dilleniales; family Dilleniaceae; genus Dillenia; species Dillenia turbinata. The sequence goes on along the minus strand of JBAMMX010000019.1, from coordinate 6,023,375 downwards.
TTAAGTGATGAGAATTGAATTTTAACTATACAAGAGGAGCTAAATCAATTTGAAAAATATTAACTATAAGATTTAGTTCTTAGCTCTAAAGATCAATCATTAATAGGAACTAAATGGGTGTTTAGAAAAAAATTAGATGAAAATGGTACAATTACTAAGAATAAAGCAAACTTAGTGGTTCAAGGATACAACCAAGAGGAGGAGATAAATTATGATGAAACTTATAACACTGTAGTTAGATTAGAAGCTATTAGAATGCCGCTTACCTTTGCTTATTTCATAAATTTCAAATTATTCCAAATAAAAGTCAAGAGTGTATTCTTAAATGGTGTAATAAATAAAATAGTGTATATAGAACAATCCTTTGTATTTGATCATCCAAAACACCCAAACCATCTTGATTGAAAAAGAATTTGAAAGAGTCAAAATAGATAAAACCTTGTTCATTAAGAAAAAGGGCAAAGAAATTTTAATAGTACAAATCTATGTGGATGACATAATGTTTGGAGTAACAAATGAAGATCGTTGCTAAGATTTTGCTAAAGCTATGCATGCTGAATTTGAAATGAGTATGATGGGGGAATTAAACTACATTTTAGACTTGCAAATTAAGAAAATACAAAAGAGAATATTCATAAACCAATCCAAATTCATCAAAGAATTAGTGAATAAATTTGGATTTAGTGAAACCAAAGGATATGCCATACCTATGAGTATCTCAATCAAACTAGATAAAGATGAAAAAGGAAATGAGGTATGTCAAAAACTCTAGAGAAGCATGATTGGATCCTTACTATACTTGACTGCAATTAGACCGAACATCTTGTATAATGTATGCTTGTATGCTAAATTTCAGTCTAATTCTAAAGAATCACACTTAGCAATAGTCAAGAGAATTTTGAGGTATTTAAAAGATACATGTAACCTAGGCATGTGGTATGATAAAAATTTCTCATTTCGGTTGTATGGATACTCAGATGTAGACTTTACTGGATATGAAAAGTATAAGTGGCATATACCAATTTTTTAGGAGTATGCTAGTGTTGGGGTTCTCTTGGAAGTAAAAATAGTGTAACTACTCCCACCACAGAAGTAGAATATGTGTTTCTGGGCAATGTTATGCTCAAATCCTATGTATCAAATATCAGCTTCAGGACTATGGCTTGAACTTAAAATGTATACCAATTAAGATATATAACACTAGTGCCATAAACTTGACTAAAAATCCAGTGTATTACTCTAGAACTAAACACATTAAGATTAGACATTATTTTATTAGGAACCATGTACTCAAAAATGATGTAATCCTAGAGTACGTGGAAACTAAAAAGCATATTACAAATATTTTCACTAAACCATTGGATAGGGGAAAGAGTTTGCAATTTGAGAAGAGAATTAGACATGATGGAGTGAAATCAAATGTTTAATGTGCCTAAAATTGATTAAAACATGTGCATCTAATGATCATGCTATATAGGAATGAAATTTGAAAAAAATTTAAAGGTCTAACAATGTTTATGTCAACTTATGATGAGAGTAAGTCGACCTATAAACAAGGTGTGTCGACCTTCTAGCCTAATTTATGAATAATTGTTTGTATAAGACAACCTACATATAGTGTAAGTTGACCTAAGATGTAGGAAAGTCGATTTATGAGGAGTGTAAGTTGACCCAATGATGTGAATTGGCAAGACAAGTTGACTTCTACAACATATAAGTTGACCTATGAGTATTGAGATACATAAGTGTTTTCCGAAAAGTTATCAAGTTGACTTATGAGATATATACGTCAACCTATTTGGGCTTTCAAGCAATTTGACTCAGTTAAGTTTAGAATAGGGTTTAAATTTGACAAGTTGACCTACAATCAATGCGATTTGACCTACGACAAAAACAAGTCGACCTGTGCTCCCCACAAGTCGACTTGAGTAGTTCATGCCCAAAATAAAAATCCAAAATCCGACCCAAAACCCAATTTCTCTCACATCCTTACCCAAATCTTATTCAAAAATGAGGAGACAAGTCGATTAAAACCTTCTTAGATGTCAACTCTTTATATTTCATTCAAAAATCTCATTTCTTCCTCTCAATGACTCTCAAAACCCTAGCTCTTCTCTCTCTCTCTCTCTTAATCGAAATCTTCCTCTGACAACAAATATCCATGGCACCAAAGACCAAACTTCCGACCAAGTTCGATACAAGTAATTTTGCCTCCATTGAAAAGAGTAAGTTCTTCTCTCAAGGCTTTTGTAGGAGGAAATTAAATTTTAGAAAAGTTATAGATTGGGAGTATTTGAAGAAAATTGAGTTTCCTTATAAAGAGCATTTAAGTAATATTTTCCCTAGTTCCCTACTGAATCCGAGTGAGAAAGTTTATGAGAATCTTGTTTGGAAGTTTTACAATAGCCTAGAAATAGTTGATGAGACGGGAAATCATCTTTTAGAAACACATTATAAATTTTCTACCATAATAGAGTTTTGCACTTTTAAGACATACATTAAGGGAAAGGAAATGCCGGTTGCTCCTAAAGTACTATGCATGATAAATGAAATGGATTGGATGCCTCACACTATTTGTGAGAAATATATGGGAATGGAGTTGTTAAAGTCGGCTAAGACTCTGTTTAAGGATAATAATTTGATTGAAATAAACACCAATGCTAAGGCATTAAGTGTATATGAGCAAATTTTGCATTTTATAGTCACTCATGTCCTTAGGCCTAGATGAGGGAATCATACGAGCATTATCAAGAAGGATTTTTGGTTGATGGCTTACATTATGAAGGAGAGAAATCCTGGGCTTTATTTTCTTGTGCCCTACTTCATGATTAGTGCAACTAGATCAAACTCATCCAATCTACCTTATTGCTTACTAATTATGGACCTTATAACTATAAATAACATAGATTTGAAGGACATAAATACAAGGTTTCTAATAAATAATGACACTGGGGAATCCCCTTTGAACAAGGCTAAATGGATTTATAAGGATGGAGAGAAAAGAAGAGCCTGCTACAAAACTAAAGTAAAGAAAGAGACAAGAATATGAGGCAAGACCTAGTGAGTCATCTAGGGAAGGCTATATTGATGAACATCGGCAGGCAACCCTTTAGATAGTTCCTGTTAGCAATGGTGCATCCTCTTCTACCTCCAAAGTAACATTGGACATGGTGTGTGAAATCTTAATCCAAATGCAAGGACAAATCCAAGAAATAAAGGGACAAATACTAACTCTTGAAGCTTTAATCCGAGAAAAGCAGTCTGGACCCTCTAGCTCTTCCTGGATCTATCATCGTCACTTCATTTCATCATGAGCTACCTTTAAAGAAACCCACATTTATTTTTATTTTCTTAATATTAGTTCACCTTGATGTATTAGAGTACGTATTATGTAATCAAACTTGATTTTGGATGAAATGATATATTTTAATGCTTTACTTTTATTTTGCCTATATCTATGTGCTTGTGGTTATGAAAATGAATATGCATTTTTTGTGCCTATATATACCTATATTAGTGCCTATATGCTTGTAGATGAAGAATATGGATGGTATGTTTTTATACTATATATAATGTGTGGCATTAATGATATTGTACTTATATGGCATGAAAAGTGTTCATTTAGGACATCAGAACATGTACATTGATCCCATTTTATTGATGACAAAAAGGGGGAGAAGGTTGTGTATAAGGTAAAATAGTTGTTCATGTTTGGAACATGGTTGGCATATGATGGGTGAATTAAGGGGGAGTTAAATTTTAGTGCTCAAAAATAGGTTAACATAGGTTTGAGGGGAGTTAAGTCTTAGTAACATAGGTTTTAAAAGTTCAAAATAAGATAGCATAAGTTTAGGGGGAGTATAACTTTAAATTTCCAAATTTGTAAGTAATTTTGTCAAATTTTTTATATATAAGTTTTGTCATCATAAAAAAAAGGGAGTTGTTGAGTAAAATAGATATTAATGATGATTAGACATAATTAAAATAATTAAGATTAATTATTTGAGTGTTAGAGATATAGAAAATTTGTCAAAATTAAGGAAAGTATGAGCAAATCGACCTACATTTTAAAGATGTTGACCTGCATATGTAAAATAACTAGACATAATCTAAGGTGTCAACTTATACTTTACAAAAGTTGACCCATCGAGTTATCAAGTCGACCTTAAACTCTATGTCGACCTAGGATTGAAAAATTTTAATTTTATCTAAGTGTTAAACATCACAAGTCAATCTGAGTCAGTGGACAAGACGACCTAAGTTGAATATGCCTCAAGAACCAAGTATGAAAGATAACTAAGTCTACTAGCATAGGAAACCAAGTTGACCCGAGGAATTCAAGCCTAAAAAATGTCTGAAATATAACTAAGTCGACCTACCAGATGGACAAATGACTTGACCCTAGGACAAAAGGACTATAAGTCGACTTTGATCAAAAGCAAGTCAAACTACTTTTCAATATAAATTTAAATTAAGCAGACCCAACATTTGTATAGACAAGTCGACCTAGAAACTAGTCAAGTCAGCCTACCACATAGTTAAGTCAACCTAGGAATGTAGTTCTCAAAATTTCTAAGTACGGAGAAATACAAGTCAACCTAGATAGCCTACAAGTCGACACAATGAGAAGACAAGTAGACCTAGGAATAGAGTAAGTCAACTTGAGCGAGTTAGCTCTCAGAAACTAACTCTGAAACATAACTAAGTAGACCTAAGAGAGTTGATGTGTCAACCTATAAAAACATAGTCTTAGAAACATATTCTAAAACATAACTAAGTCTATCTAGGCATTAATCAAATCAACCTGATCACAGGACAAGGCAATAAAGATCGACTTATGGATATCTAAGTCGAACTGACTAGAATATAAGTCGACCTAAGCTAAATGTCAAAAAGGCCATAAGTCGACCTAGCAAATATACAAGTCGACCTGACCTAGAGATGAAACATTATGAGTCGACCTAATTAAAACACAAGTCAACCGAGACCATGCTCTTAGAAATGCAATTTCTGAAATATAAATAAGTCGACCTAAAGTTAGAACAAGTCGATCTAGTTATAAAATTTGCATTATATATATCGACCTAACAATATTTCAAGATGACCCACACTTAAACAAGTCGATCGAGGAGAAGCACAAGCCCACTTGACAACCTTACAGAATGCAAGCAAGTCGACCCACAGTCATATCAAATCAACCTAAGCAACTCAAAATACAAAGGTAAGTCGACTTACCACCATATCAAGTCAATTTGAGTAGTTCAAAATTCAAAGACAAATTGACACAAAATTTTGATAAGTTGACATCATATGAATAATAGATAAATACTCAAAAAAATGTTTGAAAATTAAATGGAGCTTCAACTACTTCCAACAGCCTCTGCGATGCATTTAATGGCATTAATGGTTACTTAATGGCTAATTTAAAGTCTCTAGTTATAAGGGAAGGATGAAACAAGTTTTTGAATCATCAAAGTGTGCTTATGCTGCGATTTATTCAACCTTTATTTTTACATTCTTGTTGTATTATGCTATAACGAACACATTTGAAGTTCAAACCTTCATTTTATACTTTATTTTCACTCTGTAATATCTGTAAAGATCATAAGATTAATTCTTCTTAATCTGGGATTGAATTGTAATGAGTAAAGTGTAGTTGGGTTTGCTTGCTCTTAGGAAAAGCAAGTATAAATATTTGTGAAAATACTTGCAAGGTATATTAGAATCTGGAAAGTTAGTTATGTAAACTATTTGTTAAAATAGTGAATTAGAAAATCCATATAAAATCTAGAAGTTGACATACGCCAGAGAGGTAGAACCACTATAAATCATGTGTCGACTCTGTTTTTCTCTCTCTCATCCTCTATTTTCTTTAAGCTTCCTTTAATCCTCTCTAAAGTATTCAGAAAACCCAAAAATTATTTAGATGGTATATTCATCCCCTCTAGGTTGTTACATTTAGTGTCTACAGAATCTAAAAAAAAATATTGTCACTCAAGATATTCCTTATCCCGAAGTTAAGTGTATGAAATGTTCTTTTCTCCTTCTTCAGGGTATATAAAGGAACAAGTATTAAAGATTAATAGCATTTTGGGACCTTAAATGCTTATCCCTAAACCTCTTAGGCCTCTTTTTCCAAACTTACTTCCTAATTCTAGTCATTTCTCCATAACTATAATATTAAAAATGTTAAAGTAAAGTTGAAAAGGTAAGAAATGGCAAGGCCAAGTACAAGTAAGTCAAAAGGAAAGCTCTCTTCTCCCTCCGAGGAATAGATAAGAAGTGCACTCCGATTCCATGGATCCCTTGTTCTACCGGTTGCATAATAAATGTGTGTATTTTAAATTTTGGTTCCTTTGTTCCTTATCTTCTTGAGAGTAAGAACTCTAGTTCGACAGGTTTACTTAATATACTAGATATCTCACTGAGTTCTGCATACATTTTATATATCATGTTACACGCATATCTAAGTTTATATGTTATGTTATGTTTATGATATATAAATATATATATTATTGATAATTGTCATTCATGAACCATACTTTACGCATTACTTTTAATATCATGTCTTATGTGTTGTTTTACATAGTCCTTTTGAATGCTTGCTCAAAAATGAGATTTAAATTTTAGTACATGGACCTAAAGAGCTCTTTGTAACTGAAACTAAATAGGTTTTTCAAAATAAAATGGATAAAATGGTATTATTATTATTATTAGGACTAAACCTAGACTAGTTGCACAAGAGTACTAAGTTATTAATTGATGACATATGGCACTCTAGCTAAGAGCAGAAGCCATTCAATTTTTGCTTGCTTTTACTTGTTTTATGAATTTCAAACTCTAACAAATTGATGTGAAAATTGCATTTTAAATTATTTTTATTAAAGAAATATATATATATATATATATATATATTTTGTTGAGCAATCTATTTGTTTCAAAAATCTAGAATTTTCAAATCTTGTTTTTAGGTTATGTAAAACATTGTATGATTTGAAACAAATACATAGAATATGGTATAAAAGACTTATCAAACCTTTGATTGAAGATAATTTTGCAAAGGGGAAGGTTGACACCACGCTTTTTTTTATAAAGATAAAGACATCTAAGTGATTTAAATTTATATTGATGATACAATATTTGGTACTACTAATAATCTGCTTTGCTAAAGTTTGTTAAGGTAATGCAGACTAAATTTGAAATAAGTATGATGAGTAAAATAGATTTGTTTTTTGACCGCAAATTAAATAGATAACAAGTGGCATCTTCATTATAAGGTCACTAGAAATTTTATCAAAAGATTTGGATCAGAGAATTTAAAACCATATTCAACACCAATAGGCATATCAACCATATTAGATAAGGATGGTGTGATTTTAAGTTATATAGAAGTATCATAGGTTCTTTGTTGTACTTGACAGCATATATCATGTTTCGTGTTTTGTGTGCACATTTTTAATCTGTTCCTTAAGAATCTGATCAAGTTACGATTAAAATAATTTTTTGTTGCTTAAAGGCCATATCAAATTTAGTTTTGTAGTATGCTAGGAATTCACCATTTCTTTGCATATTTAGTCTGATGCTTGTTATGTTGTTATACAATCAAAAGAAAAGGTACTACTAGTACATGTCAATTTTTTAGTAATTTGCTTGTCTCATGGTCTTCTAAAATATAAAATAATATTGCAAGTATATTGCTACCGTTAATTGTTGAACACAAGTCATATGGATTAAACTATAATTGATTAATTAGGGTATTAAATTAAATTGTGTGCCTATTAAGTGTGATAACACTATGCTATAAATTTAACAAAAAATCTCATTCACCATTCTAAAACCAAACATATTGAGATAAGATATCATTTTATTAAAAGTCATGTTCTAAAAGGTGATATTATACTTGAATATGTTGACCAATCTAATCTAACTGCAAATTTTTTCACCAAACCATGCGAGAAACTAAGTATGATAACGTAGCAATGGCTAGTCACAAACCCAAGTAAAGACGAAAGGTTGCGTTAGATAGTCAGACAGTGTAAAACTAAGGCAAATATATATATATGGATCATTTACAATATTGTGTCAATGTTGAGTTGTTCCCCAATAAGAACATGTTGCAGGGTCCGATTGCAATGTCTTGGTAAGAACTACTATGCCATAAGAACTCAAGTATAGTGTTAAGTATGCAACTAGAGGGTTCGACTATGATATTTATGCAAGAACCGATACATCTCCACGGGTACTCGGATGTAGTATTAAATAAGTAAGAGTTTTCACCCTATGTTAGATAAAAAAAAGACAGCATAGGATTGGGGATGGTATCATAATTGGAACTTAGAACATAGGAACCCATATTGGCAAAGTCATGTAGGCAAAGTCATGGGGGTAGTAGACAAAATAATTAGTGGACAAATTAATATTTTATACTTACAAGAGATGAAATGGATAGGTAAAAAGGCAAAAACGTTGAAAAATTCAGGTTTTAAGCTAGGGCACACATGAAAGACCAAAACAAAAAATGGAGTAGGTATTATTATAGATAGTTCATTGAGAGATGAAGTAGTAGGAGTGTTAGAAAAGGAGACAGGATAATAACTCTTAAGATAGTGATAGCAAAAAAACTATTAATATACTTAGCGTTTGCAAGTGCAACATTTATACAAGGACTGCTACATCTCCTTGAGAACTCAAATGTAGTGTTAAATAGGCAAAAGTTCTCATGCCCTAAGTTAGATAAGAAAAGACAGTATAAAATTGTGGATGGTATTAGATTTAAAACTTAGAACATAGGAACCTTTACCGGCAAAGCCGTGGAGGTAGTAGACACAATGATTAGGAGAAGTATTAATATTTTGTGCATACAAGAGACAAAATGGGTAGGTGAGATGACAAAAATGTTAGAAAATTCAAATTTTAGGCTATGGTACATAGGAAAGACCTAAATAAGAAATGGAGTAATGTCATTATAAATAATTCATTGAGAGATAAAGTAGTAGGAGTGGTTAGAAAATGAGATAGGATTATAGCTCTTAAGATGGTAATAATAAAAGAAACTAACAATGTACTTAGCATATATGCATCTCAATTAGGATTAGATGAACATACTAAACAAAGATTTTGGGAAGATTTAGATGAGATAGTATAAAGAATTCCACAAAGTGAGAGAATTTTAATAGGAGAAGATCTAAATAGGTGTGTGTGTGTGTGTGTGTAAGATAGAGAGAAGAGGAATATGAAGGGTACTGGGGTTTATGGTCTTGGAGAAAGAAATGAAGAGAGTAAAACTGTTTTGGATTTCGCAACAACATATAAGTCTATTATAGCCAACACATTTTCTAATAAAAGAGAAGAGCATTTAGTTACTTTTAAAAATGAGAACAATAAGTCACAAATTGACTTTCTTATTATTAGAAAGAGGGACGGAAATAGTTGTAAGGATTGCAAGGTTATCCCAAGAAAAAGTTTAATTGCCCAACATAGGTTAGTCATGTTGGATATGCATATCAAGTATAGTATTCATAGAAGAAAAGTGTGCATAACCCTTAGGATTAAGTGGTGAAATTTAAAGGATGTGAAATGAAGCAACTTTAAGAAGAGAGTAGAAAAGCAAATCTTAAGAGAAATACATAGTGACTCTAATATGGCATGGGAGAAAATAACACTTCATGTTAAAACGGTAGCTAAGAGTGTACTTGATGAATTAAAAAAGACATGTACCTCTAAATAAACAATCTTGGTGGTAGAAAAAGGAAGTACAAGAGAAAATAAATGCTAAAAGAACAGCCTATAAGTTACTTTACACTAGTAAAAACAAGAAAAATTTAAAGAAGTGTGCAGTAGTTAAGAAAGAGGTTAAGAGAGCAGTGAATGAAGCCAAAAAAAAAAAGCTTTCAAAGACTTTTATCGACGGCTTGATAAAAATGAAGGGGAAAGGGACATATATAAAATAGCTAAAATGAGAGAAATAAAAACAAGAGATTTTACACAAATAAGATATATTAAAAATAAATCAAATAGGGTATTAATGAATGGTGGTGAAATAAAAAAAGTGATAGAAGAGACATTTTTATAGTGGATTAGGTGAACTAAGTAGGTTAGATGATTATTGAAATATAAATTTTTATCAAAAAATTCAACCCTCAAAAGTTGAGGAGGCTTTAATAAGGATTAAAAATGAAAAAACAGTTGTATCCGATGATATTTCAATAGAGATATGGAAGTGTCTAGGGAAGTAGGGTATTAAATGACTTACGAAATTATTCAATATGATATTAAGGACAAAGAAAATGTCTGATCAATAAAGAAAAAGTATTTTAGTACCCTTATTTAAAAACAAGGGTCACATACAAAATTGTACAAATTATAGGGATATTAAGCTAATAAGTAATACCATAAAACTTTGGAAAATAGTGATCTAAAGAAAATGATGGAAAGAGACCAAGGTGGCTGAAACACTTGGAAGGTTGACAATAAAAGTCAAATACCTTTTTAGACAATTAGTTGAGAAGTATTATGAGAAGAAACATGATTTACACAGTATTCATCAACCTAAAATGGGCGCATGATAGAGTTACTAGGGAAATTATGTAGAAGATTTTAAAAATAAAGGGTGAAAGTGTAGTATATATTGAAATAATCAAGGATATGTAAAAGGACGTGTTAACAAAAGTGTGGATATCAAGTGGATTAATTAAAGAGTTCCCAATAAAGATAGTGTTACATCAAGGGTTAACATTAGTCTCTATCTTTTTATACTAATTATGGATGAACTCGCTAGACACATTCAAAATATGGTACCATGATGCATGTTATTTGTAGATGATATTGTCTCGATGGATAAGATACATAAAGGAATGAATACTAAAATCGAATCTTAGAAAAAATATTGAAGTAAAAGGATTTAAACTTAATAAGATAAAAACAGAATATATAGAATTTAAATTTAGCAATATTACCATTTGTGAGATAATGATTAAGATGAGAAATGATGAATTATCTATAAATGAGAATTTTAAGTATTTAGAATTAATTTTATCATAAAAAAATAGAGGAATTGACAAAAATATAAATAGAATAATTGAAATGGAGAAATCTTTTGATTATTATATATAATTCAAAAATATCTCTAAAACTTATAGGGAAGCTCTAGGAAACGATAATTAGACATTTTATTATGAGGATCTAAATGTTGGAGAATGAATCAAAAGTGTGGGAAAAAAATAATAATTGTGAAAATAAGAATGTTAAGATAAATGTTTGTATGTATTGCGATTGTATTATCGAGAAAATATTTAAAATAAAAATAATTTTAAAGTATTTTTAAATTAAAAATTTAATTACATTTTTAAGCTGGTCTAAAACCCCCCGCCCTAATTCCGTGGAGGAGGAGTTGGTGAGTTGAAGGCTCGGCATTTGGCAACATTTCAATTCCGCACACGGCAACATGTGATTGGTCGGATCTACTCATCAAAATTTCAAAAATCACATTTTACTTAAGACATTCCTCTCTCTCTCTCTCCCCCTCTCTCTCTCTCGGCATCAACACTTTCGGTTGGCGTGTGGTACTCCCATTCTTCTTCTTCTTTCTTCTTCCTCTTTTCCGATCGTACTCAATTCTCTTTTCCGATTGTACTCAATTCAATTAATCAATCCCCACCGAAGAACGAAAGCATATCCTCTTCTTTGCTTTCCCAATTGATCTCAATTTCCAGGTTCTCCCAAGTGGCATAGAGATGGAGAACTCCAACAACGCTGTCGGTAACAGTGGTGTAGATGAAAACCCTGACGCCGCCGCTGTCGGGGCGGAGGTCTCAGACGCCGGATCCAATCCTGTCCAAACACGGCGCACTCCTTTTACCAATCTTAACCAGGTCGATGCCGACCATGCTCTCGCCAGAACCCTTCAAGAACAGGTCCTCTTTTCTCTTCTTTGCTCTTTAGTATACCTAGTTTGTTCTCTCTCTCCCTCCCTCTCTCTCTCTCTCTCTCGAGTTCGACGCTTCTGTGACTGGAAAAATTTTGGATTTTGGAAAGTAAGTTTTTTACTGGTAAGTTTAATGAGAATCAAGAAGGAAACGAAGTAGTAGTTTGAATTCCAGTTATCGGGCAATTTGTATTCTTGCCATTTGCATGTCAATTCAAGTTTTCAATCCTCAAACCAAGCCTTGATGTTGGTTTTTCTAGTATAAGTGGGCAGACTTTGTGCGCAGCAAAAAGGGTTCATATTCGATGATTAGGAATTTTTCAAAATGACATTGCTTTTAATGTCTTCCATTCCTTTTTCAGTATAAATGATTCACAGCTTTTAAAATATGCTCCTTTGGCCGTCCCTTCTTGCATTTGGAGAGAGTGGAATGCCAGAATATTCTCCAAACAGACTCTTCTCTTTTATGGGATAAAGTTGCTTTTTATGCTTGTTTTGGGCTCATGCCTCGGGGATCTTTAAAAATTATAATTTAGAAGAGCTGCAGAGAGATTGGAGGCAATTGTACATTAGCTGTTTGTATTGTTTTGTTCTTCGTTTGCTTCTGAGGATGTTTCATCCTTAGGATTTCTTTGTACATTCCTTTATTATTCTAATATATTCTTCTTTTCCAAAAGAAAAGATGATTTACAGCATTTAAGTTATGGTTGTTGGTTGTTAATGGAACAGGAAAGGGCATACATGATGCTTAGAATGAATGGTGATGGGAGTGAATATGGAAGTTGGGTGCAAGAGGATGACGATGATTTTGATGACCCTGATGACATGGAAGAATATGATGGCACTGATATCGATGAAAATGATGAGAATGATGAAGATGCCTTTGATGTGCATGCTCATGCTGATGCTGATGTTGATAATGACATTAACCATGGTTTTGACCTTGATCCAGCGGCTTTTTCTAGTGACGAGTCATATGCGAGAGCATTACAGGATGCAGAGGAGCGTGAAATGGCTGCTAGATTGCTTGCTCTTGCTGGGATAAATGAACGTTAGTGTTCAGTTGCATATGTCCCTTCATATTAATAGTCAACATGTTGAACTTTAGGTTGATTATTAGTGCTAATACTATTTACTATAGCAGGGGAAGCTGAAGATGCTGAAGATCATGGTGGTCATTCTCAGGTATCATTTTAATAGGGGAACTTCGTATTGACTTGCTCATTAATAATTTGGTTCTGAGTTTTTATCCAATTCCAAATTTGTTGATGCTTGATATGAGAGTGCATGTTTATGTTGTTTTGTGTGCAAATAAGAGGATGGTGTGTTATTTTTAAATTGATTCATGAAATTGCAGCAGGAAGATGCTGATGAGTCTCGGTAGCTAGTTATCATTTGTTGGAGACTTATGGTATTTTACTTGATTATGAGTGAATGCTATGTTGAAGTCCACTTGCGAGAGTGCTGCAATTAAAGCAATTTCTATGCATGAAACTCTTTCATGAGTAGAAAGTCTATTCTTGATAAGGTTGGGTAATTTGGTATCTTTTATTGGACCAAAGTGGACTATATTATATTCTAAATCATGAAACTTTGAGAATTCAATGAAGTATTGTAATTGATGGGGCAAGTCTTGAACCTTATTCATTGTTATGTTTGATGATGTGTTCTCTCGTGGGATATACATTACGCAAAGTGTACTCAAGATGCTTTATGGTGGAATTTTAAGTTATATCTTGGTTTAGTGTTAATTTGATGGAAAGTGAATTAGATTCCCTTGGGAAGGGTAGAATGGGAGCCTTTAACAAGGATTTTCAGTTGCAAGAAGGAAAGACTTCTCTATATCTTATCTGGCCTATTCTTTTAAATGAAGGACAAGAATTTGTTGGGGTGCCATTTCAGTACCATGAGATTTTAAAAGAAGATAAATGGGTCGAATGGAAGTAGTTCACTTGTCTAAAGGATTGGAGTATATCTAAAGAAGGTTCTTGTGGGGCCCTTTATAATGTGTCATTTATTGTCTATGATGAAAATAGTAGATCATGAAATTGCCTATTCTACGCGCTGGTATGGTTGGCTCGTTTTTATTGGGTTTCAATAGAGAGGTGACAATAGAGCTATCACTTGGTGCCAGTTCTAAAAGATGGTGATTTTAAAGTAAGTATGGTAAGGAGTAGCTTCAAAGAGAGCCATTTTCATTAGTTGGGACCCTGAAGTAGTGGGCAACAGAATTCTACTTGGAATGAGAGGAATTACGGTTGGTTGAGGTGGGAGATTGTGTTCTTTTTTTCCTATTAAGGAATGTTTTCTGCAGTTCTGTTCCTTGGCACACCCTTGTTGAGGGGAGAAGGGGGTCAGACATGGTGATGGTTAATGGGGGAGGATGAATTGGTTTCAAATTCATTGGAAAAGGAGATAGGTGGATTGTGAGATTCTAGATTTTTTTGAGGCCATTGTAGAATTGGAATTGCATTTGATATATGAATTACTGCAGCTCTTTTATGAAGATGTGTCAGGGGCATTGTGATTGTTTTTAGTGTTTTCTAGTAATTAAGGTTGTTTCCTTCAAAGATTATGTTATAGGGCTTTGTAGGTCTTCCTTTTCGATGATAGTTCATGGAATAGAGCTGATTCTAGATCTTCTCATTAAGAGGGGGATAATGGTTTGGGTGGTCCTGAAAGAAATATTGTTAGAAAGAAGGGGTGCATGAAGGACGTTAGAAAATTAAAGATTTTCAAACGCCTGAAGTTTAGTCATAGAATACAACTGAAGGCATCTAAAGCATAGCACTATAAAGTGACAAGGAGCACAATTCCAACCTGTAAAAGATTATTACTGAGAACCTGATTTGAAAGGTGAGCTGTCCACTTGTTCCATAAACACCAAATACACCAAAAATCCCACAATACCACAACCAATTAGACTTGATGTGCTGAAATTCTTAAATGACAGGGTGGATTTTTTGTTTTTTTTGTCTATTTATTCACGAATCCATTTACTGCTGATCAATGTCTGGCCGTTGTTTCTTGTCAGGGGGTGACCTCAGCTATGATACTGGAAGTTGGCTCCCTTTTGTTTGCCAAAGAGTGTAGTGCCAGATTATGAAGGAGCTTATGTTTTTCTTGGACCATATACTTGGAAAGGAGCAAATATTTTCAATAGAATTGATTTGGTTGCCAGAACTCTTCTGTCAGTTTCCCTTTCCGACCATTGTGGATACTTGTCATCCATATTAG
Organism: Dillenia turbinata; assembly: GCA_037126225.1. Taxonomy (NCBI): domain Eukaryota; kingdom Viridiplantae; phylum Streptophyta; class Magnoliopsida; order Dilleniales; family Dilleniaceae; genus Dillenia; species Dillenia turbinata. The sequence goes on along the minus strand of JBAMMX010000019.1, from coordinate 6,008,215 downwards.
ATATTATACCGTGACGATAAATAGATTGCTTTCCAAAATGGTTGAAATCATATTGGTTAGTGGAACACTTAGTTTGTTTCTTCTTGGAACCATCGTTAATGAGAGCATTGCATATGTACAAATTTTTCTTCCTTAAATTCTCTATAAATGACCTACTTTCGAAAATGTTTAGAAAGTTTTGAATTACTTAAATGCATTCCTCTGCTGGAGGCTAGCTACCAATCTTGATCTTGTTCACCTGTTTCTGACCAAACTTGCCGTAAAGCATTTAGTTCCATGAAATGCAAAATAACTAAACAATGTGGTAGAAATGGTCTCTGAACTTTTGCTTGTTCTTTTAGGTTCTCAAGAGCTGATGTCATATTATAATTTTAACAGAACTGGAGGAAATTATTGCAGTTATTGATCTGTGACATGTTTTCAATAAATGCTATTATTGATGCCTTTATGCTGGAGCTCAGGTTAGATCATTTATGAGAATTTTGGAAAAATTCCTTGGTTAACTTTTGTTTTGAAATTAGGAAAGGCTGGTGTGTTTAAGTGAAAAGGTCCCTGAAAACAAGTGGGTCTGAGTCTTATGTGTGTTTTCCAGCATGGTCCCATTTGCATGTAGAACTTATATGAATACACAAAGGAAAAAATATGCATAGAATCTGTTGACATGATAGCCCTTAATTTGCTAGTTGTGTATGCATTCATCTTACTAGTTTGATGAATACTTGTGCAGTTTATCATCATCTTCCTTATTAGCATAACCATCAACTCAATTTTAATCCATTAATGACAGGAATGATATAGGTATTTAGCTTGTAAATCACCATGTTTCTTTTTTACCATATAACCCAAATCGTGGACATCATAGCATTCGTCCTGGACGTGAATGCTCTATTCTCCTTGTTTTGTAACTTAACAAAATTCAAAATTGTCCATTTTTATTCATTATCACTCCAACAGCTTTAAGTACATTGCACACTCTTTTGATACTAAATGATAAATATTCTAATCTTGTAAGTTAAAAGACCTATTTAAATTTGCTCTTTCCCAGTTATTTGTAACTAGATTGGATCAAAGATGCAAAAAAGAGTGAATGGTGGTACAGATGGTGTCCATACTATAACTTTGCAACTACGTACAACTTGTCAGATTGAGAAAAGCATTTTAGTTGTCTTTCTTCTCTGATAGCTCAACCATAGCTTGGTTGAAGGGCATTGGTCTCTTGAGAGAAAAGAGGCCTTTCTGGTCAAAGAATAAGTATTTGTGGGAGTAATTTTAATTTTTTAATATGTTCAGAAGTCATTAAAGTTATCAATAAGTTGATGATAATTTGGATGTTTTAGAAATTTCTATCTTCTTGAGATTTCTAGCGTTGTCTAGAAATCTCTATTCTATCAAAATCCTGGTAAAGTTAAGTTAGAGTCTCTCTGGTCCAAGTCTTTACGAAGTTTGTATTTTTCTGATTTTTGAGTTATATTATATTTGTATTTTTTATTGAGGCAGTTTTTTGAAGGTTTAGTATTGTCATTGGGTTGTTTTAGCTACTATAAATAAGTCTCATTGATGTAAAATGAAATAGAGTGAATTGATTGATAGTAAGAAAATTTGTTATTTGGTTATTTATGTTGATGGAGAGTTGTTCAAAGCATCATACATAGTGCAGTTGTTCAAAGTGCCTAACAACTTGTCTACATCTAAATCTTGTTCTCATCATATTAATCTCCAAAAGTGAATCCTTTTGTTTGCTCAACCACAAAGCATAGTTTTTTCTTTAAGCTACTATAAATAAGTCTCATTGATGTAAAATGAAATAGAGTGAATTGATTGATAGTAAGAAAATTTGTTATTTGGTTATTTATGTTGATGGAGAGTTGTTCAAAGCATCATACATAGTGCAGTTGTTCAAAGTGCCTAACAACTTGTCTACATCTAAATCTTGTTCTCATCATATTAATCTCCAAAAGTGAATCCTTTTGTTTGCTCAACCACAAAGCATAGTTTTTTCTTTACACCTTCTATACCAGTTCTTCAACACTTTTTATAGCCTTTTTCACCATTCTTCCAATCTTAGGCAGCCCTTCTCTAGTTGTCCTAAATCATTATTACTTGAAGCCTTGCACTCCTACTTTGAGGGCCCTTTTAGAAATAAATTTGTATATCAAAGCATCAAGTTCAGACTATTTGTTTACTCTTTTATTTAACCTATTAAAAATCGTTGTTCTCCATTTCCAATTCAAGAAATTGAGGAAAATAGTAAATGGAGGTCATTAGGTAAGCAATTATAGGATTCATAATCTCCTTCAAGAACATTTTACCATATCTATGATGAAATCGGTTTTGGGCGCATGATTGAGGCTCTGAAGACTTGAAGGGGGGTTTAAAATATAGATGCACTAAGAATGAGGGCTTGGGAGAGATGGCTTGAAGGCGTCTATTGAGAATTGCTAGCAGAACAAAGGGATAGGAGAAACAGGAGAGCTTTTGCAGCAGGAAGAATGAGAAATAGATTTTGGGGTTCTTGATAACTTACTTCAGTAACTTTTGGTCTTCTTTGTCCGTAAGTTACTCTAGGGGGAATTATTGTCAATTTTTTTCTAATTATTTTTTTCTAATTATTTTTTTCTTGGACATTTGTTGAAACATTATACAAAGGTAGAAAGAAGCTGCATCTACTTACATTGAACTGTTTTAATGCATAATTTGTTTTGCTGGCCTGTTATGATTATGTGAAAACAACAGATCATTTGTTGTGGATCAGTTCAGTTTTCGGACAAAAAACTTTTAGGTTTCTTCCTTCCTTCCTTCTTTTATTTGTTTATTTATTTATTTATTTAATGCATATTTCTTGTCTTATGTTTTTGGGATTTTAGGATACATGGGAGGATGTTGATCCGGATGAACTTTCTTATGAGGTAACTTTGATTTTTGAATCAGGAACATTTCAGATGAACCTATTTTTGTTTTTAGGTTACAGGGTTTACTTTGTTGACCAGGAATTGCTTGCTCTGGGTGAGGTGGTTGGAACTGAGAGCAGAGGTCTATCTGCTGACACTATTGCCTCCTTGCCCTCTATAAATTACAAGAGTCCGAGCACTCAGGATGGAAGCACTGATTCGTAAGCAAGCCTTTTCCCCGTACTGATGGATAACTCTGTTACTTCATTTTCTTTTTCCCATCTTTTTTTCTTCCTTAATCGGATTATCTACCAAATTCACAGGTGTGTAATATGTCGGTTGGACTTTGAGGATGGTGAAACTTTAACAGTACTCTCTTGCAAGCATTCATATCATCCAGATTGCATAAACGATTGGTTACAAATAAATAAGGTATCATAGTTTAGTTTAATTAGAGTAGATTACTTAAACTATCTTACTTCCTTTTTTTGCTTTAGTTAATAGATCTACTTAAATTAAGAGTAGACTTCTTTACATAATAGCCAAACTCTTTCACGACCATGGTAATCGAATCAAGATTAAAATCGTGAATCAAATTGAATCATGAATCATAAGATTCAGTATTATGTATATGAGTACTATTAAGAACGTGTACTCAAAAGGTGGACATTTAATTAATTAAAACTCAAGTGAATGCTTTTAAAATTTGTTTGAAATTTGTTTGGCTGAAGTTGTTCTGTTTTGAAAAGGTGAAAAGTGAAAGTGTTTTGTTTTAAGAAGATAGATGTAGTTGATGTGTGAATGAGAAGTGCTTATTCTTTGAAAAGTTCTACAAATAAAATAATAGCACTTAATTTTATTCTTTGAAAGGTTTTACATTTGTTGTCCACTGAAACCAATGGGGTTATTTTGTTACTAAAAATAATAATAACTTAGAAAAAATACTCTTCTTGTCCATCAGTGCTGTCCTCTCACTGAGTAACGTAAATGAATATTAAAATAAAATACTTTCTGTTCATCGACTTCAACATCTCTTCTTCGATGGCGTCTCTTCTTCTTCTTCACTAGAAGAGACTCAGATCTGTGACAACTTCCTTTTCATCCTCACCAACATCGCCATCGACAACTTTTTGACGGTGTCCTCCCTCAGATCTACAAGATTCCATCTTGATCTGCTTCTTCTTCTTCCTCGCCACCATTTCAACAGTGCTCTGCTTGGTCTACCTAAGTTTCTTCTTCTCCTGCTAGATTCTGTCCTGGATCTGTGAGATTTCGATGACGTCCTTGATCTCTTTTTTTCTTCCTCACCATCGAATCATGCGATTCGATCAATTCGGTTCGATTCTAATCAAATCATGCAATTCAAGTGATTCTGATTACCATATTCCTGACCTGGATTCAGATGACTTCACACAAGGGCACACATTCGCTTTTGGTCAAGCTTGATTCTCAGCTAGTGAAAATTTAACAATAAATTGGCATGCCACATGGGACTCGAGGAGTCGAGATAATCATTTTTACTAAGATGGTTGGCCATGGAAACTCAATATTGATCAATGCTCAAGAAGCAGCCTTCCAACATGCACGTTCCTACAAGCATGTTGTAGGCAATGACCCGAATTCCTCTGAGATCTGAGGAACCCAAAATAAGAGCACCATGTATTGGATTTGGCATTTGACATCCAAAGGTTGCAAAAGGTGATAATTTAAGAATTTATTGCACAAATGGTAAACTTGAAAACTTCCTTGAATGGCGATCTGTTTTTATTTTAGTTTTTTCCAAAAAAAAAGGTTTTTTTTTTTTTTTAATTTTCCTTCCCCAATCACCTGATTTTGAAAAACCTCAAGGTGCTAAATGTAAGAGTTGTCTCCAAAAACAAAGGATGCTTTTAATATTGCAAAAAAACCCCCCCCCCCCCCCCCCCCCCTTTAAAACCCCCAAAATGCTGCCTCACCATCATTTAATTCACATCTAAACAAGAGCCATGGGCTTGAAAACAATGCTTAGGCGGTTTATGTGCCATCTGTAGGCTCTTTACTATGGACTGAATTTACCAGTTCAAATTATTTTACCAGCAACAATGGGAGTCATGGCTTGAGAAAGATTTTCCAGCAGTTTCTACCACCTCTGGGCCCCTAACGTATCAAATATGGTACTGACTTCACTTGTCCAAATTCTGGTAGTTAATGTAAAAACTGTCAGAAAAGGAATCCCGGTTTTAATGGTGGAGTCATGCCAGGGTATTCATGGGTTAATAATAAAAGTGTTCACCCACAGAGACCAAATTTGAAAGGGAACAATTGAAAGTTAAGAGCCACTCCCTTTCAATAATGAGAATTTTCTCCCCATGGGAAGTGAAAACATGAATCCTCGATGATTCATGGGCCTTATGCAAGTAATGGCCTAGTCTATCTTAATCTGTTTGAGTCCTGAAATTCAGATTCCAGTGATGTAGATCTCGAAATGGAGAATTTTCATGCTCCTAGGATGCATAATCTCAAAATGGTGAACTTTTAAGGAGTGGAGAATTTTCAACCTTTCAAGCTCCTTACCATCAGATAGATAATCATGGTGTTGTGAACCAAAATGTTGAGGTAAGGGATGAGATTCATAGAGACAATATTGATTTGGGTGTGAGGCCTATATCAAGGCTGGTGTACCTTAACCCTTATCCTGAGGATATGGACAAGCTTTACCCATGGCTACCCTATTATAAAATACTTGAGTTCACAGCCTTTGTAGGAACAGATGATCAATTGACTCCAGAACGCAAGGTGATTCACCATCTAGTGTAAAGACATGACCGGTTCAATAAAATTAGGATCTTTGGGAACTCATTGACATTTATTGGTATTCAAGTTTCCCACCCAGCTCAGTCTAGAGTCGGCCACAGTTAGAACAACTCTTTGACACCCAGTTTCATACAGGTCAGAGTTTGAAGAAACATAACAATGGTTGACTTAACTTAGTTGCAACTGCAGCCTGGGAGTTGGCAAAGTTTTGTAGGGTAGAGTCTGAAGTAACAGTGGCTGACTAAATGAAATTGCAACAACAGCTTGGGGAGTTGGCAGAAAAGTATTTAACCAGATTTAAGTCAACAGTTAAGTTGACTTAACTAAGTCAGAAATTCTTGCTAGGGTGACTGGGGATAAGGATGGTAATATTGACCTTTGAAAGCTAACTACTGCCTGCTCCACTGGTCTTAATGCTGTTTTATTGGGCTTGAATGTCATTATCAGATATGAAGCCAGAATCCCCCCCCCCAACAATTGCCTATATATACTATCCAAAATGACAGTTAGGATTTTGGTTTTTTACCTTGTGTATCCATTATAGAGTGGGTTCCTTCACATGGATCTACTGGGTCATTGTAGTTGGCAGCATTTGGTTGGATCCATGCTTTCGCTAGTCATATTTTGCACATTTGAACGTATTTTGCAGTCATGTCAGGATTGTATAGGAGGTTGATTCATGTGTAATAATGGTAACAGAGCTCATCTAATCCTACATTGCTCTTCGAATGTTTTGCCTCACCAATTTGCTGATCCAGATTTTCATACCCGAAAAATATTAATCAACATGGATGTATCTAGGCTAAGTGCATGCACAAGCCAACTGATTGGGATAGCTCTGTTCTTTTGCTGTGTAGAATCACAACCTTTACGCCATCTGGACGCCAATGCTAGGTTAAGATTAGATGGCATTGTTGTGCTCATATATACAATATGGATCTTATAAGCTGTGCATAGAATGCAACTGTGTTCTTCATCTTCAATCAAATGCCTTCAGTTACAACTTCTTGTGCACTTTAGGTTCGATTCTGTGTTCTGAATTTGAGATGCACTCCATGATCTCCAGATGCGCTGGATCTTCTATTTTTCTTTCCATAAATTACCATTACTTACGTGATTCTGTTCGTGTACTTATAATTCCACTTGGTGTTGTCCCATTGGATGTAGCTGGTCTGTAGATCTTCACGTATATATGCTTCACAATGTCATTAAATATTTATGTTATTAATTAATTTTATATGGCTGATAAACTATGACTTCCCTCTTGACTCTTAGGTGTGTCCGATTTGCAGCACAGAGGTCTCTGCTGGAAACTGCTAATGCTGGTTTCTTGCAAAAGACAGCATGAGCCAGATTCAATTATCTTGTGTTTAGAATGCTCTGCTCTAGCAGGCGATGTGCACCCGTCTGTATACATTCTTGTGCTGTCTTAATACAAATTATTTACCCGCTAGATTACTGTTTATCTGCCTCTTCCATCCACACATACCAGCTCTTTAATGCTGATGAATAGGCAAAAAAGAATCTAATTTTGTTGAGTGTTATAGGGAACACCAAGTTTTGGTATTCTTTGTTACCATGATCTAATGCGAGATAAGGGTACGATTTGAAGGGTCATGCACCAAATGCAGATTACTATGATCAGTTGGATGAGTTGGTATTTGATTAGAATGGTTTTTTTAGAGCTGTGGCTGTGGGGATTATTGATGTCTTGGGAGGGTCAAAGGGAGAAATTTGGTTAGAGAAAGTGCTTGATTCTTGCAAATTTTGATTTGTGTAGCTGAGCTTAAAAGAATATATCTATTGAACTGTCTTCATTTTTAGCTCAAAAGTTATGTTTCTAGCCCATTTTCTCTTAAAAAATAAAACTGAAATCACCAAAACCTATCGAGTACATGTCAATCAACGCACAAGTTATAATAAATTTTCGAAGGGAAAAAATGAAAAAATTTTCAAGTATTTATTGCCTTAAGGAGGAGGGTGGCTATGTGTCCTCCACCCAAGAAATTTTTGATAAGGATTTATGTTCATTCTACTGTTACTAGATTTTGAATATAAGTATGATTAGGGAAATTAAATTATATTATTGTTTGAATTTAAATATTGATAAAGTTATGATACAAAATTGAGTATAAACCTGTAAAAGTATTCACATTATAAATCTCATTTTGTGAAATAAAAACACAATTATTGTTATAAAGAAAATAATTATATATGTGAGCATATGATATGAAATAGAATACATAACATATAATAATTCATATAGCCAACTTAGTAGAATAATGGTTTGGTGGTTGTGTATTAAAATATATTCTCAAATATTGAGATGAACGTTTTAATTAATTTTGACATTAGCGAGAGTTAATCTTACAATTCTTCATTTCCTGAATTTAATATATTAATTAAGTTGATTATGCATACTTATTTTAATCTAATAATGCAAAAAAGAATAAACTCTAAATAACTCAAATAAAATACATAACTCTATCAAAATATATATATATATATATATATATATATATATTTAAGACTTCACATGGTAGAGATTTTTTTTTATTTTTTTTTTATTTTTTACATTGAAAAGTTTATATGATTCATCAATTTTAAAGACCCATATAACAAAAAGATCAAAAACAACATGTTACATATGGGGATGAATTTTATTTTGAAAGATTATATTATAACAATTTAAGTATGTTATAAACACGACAACTACTAAGTTTATATACTAAAAATATAAATAAAAATTATAAACTAATCACCAAATATTCATTCGTGCATAATAATGATAATAAGAATCAAAAAGTTAAATAAAAATATGCATAATAAATATTTATCTTTGGATCTTTAGGACTAATTTTAAATTTTTTTAAGTGATTTCGGATTTGATTTGTCCTGTGTTTGGATCAATATATGAAGTTTATGACTATGAATTTTAGGATAAATAGTAGAATAAATTCTAGATATAAGGGTTAAATAGTAAAGTTATTTTCATTCTGGAGCCATTACAAATTATTTGTAATCTTACAGATTTATTTAGTTATATTAATATAAACGTAGTATGAATTTCTACAGGATATTTAAAGTAATCTCATATTTAAACAAAAGATAATTACTAGACATTCTAATAATTTGAATTTAGTTAAATTGATTTTAATAAACTAACATAAGGTAAATATAATATTGACGCGATTGGTCAAATTTTTAAAATAAAAAATAATTTATAAGTGGTTTTAAAATAAAAATAGTCTTAGTTTTTAAGGCTATATTAAAGATTTTCCCCATCCGTAAATATCGGCAAACACTTGACATAAACAAACGCAGCCCAAAAATACCATCCCTCGGCGTAGACTTAAAAACCAAGAATCGGAAAAAGCAGGAAGGAGTGCTTGTCCTTCCTCTCTATCCATAGTCAAATGTCGGATGTTTTCATCCCGCCTGTACCAAGCTCTAGAGAAATGCAAATCAATTTCAGAGCTGAAGCGAATCCATGCCCTTCTCATCACTTTGGGCATCTCCCACCATGACCCTTTTGCTTCTAAACTCCTCTCCTCCTCTGTTACTGTTGACCTCCATTACTCCTATCATTTCTTTCTCCAACTCTCAAACCCAACCACCTTCAATTGGAACACTCTCATTCGAGCTTCCTCCAACAGCAAGAACCCTAATACATCAGTTTCTCTCTATGTTCAGATGCTTCGACTTGGAGTCCCTCCCGATCACTTGACGTACCCCTTTCTCGCCAAGGCTTCTTCCCGCCTTTCTTCTATTCAATTGGGAAAATTTTTTCATGCCCACATTATCAGAACGGGTTTCCTGTTTGATAGATTCGTTCAGAACTCGTTTGTTCACATGTATGCTTCTTGCGGAGACATTGTTTGTGCAAAGAAAATGTTCGACGAAATTTCCCGCAAGAATTTGGTGTCTTGGAATTCAATTTTAGATGGGTATGCCAAATGTGGCGACTTGAATTCTGCGCGCCAAGTGTTTGCGTCGATGCTGGAGAGAGATGTGGTATCCTGGAGCTCTTTCATCGATGGGTGTGTAAAAGCTGGAGAGCATGAGGAGGCTCTGGATGTGTTTGACAAAATGCTTGTCGAAGGACCTGTTGCCAATGAGGTGACGATGGTGAGCATTTTGTGCGCTTGCACGCATTTGGGGGCTCTCGCAAGGGGGAGGAAGATGCATCGGCTTCTGATTGACAATGGGTTGCCATTGACTTTGGTTCTGTGCACGTCTCTTGTGGACATGTATGCAAAATGTGGAGCGATAGAGGAGGCTTTATGTGTTTTCCGGGGCGTTCCCACGGAGAAAACAGATGTTTTAATATGGAATGCCATAATTGGAGGGCTCGCAACACATGGGTTGGTGAAAGAGTCACTTGATATGTATACAGAAATGCAGATTGCAGGTATTGTGGCTGATGAGATCACCTTCTTGTGCTTGTTGAGTGCTTGCGCTCACGGTGGATTAGTGAGGGAAGCTTGGTATTTCTTCGAGTGCCTTGGCAAACACGGCATGACCCCTAAGTTGGAGCACTATGCTTGCATGATAGACGTTTTGGCACGGGCTGGCCAGCTAGCAGAAGCATATCAATTTTTGTGTGAAATTCCTGTGGAGCCGACAGCTTCTATGTTAGGCGCATTGCTGAGTGGGTGCTTGAACCATAGGAGATTTGATCTTGCTGAAGTTGTGGGGAAGAAGCTAATTGAGTTAGAGCCAGATCATGATGGTCGATATGTTGGTTTATCAAATGCATATGCCCTTGTCAAGCGCTGGGATGAAGCCAGATATGCGAGAGAAACCATGGAGCAGAGAGGTGTCAAGAAGACTCCTGGGTGCAGCTTTGTCGAATTACCTGGATCCCATCACAAGTTCATGGCTCATGATAGGACACATCCAATGTCTGAAAAAATCTATGATATGCTCAATGTTGTTGCTGAAGAAATGAAAGCGGATGCTGATGACATAAATGCTGTGCACTGTTTTGTATAATATACGAAGGTTGGAACCCATACTCTATTCCGTAGGCTATTTGAGGGGATTACTGTTGCAAATAATTTGGAATGTATACTCCATTCCATAGTTTTTTGTCCGGGTGGACTCCAATTGATAAACAATTGGTGATTGGAAAAAGGATTTTAACAATTGTATTTCATTCAAAAACTCCATAGTAGAAATTTCATTTTGGAAAACAAAGGTGACGAACTTGGATGTTATGGAGTAGGAAAGCAAAAAACAAAGGATTCAAATGGCCATGAGCATCTACAAAGGGAATTTGTTTCACTAGAACATGAGCCAAACCAAGAAGAGTAATTAGGAGTAGACATCTGAGAAGGCAAACCCAAAAAGAAAATCCAATCAAAACTTACGAACAATGAAGCACTACTATGAAGGCATTCATGCATACATAGCCAGAGACATAAGAAAAGGACCAACGTAAATCCCATGTACTAGAGTATAGATGTAAAATTAAGATTATAAGATTTTACGTTGTTAACTTGGAAAAATAATAATAATAATAATAAAAGGTCCACTAGACTAATGGAGTTAGGAACACTAAAGCAAGACAAAATCAATTGATGGGGTTTGACTTGATTTAATTTTCGGTGCTGTTTAGAGAATCATAGGCAAGGAGCTAAACGAATTTGGTTTAGATACAAATTGAACCAATAAAAATAAATAAATAAATAAATAGTAAAAAAAATTAATTCAAACACTTATTATAAAAAAAAAAAAAAAAAAAAAAAATTGATGAAAATCATATAACATCTATAGTTTTATTTAAAAAAGAAAAGAAAAGAATGGCAATTTCTTTAACTAGTTAAAAAAATTAATTAATGTAAATATATACTATAAGATAATTTAATATAAAATGAAAGAGACAGAGAAATGGACGCTTTGATCCATAGTAATAAATAATAGAAAATTTTAATATTTTTTTTTTATAAAAATAAATAAAAAGGTGGTGGGTATAGGAGAGAAATATACCATTGTAATATTAAAAATTTTAAAAATTTTTAAAATAATAGCGTAGGAAAAAAATTTTTTTTTTAATACCCGTATGTCACGTGATATATATTATTTACGTGAATAATATATTTTACGTGTTCAAAATGCGATATGAATGATATTGTTTATGTGAATAATATACATAAATAATATCTTTTAAAATTACTAGATATTATTTATCTTTTTTAAATATTATGTTTTGAATACGTGTATGTATGATTCATATCAATAATATAGTCGTGTTTTTAAAATATTAGAAACGAGTGTTAAAAGTGAAATGTTTTTCGTTTGGCGTTGTTTTAAATTTTTTTTTTTAAATTTTTTAAGTTATAATGTTACATTTGTCGCGTATTGGATTCCTGCTGAGGGTAAACGCTCCGAGGGGAGGAAGCAGTCCTTGTTTCTGGAGACTTCTATTCTTCGCTATGTGTTGTGGGGCTGACTTATAGATTTGGTACTTCTCTGGTTCTGGAGTTGTGAGGAATCCACAGGGAGAAGAATTTGATTGTGAGGAGCGAAACCCTAGAGAGAGAGGGAGGATGTCGTACTTGCTACCACATTTGCACTCGGGATGGGCAGTGGATCAAGCGATCCTGGCAGAAGAAGAACGTCTGGTGGTAATTCGATTTGGGCACGATTGGGATGAAACCTGCATGCAGGTAACTTCAATTCCTTTTTGGGTTTTTCTTTTTATGAATCTTATCCTTTAGGGCTTTCTGTTATTAATTGATTTTTTTTTTTTTTTTTTTGGGGTACTTGTTCAATCCCTATGTTGTAAAGATGAAATTCTGTTGATTTAACTATTTTATTGTTACTATTGCTGTTATGTGCTATTTTTATTAAGTTAGGTTTTGTCTTCTCCTAGTTTGAGACAAGTTGATCCTCGTTAGCTTTCTTTTTCACCCATGTCGATCCTTCCAAGTGCCATGATATGGACGAGGGTTCAGGTTAATGTTCTGTCTTGCCCCTCTTGTTATCAATTATAATATTACTATATCCGAAATTGATTACCAATCTTAAGATCTTTGATAAATTTTATGGGCTTAGGATTCATATGTCTTGGAGTCTGCTCTGCAGAACGATTTTGTTGATGATTTGGGTACTTCTATTAGTTTTGAGGGAAGGGACCTGCCCTCTTAGGGATTTTTCATGGAAAGACGATTTCGAGTGTCAAAAATCAGGAAGAAGCTGATGGTTGGAAAAAAGACTTTTCTTGCTCTAGTCTTTAGGTCTGCCTGTGCAGAAAGGAATGCTAGGGTCTTTAGAAGTTAGTCTACTTGTACTTCGGTGTTATGAATTTGGATTGTTATACGTGTTTCTCCTTGGGTTCATATATCAGATCATTGTTTTTTATGCTTTTGTTTGTGCTCATGTATAATGGGTCTTGAAAAATTCTTGTTTGAACGATTTATATCAGGATTACAAAAGCAAATCTTGTACAAAATTTTTCTTCTTCTTGTATATTTTTGGAGGATTGCTTCTCCCCTTACATCTATTCTTGTAATATTTTTCCTCTCCAAAAGGCAATTTATTTTTCAATCAAAACAATTTGGTGCCATTGAAGTTGGAGATGACGCTCTGAATGCTCTGTAAAATTCTATAGCCAAAGTTGTTCCCACATCTATCATTAATAGAATCATGGTGCCAATGCCATCCAGTTAGCTTCACTCTTTAGTTTTGTATTATACTCATGATCTAATCCCTTTCAGGTGTCATGATGATTAGTTCTTTCTAAAAATAAGGTCATATAGATAACTGACCTGTGTAAATTTGTGGCACCCACTTCTATGAATTTGACAGTTTCTTTGTTAAAACCATGTTGGAATGTGCATTGGTAGATACTCTTGACAATACAAGTACAAGAAAATATTGAAATTTTAACTCATTAATGTAACTACTTTGTGCAATACCCTGTACTAGAATGATACTAGATGCAGTCCTTTGAAGGCTATAATTGCGTGAGAATAGAATTAACTAACTTCTCGTTATTCTTCAGCTAGACTATCTCATCCTTGATTGAGGAGTAATGCATCCAAATAGTATGTGATGCAGGATGGAGCTGGTTTTAGTGTTGTTAAAGGTGCTGCCACCCTTAAATGCTTGAGGCACTAATTGCTAGGCAAAGCACTCGCCTAAGTAAAATAAGGCGTCAGTCATTAAAAGGAGTTATTTCACCGAAAGATACTGTGATTAGCTAACATAATTTATGATATATTCCTATCAAAGAATCCAATAGTTATATCACCAAAAGTCTTTATGCCTAAAGACTTCTATGTTGTTTTCCACTTGGTATATTCTGCCTTAAGTGGTGTTATGTTCAAATCAGGATCCTTGTTTTTAGGTGCAAGAATATGTGCTGCTCATACTGTTCTTGAGAGCTGGCATTATGATCAGTGTACAAGTCTTGGTTGTAATTTCCATGTCTACTATCATATACAGATTTTTCTTTTAACCTTGAAAAATATCGTTTGTGTATTTTCTAGTTTATATATTTAAAAGGGATATTTATTGCCGATAACTGTCCATTGATCTGAATAACATAATAGTTTGTGATTTGGTTGGTTTCATTTTCTTGGTTACCTGCAAACTAATGTGTTATGGGTACAGATGGACGAAGTGCTGGCTTCAGTGGCAGAGACAATCAAGAACTTTGCCGTGATATACTTGGTTGATATAACTGAAGTGCCTGACTTCAATACGATGTATGAGCTGTATGATCCATCAACGATCATGTTCTTCTTCAGGAACAAACACATCATGATCGATCTGGGAACCGGAAACAACAACAAAATCAACTGGGCCCTCAAGGACAAGCAAGAATTCATCGACATTGTAGAGACTGTATATCGCGGAGCTCGCAAGGGTCGGGGTCTTGTGATAGCTCCCAAGGATTACTCTACCAAGTACCGCTACTAAGGTTTATGGATATTTTTGCAGGAAGCCTGGTATCTTTAGTAGCTTGGTAGGTCTACAATGTGTTGGAGATTTAGTATCTATCATGTGCTCTTTTTTGCTTCCGGCTGAAAAGAGCCAATGCAATGTTATTCATTACTCTTGAACGCAATTGACACGTAGACAAAAACCTGTCATCCTGTATTAAGGTGGCTTCCCATGTATGTTAAACAATTAACCGTGGGTTGTGATTTAATATTGGTTTAAGATGCTTCACGGGGGTATTTTAGACAATTAGGTAGAATTAGTGGGGTAATTTTCACTTATCCATACTTACTCTCCATTAATTCACCGTAGAATTAGATTTATGATAGGAAACTAACATCTTCTTCTTGAGGGATTCTGTGAGATTAAGATAGCCATGAGAGAATGATTTGAGATAGAAAAATTGACGGTTCGAGAAAAATTCTATATAGGAAATTTTTTTCGTTGTAACGATCATCAGACTGAGGGTTACGGCGTCGTGATATTACGGTGGTGGTTCGATTAATATTGTGATCATCATTCCAATCACGAGATCCGATCGAGAGATATATCAGACGTACGATTGGATCGATTTTGGGACTTCACATATAAGGTATTTATCTTATATCTGAAATCTCTATTTTTTATTTTTTCAAAAATTATTTATGCTTCCGCTGTGCATGTGAGTCACACTAAAATATTCAACATTGGTATCAGAGTATTCGTTGGATTATTAAAAATAATTTTCGGATTTATTTTCGGGTATAAAAATATAGAGTATAAAATTTGGGGTTCGGATCACGGATGAGTTTCGTGAATCCAATTATACTAATATATTATCCAAGTCATGTAGATTATGAAAATAATTTTTTTCGTAATTTTCTGATCACGTTTAGACTAAGAAAATTTCAGTTGAAACATTCGATCGTGAATAGTGACCGAACATTTCAACTCCAGATTTGTCGAGTTTTAGTGCAAATCAGTGCATGAAAATTGTATATCTGAGTTCCTGATTTGATGCTCTTCGATTTGGTATATATATTGCATATTGTTGATGTCGGAAAATGAGGTTTCAAATTTGGTCGTAAAGGGTTAGAAATTTAAATCCAAAATACGCCGAGACTAGGGCATAATTATTCCAAAAAATCGAGTCAATGATGCTTGGAATAAATTGAATTAGAAAATTCCTAAAAAAATCTGATGAAAATTGAGTCGGAAAATGGGTTTTGCCCGGGTCCGGGCGAAAGACCCGTTTATCGAGAAGAATTCAACCAAACGAAACCAACAATGAGGCACGTGCACAACACGCGCGGTGCGCGCCGCGGAGATGAAGAGGAGCGTGATCTCACGCATAAAAGTGATGTACAAAATGTAAGAACAAGTATCACAAGTCATGGCTTTGTTGGTTCGTAGGGTATACAAAATGTGAGAACAAGTATCACAAGTCACTATTATCTCTATGTCTGGTTCTGAAATTGTCGTATTAGGTCTTTACAATGGGATAAAATTGAATAGTGATAATTATGAGATTTTTCACTGGTAAATTCAATTTATCCTCGAGGGGTAAGATCTAATTAAAATTCTGAGGCGTGAAATGGTGGACTCTAAGGAGAGTACCACACTTCAGACAGACGGGATTATGGGCATTATGTGCATGAAAGATGAATGATAGCCGAGTTAAGGTAATTCTCCTGAGTAGCAAGCACGATGATGTGATCCCAGTCTATAAACAATATCCTACGGTTTTATCGGTTTGGCTTACCCTATAAAGAGTATTGTGGTGCTCTTATAGATTCTGAAATGAGGATACTGACTTATAAGTGTAATAACTTATAAGAAAATGGTTGATCATACAATAATGTAATATTTGATAAAAATGTCGAGTATGGTCGTCGAGTTGGGGAATGTGACCGAGCCCATTTCGGATATATTTTCTAGTGCTGGATGCGATCCAATTCTTTACTTGATTCATGAGAAATCATGAAAATCTATTTCACATACGATGAAAGTATTCGTATTTTCACTAATATGAATAGGCATAGTGAGCTCAAGTAGGAGTATCTAGAGGTGAGTAGGCCATACTCGGGTTATCCTTATGCAGTGGAGTCGAGCAAGGACTCCTGTGGGACTCGAGATTCAGGTAAGAAAAAACCATCCGACAAAATTGACAACGAAGTATTAAGGTGCAAGGAGTTGGATAGAACCAAATGTAGTGTTACATCCGTAATAGACTTGGTCATTTCGCTCACTAGTGTGACGAGCGGAAATTAACTTTTTCTTCTTTACATGGTTTAAGTTACTCTCTGTTTTCTCTCTTTCGTGGATTGTAAATATAGAAGCAACTGACCACGTAGCTCGAGATAAGAGTGCGCTTATATAGTTTCGTCCAGTGAGTCCTCAACTAGGAGGATTTACGTAGAGAAACGGAGCGTTTGTCAACATCAAAGGGAGTAGCACTTGCAAGTTGGAGTTGCAAATATGCTAGACTCTATGCTCTTTACGTTCTGAATGTTCGACGGAACTTGATTTCAACCTAGGATATGCTCTATTAATTTAGAAATTTTATAGTTTTCATTTATTACGATAATTTTTTGATTGGTTCTGTTTTGGTCCGTGAGGGACTATATGCACTGGAAGTGATTCCTTTAAATGATATTTCTTGTTATCCTTATAACATGAGAGATGATAAATTGGTTAGCAGTGAGTGGTTTGTAGAATCCACTAACTAGTTTTGCCTAGACGACAAACTTACAAGAAAATCATTCGACAATGCAATAAGAGCTGGGACACCATTGCAATCGATTCACTCTAACATTTGTGGCCTTATGAACGTGAGAACCTGAAATGGTGTTGGGTACTATATTACGTTCATAGACAATTACACGCGTTTCATTACGTTTATCTGAACTCGCACAAATCTGAGGCATTGAGATGCTTCAGGAGGTTTACTAATGAGGTTGAAAATCAGTTAAACTTGAGAGTAGAGACTCTCAGAACCGATTGACGGCGCGACTATTTATCTGAAGAGTTCTGTTTCAAGAAAGACATTGCAAGAAACTGACTATTCCTTGCTACTAAGTGAGTAGAATAGCTGCGAGAAAGAAATAGGACTTTGTTTGAGACGGTGAGGCCGATGATGGTGCAAGCCAATTTATTCGTTTCCCATTGGGGAGATGCGTTATTGGTTACAGTTTACATCCTCAATCGTGCTCTATTGAAGTCCACAGTTAGTACTCCATATGAGTTTTGGATAGGGAGGTAGTCTGATCTTAGCCATTTGAGATTATGGAATTATGTCACGTATGTTCACTATTTTTCGCATTTACACGATGAGTTAGACCTGCAAGAAAGGAGGTGTATCTCTATGAGATACTCAGAACACTCCAAGGGGAATATGTTCTAGGTGAGCATACGGATGACACTCTCACTGAAATTGAGTCTCATGATGCCAGTTACTTGAAAATAATTTGTCTATGAGAGGTAAAATCAATTGGGACTTTACCTTCTATCAGATGGATGAGCGTAGTGGTTTAGCTGATCCCAGCGACGGAACCTAAGAATCCATTACGGATCTTGGTTCTAGTGGGAGCAATCCATCTAGAGGTGAAAAGGTTTTCCCTCCTCATAAGAGTAGTCAAGGACGTGTACCTAACCGCCACTTTCCGATTGAGGGAGAGGCTCTCAGTGTGACTCTAAGGATTAAGAGAAACCTTAAACGGTCTTAGAGGTTCTTCAGAGTTCTGTGGAGGACCATTGATTTGAGGTCATGGATGAGAGAAGGAGTTGATGAGAATCAACGGGATCTTAGATCTAGTTGATTTGCCTGAAGGTAGTAGGGCCGTTGGAAACATGTGGGTTCTCAACATCAAGAAAAAGGCCGACGGATCGGTATAGAGGTATAAGATTCGTTTGATAACCAAGGGTTACTCAGACTGAGAGCGAGATTATTTCGATCCGTTTACTTTTAGCGATTGTCGTGGACATAATATGGATCTAGAGTGAGACCAGATGAACGTTGAGACTGTTCTCCTGAGTAGGAGTTTTGGATGAGGAGATTTATAAGGAACAACCATCTGGTTTTATTCCTGTAGATCAGGATGATAAGGTCTGTTGATTTCGGAAGTCGACATGCGACCTTAATCATCAATCCAGACAATGACGCTTGAGATTTCACGAGGAGATGATATCTCATGGTTTCGTGATGATCGAGGAGGATCATTGCGTATACCTTGTATGTTCTCATGATTTTTTTTTATGATCATGTCTTTATGTGAATGACGTTCTGTTGATTGGGAATAACGGAGAGTATCTGATGACCACGATGACGTGGACATTGTCGAGTCTTGATATGAAGGACATGGGTGAGACTCAGTTCTTCCTCGAAGTTAAGATCTAGAGGGATCGCTCGAAACATGTGTTGACGCTTTCACAGGAGTCTAACATCAAGAGAGTTCTTGAGTGTTTCGAGAAGATCTACTACGACTCTAAAAGATACTCTTATCGCTAAAAGGTTAAAACTTAAATCTTGACATGTGCCCTAAGATTCAGGAAAGGACAAGGGAAATGAGTAGAATCCCTTGTTACAGTGCATTGAGTAGTCTGATGCATGTAGTGTTATGTATACGATCAGACATTTGTTATACAGTCAGTATGGTAATTAGGTATTGATCGAATCCTAGAAGGGATCACTGGAGAGCAGTGAAAGGATTCCAAGATATCTAGAGAGAACTGCAGACCTCTCCTTGTGTTATGGATGAGGTGATTTGCATCTTGTTGGGTATTCAAATACCAACTGGGTTGGTGATCTGAATGTATGCAAATCAATATCAGGTTTTGCTATCTTGGAGTAGCAAGAAGCAAACCTGTATATGTCTATCTACGATAGAGACTGAGCTAGTGAGATGCTCAGTAGCAGTTCAGAAGAGTGTTTGGCTCTGGAGATTTCCGGATCACTTAGGAGTTATGGCAAACAGTGGGAGGTCAGTGATGATTTATTGAGAAAATCAGGTTATCCTTGACCACACCTGAGAGACATCACCGAGAAGGGTGAAGTGACAAATTAAGTACACTACTATACAACATGTTGATTGATTCCTTTAATAAACCCATTGTGAGAGATTCTTGTATGAGATATAGGAATCATTGGATTTGCGTGTATTTTGACATTTCTCACCTTGTACTGATACTTATTGTATTGTATTATGACATGTGTGCATGATTGAGTTACGAGTTTATTTATTACACTATTTTAATTGTCATATATTTTGTGATTTGTTGTGATAAATGATATGTCAAGCAGGCATGGTCGACTCTCTCACATGAGTAACCATCTCCAACTCTGAGTGAGCAGAGATGAGACGATTTCTAATTGTAAGAGATTTTGAGAGTGACCCTACTAGAACATAAGTCGCCCTGATATGTGTTCAGGATGAGATCATATGTGATATGATCGGCATGGACGTACCCACATCCATGTTGCCTGTAAGTAGCTAGGTTTGAAATCTCAGATATCACCTGCGATTAGTGATATTGTCTCTGAGATACTCTATTTGGGATTTCTGAGTAAAATCTTATATGTAGACTGAATCTCATACCTGCACAGTGTTAGAGAAATCTGACATATGCCCTTTGAGAGATGAGGAAATAACACTGTGGCACGCGTTTCATACCGCGTGTGATATGCCGATTAGGGATAGTGGGAGTATTATTTGAGACACTGATATGATTTAGATCCCCGTTCCCATTGTGTGAGACCCGAAATCCATTGGGTGTGATCTCTTATACCCTTATCACTTTCGGCTGTTTCTAGAAGTTTTGGCTCAGTGTTGCTACTTTAGTCTGTTTACCGATGGTCAGGAAGATAAATTGAGGTCCGAGGAACAGGTCTAGGAAAACAGCTGAATTGAGACTAATAGATTCGAGTTTGGAAAAAGGAAAACCAATTGATATTAAATCATTGTGTTGTATTCACCGGCATGCCTATTATGCTTATCCATGTTGGGATGTAAGTATAATAGTGGATACACAGTCGAACGTTTATTGGGAATTACTTTCGATGAGAAAAGTAGTTCGATGGATGTAATTAGTCTTGGATCTGGGGGGCAGCGAGCTATCTTTTGATACTAACGATGGCTTCTCGATCATCCTAACAGGTGTATCGAGAGGTTTTTGCTTGTAGGAGTACTCGTCGGTTGCATGACGTCCAATCCTGTATGAAAGTCCAGTAAGGTGATGAGATAGATCTCATGAGTTGTAATCTAGTGACGGACATAAAATGTTTTCGCGTGCAAGTGAGAAATATTGGTTTAAATGCCCCACGAGGGCCATTTTAGACAATTAGGTAGAGTTAGGGGGGTAACTCCCACTTTCCCATACTTATCCATTCTCCCTTAATTCTCTCTCTCACGTAGAATTAGATTTATGATAGGAGACTAACATCTCCATCTTGAGGGATTCTGTGAGATTAAGATAACCATGAGAGAATGGCTTGAAAGAAAAAAATTGAGGGCTTGAGAAAAATTTCGTGTATGAAATTTTTCCTGTCGCAACGATCGTCAGAATGAGGGTTGCGGCGTTGTGGTATTGCGGTGGTAGTTCGATTAACATCGTGATCACTATACAGATCACGAGATCCGATCGAAAGATATGTCGGACGTACGATTGGATCAATTTTGGGACTTCACATATGAGGTATTTATCCTATACCCGAAATCTCTATTTTTTATTTTTTCAAAAATTATTTATGCTTCTGCTGTGTGCATGTGAGTCACACTAAAATATCCAACAAATGAAATCTCTATCGGATAAGCATGACATATTTTAAAATCCCTATAATCCATTGCTTGTCAATCTATGCCCTGTCATTGAGTGCCCTTGATTGGATTAAAAATTAAAGTCGATCGTTGTAGTTGTTGTTTGCATTGCAAAGACTTGATTGGAATAAAAATTGAAGCCGATCATCATACTTGTTGGTTTCATTGCTATGCTATGAGTATGACTAGATTGGTTAGAAATGAAATGAACGGACTTTTGTTTAATGCCAGCAGACCTTGAACTAACATGGCACATGTGCTTTGATAGGCCTGCATTTGGAAGGCATGCATAGACATCAACATTTGCAAGTATTTTTGTGGCACATTAGCAGATTCTTAGGGGGCTTTTCATGATCGAAGATTACCACTCTTTCATGACAACTTGGTTGGTTCTGGGTTTGTTCTGATTTTCGTGTCTTGGGTCACAGATCCAGGTCACACTTGTAGTTAAGCATGACAAAGGTTTAGGTTCCATCTTTCTTGAAGGGGTTAACAGTACACAGCTTGAGAGTGGTGGATGATTTTTACTATTACAGCTTTTCTTCCTCTTCATCTTGTTGCTGATTGAGGGTGGCTGTCTGAATAAGGTCCAACCATATATCATCCAGGGGGGGAGGGTATGTTAGTATAGAGTGGAAGGGAGTGCTTTTTTATGTAATGACAAGACCCATCAAGTTTTTTGTTCTTTATGGTTTATTCTTATACATATCATACAAAGTCTTAGTGATAATCTTGTGAATTATTCTTATATCATACAAAGTCTTAGTGATAATCTTGTGAATTTCTATTTACCCTGACTTGGAAGGGCTTCAACAATTTCTAACACTGCAGTTGCAATGAGATACCATGTGATCCTTGCTAATGTGACTTTTGCTGTTAACTATGTCTAATGCTAGCGAACCTCCAATATGTTCCTCCAATCTCCTTTTGCCTTCTCCAATTGCTCCGAACCATACAAATGAACGACAGCATTGCTCCTACTGACTCAGGGATTCCCTATTTTGCTGTTTTAACTTGCTTCTCTGGCCCTCCTACTACTGCACCCTCTTCTTTTGTTTCCTTTGTCAGATTTGGGTTAAAAACTTTTTGTGCTGGTGATGGTTCTGGCAGAATTAGGTTCGTTGGAATCCAGTATTCCTCGCTGTAAATGGATAGGGAAGGGTTATTTGCTTTGTTTGGTTTTGCTTGTTTCCTGGCTGCGGCAGCATCTCAGAGCTTGTCAATGTTGATGTTGGGTTGTTTAGGTTTCTGGGGTGCACGACTCGGGCTGTCGGAATTGAGATGCTCCAGCCATGGGCATGGGTGGTTGCCAGTATAACCAATTTGAGATTGACCCGATGGCCTGAATGGCTGATATTCTAGCCGTTTCCTGAAATGAACTTATTTGTTTATTATGCAATCTCACTAATATTGAATGTGTCCTGTAAATGTCTCACCTTTGATCCTACTCTGGAGGATTTTGCCGCAGCATTCGGGCACTTGGTATGAAATTTCTTGACATCATTGAATATGTCAGAGATGTGTCCCCGCGGTATTGACCCCAGTCACTCACTCTGACATTGCCACGTGGCTGCTTCGACATGAGAAATTCTAGAGACGCCAGGTCTGACCTTTCCTCTATCCCGTGAGCAGTTCAAATAATACAAAGCCTTAATATAGGTTAGTAGGTAAATCTACTGCCTTGGAAAGATATGAACATATTCACTTCAATAATTTTTTTTTATTTTTTGGAAGTTAATAATTTTGACAAAGAGAAGCTTACGAAATGCAGTCGACAGGGAATGCTTGATTAGCCTGATGCATAATGTGTTCCGGATTAGACCACTGTGGCACAACCCTTGCCCTTCCATAGACACAGCGCATTTCAAGCAACCAACACACTTGAGTTCATCTACAAACACTGCCCTTCCTCGCTTCCCCCTCCAAACCACGCCCAATATATTGGTTTCCCTGTATACCATCTCAGCTATGCAATCGTTGAACTAGTATGCTTATAAATCATACTTCTGAAAATTCCAAGGTAAGTTTGAATTGAACCAACAACATTTGTTACATGTAAAGGTTGAGTCATTCGGGTAACTATCTGAACCAAAACTGTTGGTCAATTAAAAGATAAGTTAACAAGTACCTTGTCCTGTGCAGAGCGCAAATCTGGATTGGAGAGAACAGCATATGCTTCATTGAGAATAATGGCCATGTCATGGCCTGCTGGTGCGGCGATGTCAGGGTGGCAACGCTTTTGGAGCAACCTGTATGCCATTTTAAGTTGGGACAAGCTTGAAATGCTATCAATGCCTAAAAGATCATACAAGTCAAAAGTCCGTGATGGAAGATGAGGAAGTAGAGGCAGTGGCTTTGCTCCTCAAAGAGCTGCTGTTGGGTGTACTACCATTTAAACTAAGTACTACGGGAACCGGGAAATGCTAATTTTGTGGTCCTTCTTGGGATTAAGGTAATTTGGGCTTTCCTCATGCTTTGAAAAGGTGCAAAATTACTGTTGATAAATGGATCACACGCTTATACTTATTTTGAATGGTTGTGGAGGTAAATGAAGCCGAATGTTAATTTGCACATGAAAACTATAAAATGGCACACTGACTTTTTTACCAACAAATGCTATAATTGTATGAGCCGAATGTTTATTTTTGTATTTAGTTTTTGTATTAAATAGGTGAAATTATGAGTGTGTGTGTGTGTGTGTGTGTGTCCACAAAAGACATTGTAATAACTCACCAAAGACATTAGCTTATATTCATGCACATGCTATTATAGAGAACTCCCAATGCCGTATTTATCTCGCCTCTTGAAAGTACTCTGATCACCCAAGAGTATTATCAGTTAGAAAAGAAAAATAAAGCAAATTCCACAAAACTTTATCGTCAAAATGTAAATTTGGAAACTGTTTTCTGGTCAACTTATTCATTTACATTAGGAATTGGTCGAGGGTCTCAAAAATTAATACAACATATTCCTATATGATATACCGACCAAAACAATTGAAAATTCTCTCACTTTCCTGAGGTGAATTTATAGTGTAGGAAGCAAACACAATCTAAAGATGGAGCCGTCTTCTCTCTCTCCCAAGAATTGAATATTTTTTTCGGTGCCCTGAACTTGGTCTACCGTCTAATATCCGAAATTTTAATTCGATTAATATAGGTCGAGTCGCTATCGGGTCCTCATACAGAAGGGACTCTCCCTACGTCGTTTTTGTCACTATCAAGACTCGAATCCGAGTATTTGGTGTGAAATTTTACAGATTATTTAGATGGAAAGATTTGAAAATAAAATAAAAGAAAAGATTAAGAAAGAAAATTATGATTTTCTTTCGTTTGGGAGTTTTAATACGAGAGAAAATGAGAGATTTGGAGGGATTTCAATTTAAATTTTTTTTTCCCAAAAGTGAAAAGAAATTGAAAGAAAAAAAAATGTTAGAGTTAAAATATTTTTATATTCTAAAAATACTCTTTAAAAGCTGAAAACAAAAATTTTTATTTCCAATGAATCTCATTTATTTTTTTTTCTTTCATAAAACTCCCAAACAATATGGAGAGAAAATTATAATTTTCTTTCATTTTCTTTTCTCTCTTAACTAATCTTTTCTTCTCTCTCAAAAAATCCCAAATATATGTTAACGTTCTTCCTATTAGACGTCCCAAGATTTGAATATGAACCAAGGGTTTCCAATCATTTCCGGAATTAAGACAATCACATCACCAAGGCAACCATGGAATATAGAAGCATGCTAACCCATAGCTACTTTCCTGCTAGTCTCTCTCTCTTTTTCACGGCTTCAAGATCTTTTCATTATCTTGTGATTACAGAGCCAAAATGATGACAGAAGAACAATCAGTAGTAGCAAGAAAGGACATAATAGCTAGAAAAAGATGTTTATTCCATCATTTTTAACCATATAAATACCAAGGATATACACAAGTGGGATGGGATGGGGAACAATAATGCAAATCATTGTCACACCTCCATCCAACCCAACCACTCCTAAAAGAGACATTGAGATGATGAGTACCAAAATGTTTGTCATTTTGAAGTAAAACCTCTGCCAGCAAACAACAAAGGATGCATTTGCAACAATAAAACAAATCATTGCAAGTATCGTACTAATAAAAATTTAGATACACAAGGTTTAGTGGATAAACTAGAAGACCTTAATCTGCGACAGTGGCCCATATTGGAGTGGTTAAACATCGCTGGTGCGTGAATTGAGAATAAGCGCAACCATAATGAATATTAAGACTGCATCCTCAATAACCAAAGGCCATCACAAAGTACATGATCAACTACTACCTAACTGCACTCGTGTTTGGACTGAAAACCAAATTTATTACTACTGCTTGATGTCAATTGTCCAAAATTTTGGAACTGAAATACCACTAATAAATTCAAAGGCATTGTATATACAAGTACAAGGTACAGAGTTGACCTGGACTTGAAGAGAAGTCAGGTGCTTCTATGGAGAAAAATGGAGGTAACAGGAAAGGGAGATGAAAGTAGAACACACTCAAATTAACCTGTCAATTCACAGTTGTTCACAGTTGATAAAAAAATAAACTAAAATAAATGCCTACCATGTTGCTGACTAGTAAGTTTTTGCCATGATCCATCAAAACTGAAGAAAATTTGCTTAATCTCTCCTCCTCCGCTTCTGGTGTCTCTTATCCCTTTCACTGTCTTCAGAACTAAAGGATTCAGACTCTGATTCAGATCCAGATTCAGATTCAGAACCAGAACCTGATGAATCTGAATCAGACAAACCAGGACTCCCAGACTCATCTTCTGATTCAGACACCTGCTTTTGTTGTTGCATAATAAGGCGTGGCATGTTTTTCAAGTACTCTCGTAGATTCTCTGTTATGCCACCAAGCCCAATTGACGTAAAGAAGTTGATTGCAAACCTTGTATTTTTCGGATTATCTTTTGGGAATATAGATTCAAAAGAGTCTTGCATTGTGGGATCAGTGAGCCGTTCATTCAGCAGGCGGATGCCAAGGTGTTCAGACAATTCCTGCAAAATAAAAGATGGAAAGCAAAAGTTAAAATTTCTAAGAAGAAAAGCATCAAAGTTGCTAAATATATAACCATATCAATACATCC
Organism: Dillenia turbinata; assembly: GCA_037126225.1. Lineage (NCBI taxonomy): Eukaryota > Viridiplantae > Streptophyta > Magnoliopsida > Dilleniales > Dilleniaceae > Dillenia > Dillenia turbinata. The sequence continues at coordinate 5,981,682 of JBAMMX010000019.1, read as the reverse complement.
GATGCTGAAGCAGAAATGAGAGTACAGACAGCAGAATGGGACTGTTCTCCCCCTTCATTTTGGATGAAGGCTACCGTAGGGACGAGGAAAGTGTTCAATACAGTGGAAACAATTGCCACTAGTACATTTGGAAAGAAATAACAACATGCTCCGCGGTCACCAGTGAAAGAGTGATGTTGAGATTACAAGACAAAGAAAAGCCTCGTGATTATCCTTAACAATATAATATGACAACTTACTTGGAAGAGAATCTTGATGAAAATACGGGAAGAGGATGTTGTGTCCTCTTCTGTCAGTCGTATGTAGGCTAGAACATGCCAAGGAAGAGCATCAGTGCCAAGAAGATGAGCAAAAAACTTAGCCACATTACGCAGCTTATTAGTTTCAAGCCGATGAATCATCGAATACTGCTGCACAAAGCATTGATCGAAGTTTTCTTGATAGACCTTATTAATCATGCAAAACCGCTGTCCCAAGAGACCATAGTACCGGAGGTAAGTCCTCTCCTGACTGCAACATTCCAACAGCATAATGCACAATTCCATCTGCAATTTCCGGATTAAGACAATAATAAGTGTCCCATATATCTTATATAGGTATATTGCTCCACTTTAACATCTGAAAATTAAGATTAAACAGTGGAACCTAGCATTACAATTAACTAAGCCCCCAGAATATGGGAAGCAGAAATGGTGCAGAAAACCATCCTATTGGGAACAAACTTTGAAGCGTTTAGGTAGAGTTTTCATCAATAGGTTCAACACCACAAGATCATACAAGTGAATGTTCAAGAATGGTTTCAAATTTTTTCAGTGCGAACAAAGTGCCCAAATCAACACCACCAACAGATGTAGAGATCATAAAGGTAAACACAGTAAACTAGGATGACTTGTAGAGGAAGTTGGGGAAAAGGAATTAGGGTTCATTAGATAGAATCTTAAGGAGGATGAAATTGGGATCAAGCAATAGTTTTCCACAGAAAATTATTTCAGCAACTAAAATTTAAAGAGAACCAGCAATAGATGAGAAGAAAGAGGATAGGTTACTTACTAGCATCACACTAGTAGATCCTTAGGCATCACACACCTATGGCAAAAAGCACAACCCCTAAGATTCAGGAGAACTCAAAACAATTTGCTTTGAACCTGAAATTATTATTCATCTCTACAAACAATAAGGTTACCAGTCTTTATATAGACCACCGCTAAAACCCATACTTTGTGCGGGCACCTGTTGAAAAAAAAAAGGATGAGGCTGTCTAGTTTCCTGTGCCAACTCTGATCTAATTCCAAGTTGTGTCCACATCCAATGTTTTCTCTCTCTAAACCCATCTTTGTTCTCTCCATTTCTCAGTCTCCCCTTTTCTCTCCCTATGCCAAGTCTAACTCAGCTCCAATTCCAACTTCTCTCTCTCTCTCTCACTCTTTCTCCTCCCAACAAACCAAGTCCTACTCTGCAGCTGTCTCTCACTAAATGTAATTTATGTGTTCTCCGGGAATGTGTGATTTCACAATTTCTTTCTCTTTGGATCAATTGCCCCTTCTTTCTCTTTCACCCCAGAATCATAAAGATCAGTTTTATTTCTCTCCCTTCCAGTTTATCACTTCTCTCTAGGCTCTATTGGCTCTTTCTCTCTCTCTAGGGGAGATAGGTGCTCAAAGGTTTGAATTTGTCGCTAAGAAATTCAATGTTGAAAATTTCTGACGCGCCTTATCTTTTTCTTTAGGTTAATGCACCATGGTTTTAATTTTTCTGAAATTTTCATCAGGACAAGAAAAAATCTAGGTAGGTTTGTCCCTTATCACATTTTGATATGTGTCATGTTTCGCTTATCCCAAGTTAATAAAACCATACCATGAAGTGTTGTCAAAAAAACTCTCTCACAGACACAGTCTTCTCTATCCTCCATTGCTACTAGTTACACAAACTTTTTTTCTTTCTCCATTTACTTTAGATTGTTTCTAGCACCAAGTGTTTTCACTTAAATCTCTCTAAATCAAGCAATCAAAGTTGCTGATACTTATGAGTTGAAACATGATTGTGAGGTGTGATTGTTTTGATTTGAGTTGTTCTTTCGCATAATGTTAATATTAGCTTTTGAAAAATGTTTCATTCATAAGCTACCCTTCAATACATTCAGAAGCTACTCTTATTATTAATTCATAACCTACTAATTCAATACTTTTTGCATAGTCATCCCTCGATTACCGATTTCTGTTGCTTTCAAAAATTTATGCATTGTGTTTATACCATATAGCCTTATGAGTTTTTCTGCTATCTTTTTTTTTCCCGCTCCCATGTTCATGCTTTAACGATTTTTAGAGAGGAAAATATAGAAAATGACATCTTACTATAAGAATAATTAACTATTCCTCTGGAATTTTGTTCTATTCATGTAAATAATGTACAAATAGATAATAACAAATAAGAAAATTTTTCATCGATGAATTGTGGGATCAAAATTACATATAATATATGTATATAAAGTTCCAGGAAGAGTAGTGCATACCATTCTGGCAAGGCTCATGGAATTTTTGCTGGGCCCGGTCCGGAAAATAAAGACATTTTACAGGCTTTTGCTGCAGGCGAGTCTACCCACCCCCCCATGCATGTGTGCATACCACTTGCAAATGTTGTGAGTGTGCACGATGCTTATATACCTTCCTTATTCCCCAAACATAACTGATGTGGGTTAAGTGACTTGGGGAGATTTTTTCCCCATTTCCCCCATTTTCATCTTTTCCACCATTTCCTTCTTCCTCTCTACAATGGAGAGGAACAGAGCTTTATATTATAATATTTATTGTATGTTGCAAAGGAAAGAAAGACCCAGGCCAAGGTTTTTAAGCCCAATTTTCTGGGATAGAACGCTGATTGTGATAGATGGAGTAACAAAGGAAGAAAAAGTTGATTTCCAGGTTAAAAAAAATTGAGCAACGCCATGTTCATCGCCAATTTTTTTGGAGACAGTAATGAAAATTTGTAGAAATTAATTTTCTGGAGACAGTTCATATTACTCTCTACACAAAGCCCCAGGATTAGCCAAACATTTTACAGCCCTAAGTAATTGAACCGACGCATAGAGAGAGAGAGAGGAGAGATGAGAGAGAGTTGTGACAGCTGTTGATTTCCCAAATCAATTGAAGAATCAACACAACAAGGGGAGGACAAGCAAATTTATGTTAGGGTTTGCTGATGTACAGAAGAATTGTAGAGGAGAGAAGGGGGACAGATAGGAGATGAGAATCAGAGAGAAAGAGAGTGAAGGAGCTTAGAAAACTGACCAGGCAGAGAGAGAAAAAAGGGATGCAATCTCTTGAGAGAGAGGGGTATTTTGGAGATGAGATGAGGGCATGAAAAAGAGAGACGAACAGTGAGGTTATAGAAGGCAGAGGAGAGAGAAAAGAGAATTAAGTGAAAGGATAGGATTGGATTTAGAGAAAGGAACAGAGAGAGGAAGATTTATACATATGATAGAGAAAAAGAATTGAGGGAAAAAAAATAATTGAAATCAGTTACTAAAGATAGAAATTAAAAGAGTAATGAAGGGATTCCAATAATTGAGCATGTGAATAAAAAAGAAAAATTAAACATTTAATTAATAAATACCAAACAAATGAATAACATTTAATTTAGAAAATTTATACATAACATCAAGATTCATACTTTTAATACTCAAATTGTTTTATTAAATATAGGTAAAAGAATTAGAAAGTTTATATACTTTGTACAAAATTTTAGATAATAAGTGTGTTACATTCAGCTCAAATCTGAGTATGAATAAAAAAATATATAATAACATAAAATAATAAAATATTTACATTTAATTTAACATTAGTATTACATTTATTTCAAAGATATACAAAATTACCAGCAAGTATCAAAGTATATTCTATACCACATTGAATTTTCCTATAGTCTTAAGATTCATTAATAAAAAATTTGAGTGTCTGTTTAACCATATTTAGAATAAAATTCTTACTGACAAACTATGGAAAAAAAATAATTAACTTAGTGAAAGGAACAATAAGGTATTCGAGATAAATATTGGATGTTCCACAAAATTTCACACTCATTTTCTGTAATTTTGTCAAGATCCATCCAACCCTAGGCCACCAGTAATTACCCTCACGACCAAGAGAGACAAGATTTAAGTTGTTTATTTTAAGTCCTCAAAATAGACTACGTTTCAGTTTTCTAGCAATAATGGATCTATTGTAGAGGGAAAGGAAATAAAAAAAAACTGTATAAAACCTTTTCAAATTGTAATTCCTATTTTGTAATAAACTTAAGTTCAGAAAAATGGGAACTAAATTAAAAATTCTACTCATGTGACGCACGTGCACTCAAACTAGTAACTTTCATTTTGTATGGTAAAATTACAAAAGTATCCTAAATATTGCCTATAGTTACACTTTAAACCCCGCAGTTTCGAACCATGCACAATACCGGTCACACTTTTTTCAATACCAATCATGCTTTTTTAAACCTTACACAAGAAAAAATAAATAAATAAAAGAAGCTGCCAGCTTGGCATTACTATTGCATCCAAATGTTTGTCAAAAGCTCATTTTAATTTGCCAGATTATCTCAGTACAAGATTCTTCCCGTCTTTCTTCCAAAATAAATCAATAAATGAATAAACAAATAAAACTAATAGACTTAAGATAGAAAGAAAAAGGTAAAGCGGAAAGAAAAGAAAGAAGAGAAGGAATGGAAAGAAAAAAATCCAAACCAAATGACCCTCTCTCTCCCTCTCATTAGTAATGTTCACCATGGCAACTCTAAAAGCAAGCGAAAGATCCAACAAGTACCAAAAGTCCAAGAAGAACAAAGTGGGAAGAAGCACAACAGAGGTTAAAACTGGATGAGAAATCACCCTCTTTCTCACCTTCATCCTCAATTTTCTCCCCTTTAAAATTCTTTACTTATTATTATGCTTTTGTTATTTCCTTCCAACCAAGGTCGTCTTCGGAATTCAATGTTAGCAACATTGCTTTGAGGGTGCATAGGGTAATGTTTGAAGCTACCAGCTGCAAATTGTAACCAGGCATCAAATTTGCGATGGATTTTGTAACTTCCCCTTTTTAAAATAACATAACAGCTTTTCACATACGTTTTTGAATGCCAAACGCTAACATCATTAGGGTGCAGCATCACAGTATTAGATGAATTCCATGATGAAGATCGAAAGATTCAAGGTTAAATGTTTTGAGTTTTTCCATGCACACAAAAGGAAAAATAAATAAATAAATTCCACCTCAAGACATGGATCTTTCTACGTACTAGAAGCAAATGCTCATTCTTATGTGAGAAAACTAGTTTAATATCCTGCCACAGTTTTTGTGAATGGCAATGTTTGTTCACCAGAGAGGAAGACAAGAGAAAGCATGTCTTTAAAGATAAACATCATAAGTTCAGGTACTAAATTGATAAAAAGAAGGTTTCTCTCTCAGTTTTGTAGTTGTACTTGCAGCCACAACAAACTCATCAAAAATTTAGGACATGCATCTAAAAAATAAGCAGCTCCTCATAAAAATTTGGACCACTTACCTCTTGACCAGGCTCCAGTTTGATTTTCAAAAGCTTGTGGCCAGCCTCCTCAAAGTCAACACTAGACATAATTGTTAAATAAATTGTCCTGCGAAGATTGACAAGATTTGTCTCTGTGGCATCCTTTATTTTCATCTGCTCTTCATCTTCGTCATCGTCTTCTTCAGATTCTTCACCATCCTCATCATCAGAGCCAGCATCAGAGCCATCTTCATTCTCAGACTCATCGCCAAGAATTGTCCTTTTCAATTCTTCATACCGCTTCTCATTCTCTAGGAATTCGGGATCTGGCTTGAAAATATCTGGAAGAAGGCAAGCAAGAAATCAGAAATAGATACAACAGAAACCAATCTCTTACAACTATACTGAACTTTAAATAGTGTTAGATACCAAGTGCTATATCTGGATCTATCGGATCATTTAGAGATAATTCATGGGTCAACTGATCTTCCTCGTCCACCAGGTCTAGTTCTGGGCGTACAGCTTGGTGTCCCTGCATAAGTTTTCATTTAGTTAAATCCTAACACTGGCTACTTTTGGAATTGCATGCAAGATGGTGAAGCATCTAATGCTAAATAAAGAGAGAAGGGACATCATTGCTATACTTGAAATTTGGCTTTTCTTATTGCAAAGAGACCTTCTATCAAAAACTGCACTCTTTTGTCTATTTCACCTTCATGCAGAATACCGCGAAAACGCTCAAATATACCTGCAGTACAAAACCAGATAAGTTTCTGAATAATTTCATTAAGATTGTAAACGAAAAAAAAAATAAATAAATCGCAGAGGCCATAGCATACTTGGCCAGATTATTATTAGAAGCAAAAAAAATTTCCTGACTCAGAAATAACAATAAGCAAAGAGGATTTGGGTCAGAAATTCTACATGCCAATTACCAACCTCAGCACGTTTGACACAAAAAAACAACTTTATACAGACAAGGCTATGGAACTGCTACATACTTCCACAAGGTTTCCGATGTGCACTACTTCGGCTGTAAATTTTTAATTCGTAAAATCAAAGTTGAAGCTGTACTATTGAAAGGGAGGAAGGAGAATGAAAAATAAAAAATACAAGAATTTATAAGTAATACAATGGAGAAATTAGCAGAAGAGAATGGTTACAAGGATATGTTTGACTCAAATGGTGGAACGACAGAAACTAGGCTGGACAGCCTATTGACAAAGATGTGAATTGAAGGCCATTAGTAGTTCACAAGATATAAAACTCAAGCCCTGAAAATTTTATGATGGCATATCTTTCTAAAACAGTAACGTTAAAATCACAAATAGAAGAATGCAATTAAACTTTAAAGCACATGAGAAAGGAACTTAGCAACTAGCTTGAATAATGCCCTTGTATTTTCCCAACTAAGAAAAGCACACTATCTAATATTATGGATCTAATTTTAGTCATGTTAGTGTAGGAAAGCATCTACAATCTGATTGCTTGGGGCGGAAGGCCAAAGAGCTAAAGAAGGTGATCAATAAGGAGACCAAATCATACTTAAATACATTTTCTAAACAAAGACAACCTTCAACATCACTGATTGCCAGCAAGGTGGTGGCTGCCATGATTGAGGAGGGAAACAGTAGTTTCATAAGAAAGCTAGATACAAAAAAGAACTGATCATGCCAATTGGAATTATTATTAACCGACCTGCGAGGATAGATAAGGTACCATGTAATGCTTTAGAACCTGACCATTCATTATGGCTCCACGAAAATTCTGGAGAGTTAATTCCTTTTCCTTCTTTTCCATTTTATAAAGGCCCCTCAAGAAAAATACCTTTTATGCAGCACGGTTTCTCTAAATGGGTTACCTTGCACAATGGAAAGTGTGACTTTCGAATTCTTAGCTTCAAAAACACCTTAACTTTTTAGGTAACATGAGCATCAATCTCAAATCAGAAATTTAGTTAGTTGTGGTCAAATGAGAGAGATGGATCAAAATAAAGCTCCAACTTTTGGGGTAAAATAAATATCTGAGAGATGGGTGATTGAGACTTTTTTAGTAGAATAGTATGTGTTAGGCTGCATTTTGTGCTTTTTGTACTTTTGTCTCCCATCAGAAGCTAATTACAAAGAAAAAGGACTAAATGAAGCTATTTTGATGGTAAAGACCATCTCTTAAGAGGAGATTTTCCACTTAGGACTCTTTTCAGTTTCAGGACAACTCCAACTTGGGGATATTTTCAACCACTACTAGTGAAAGTCATACTAAAATAACCATGTTAGATAGGTCCACTGGCTGTAAATCTTACCTTCTAGATTTGTTTGGTTCTTTTTCATTTCTTTTCTGAAGTTTTATAGTGGATTTTACTGGCTTAACCCAACTGCTAAAAACCTATAGTGTTGACCACAATGGTTGGACAAATAAATTGATCAATTAGCCATATAGAGGTTGTTTGGGGATCATCGTGACAAGGTGAGTGAGATTAATTAGGAAAGGGCAAGAATGTTTGTTCCCCTAAATTTGTTGGCTTTGTAATGGATGCGGCTTAAGAAAGAAAATGCTCTCACCGTGGAATTCATTCTCAGTTACAAATAGGTGACAATGCAAAATTATGAAATTACGGTCACTTATGGTACTTTTCTAAAGGAATTATTAGAAACATATAATAAAATGCTCCACAAAAATCAGCATTAATAATTCTCTAAACTTTGAAATTTAGCTTACTCACCGTGCAAGCCTTGGGGCGAGAGGTCTTGAAGTAAGGATCCACACTCAGTTACAAATCCAACAGCTACCTCAACACTATCATCAGTAGGATTTTCCAACAACACTGTGAGCAGTTCCAGAGCTATAATTTCATGAGCAACTTTCTGGTTCACAAGGTGTGCAATAAACTTAACAGCAGCTAGTAGCTGAGGCTGTCAAAATGATAGGAACGCATATATATTACAAGATAAGTTGAGAAACAAATGAAAGAAAGAAAGAAAGAGACAGAAGAAAATAAGGACCTTATCATTGCGTTTGTATGCTCGCTTGAGCTGCAAAACAATCCTTCTCAAAAGAAGTTCACCCACTTCAGGAAACTTGGTATTTACTACTGCAACCAATGCAGCAAAGACATCAGTAAAATTAGGAGATGCCATCTGAGACTTCATACACGAACGGCAAAAGAGACCCCTTCCACGTATCAAATTCTCTGCAAACAGCTCAGGGATTATATTCTTTATGTTTGTTGCATTAACCTTGTTCACTAAGCCATTTATGCTTTTACGAAGAGCATCCCAAGTCAACCTTTGGAACTCTGGACTGCTCTTGTCCTGGACCTCTTTCATCATTCGTGCCAACTTAAAAGGTGGAATATAGACTCCTCCAGTCCTCCCCAAATTTCCTTCTTGTATCAGTGGCTGCTTTTGGGACTTTGAATCTTCATCATTTTCCTTTTCCTTTCCTTTCACACCATGCTCTTGAAGCTCATCATCACCCTTGTTTCTTCTATGTTTTGCATCACCATCACTGCGTTCCCTATCTTTCCTATCATGGCGATGCTCCCTTTCAACATTGCTACTATCTTTTTCCTCCCTTCTTCCTTTATCTCTCTTATATTTTTCACCCCTACCATGGCGCTCAATTTCATCATCATCAGTCCTGTATCTTTCTTTTCTCCTGTCTCTATCTCTATCTCTGTCTCTCTTATGTTTGCTGTGGTGCTCACTTTCACTGTCGCTCCTGTCCCGGTCACCACGTTCCCTTTCCCTATCTCTCCTAGGTCTTTCTCCCCTATCTCTCTTATATTCCACTCCATCACCTTCCAGTTCCAGATCCTTACTTTTCTTATACTTAGCATCTCGCTCCCCTCTTTCTCTTCTATCGTTATTGACAACCATTGATGAATTATATATCAATCACCCAGGGAGTCGCTCTCTTTGCAATTCTGACAAAAAACACAAATGATTCGAAATAATCAAATCCCAATTCTCTTCTTGTGGGTTTTTTCAGCGTGCAATTCTGTTTTTAGGGCTCAAAACTAGAAGAGCAATTTTTAGTGACTCCGAAAAGGCAGAAACCCAGCACCTTAAATCTCAACCCCGAAAAGGCCTTTCTCCAAAAACACAACAAAAAACCAAAACCCTAGTTTTCAGTGATGGAATCGATCAGCGTTCTAATGGCATGTGCAATGAATCCCAACCTAGAACAACAACTGAAAAGCGATTCAATCTCTCCGACGGTGAGACTACCCATCAAAACCCGAATTTCACATCCCAATCTATTCGCGCGATCGTCGGAAGCGCCTACGCCGAAGCAGACGCGAAGCTGGAGATCCGTGGCGCGTTTCAGTGTGGGGTTGGATGAGAAAGATAGAGAAAAAGCGAGATGCTAGGGTTTTGGTAATTAGTAGTGTTGGAGAACAAAAGAGGAGAAAGCTAACGAGGTAGACAAAACGAGAAGAGAGACACGCAGAGAGAGAACGAGTATGGAAAAACGATTATTTTAAGGGGGCGTAGATTAATTAGCCGACAAATTAGGGAGGGAGAAGTTGATTAAAAAAAGAGTTCTTAAGAAAATAAGATACATGTATCAAATTAATCTTTTCTTTTTTTTACTTTTAAAAAATCTCTCAAACAACAATAATTCATCAAATAACTCCATCTTATCAGAGATTTAACATGACACATGCTTTGTCGCATATTGAACATGCGATAAAGCATTTTTTTTCTTATTCTTTTTTCAGTATTATAAGATTCATTTTCATTAAGTAAAAGAAACCTTAAAGATAATGAAAAATAATAAAATTATAGGACTCGATAGCATTCCTAGTGACTATGGGAATGTTTGGGTGAAGTTAAAATATCAATATTAATAGATCTTTTTAATAAAATTTAACAAACCAATAAAATACTTCAAATATGGAGGGAGAGTATATTTGTACCATTATATAAGAATAAAGGAGATATAGAAGATTACTCCAATCATAAGGGAATTAAACTTATGAATTATACTATAAAGTTGTGAGAAAGAGTGATTGAGCGTAGATTGAAAGAGATAAGTATATCTCAGAATCAATTTAGATTTATTCAGGATAATCTACTACTGAAATAATTCACTTATTAAGACATTTGATAGAAACATTTAGAGTACAGAAGAGAAACTTATATATGGTTTTCATTAACCTAGAAAAAATATATGATAGAGTTTCTACAGACGTATTGTGGTGGGCATTGATAAAAAAGGAGATTTTCGTCAGATACATTAATCTTATAAAAAATATGTACGAGGGAGTTATTATCAATATAAAAACTTATGGGGGTGTAAATGTTAGTTTTCCAATTAACATTGAATTTCACCAAAATTTGATATTAAGTTTTATCCTTTTTGCAATAGTGATAGATGAAATCACAAAGAGCATTTAAGATGAAATCATATAGTGTATGCTCTTTGCAGATAATATAATATTGGTTGATAAAATTACAGAGGGTATCAGTGCTAAATTGGAGTTATAAAGAGATAAACTAGAATTCAGAGGATTTAGATTGAACCGGTAAAAAGGTAAGGATATGAGATATATGTTTAGTAGTAATTACTAGAATGGTAAAACAACGATTAAGTTAAAAAGGTAAGATATACTAAAAAGTGAAAGTTTTAGATATTTTGAATCCATCATTCAAAATAATATTAACATAGATGCAGATGTGAATCATAGAATTAAAGCGGATTAGATGAAATAGAGAATGACATCTAAAGTTTTTTGTTATCGCACAATATCACTGCGTTTGAAAGAAAAGTTTTATAGAACTATAGTAAGATTTACAATATTATATAGCACCATGTGTTGGACCATGAAATAACAATAATAACATAAAATGGTTTAGCTAGGAGGAGGATACTCAGTGGATGTATGGTAAAATTAGGAAAGATATGATTAGAAATGAAGATATATGCAATAAGTTGGGAGTGACTTAATTGTGGATAAAATGCAAGGTATCAACTAAGGTTGTTTGGATATGTGCAATAGAGATTCAAAGACACATTAATTAGGAGGAGCGAGAGTTCAAATGTATGAAATTTAGTGAAATTTCGAAATAGGTCATTAAAAATTTGGATGTAATATATCCATAAAGGTATAAAAGTTAAGAAGTTAATTAAGGAGACGACTTTAGGTATTTATAGACTAAGTTATATCTTGAGGAATGACACTTAAAGTGAAACTCTAATAACCAAATCCAGATCTAGATCTCAATTTAAATTAATCTTATCCAATTTAATCTCTTACTAAACCAAACTACTAATAAAATAAAATTTCTAGTCTAAGTGCCCGTTTGGTAGGTTTTTTCTCAACTTCTCTTTTTCTTGTAAGGAAAATCCTTACCAAACAAAATTTCTTTTACTTAAAAGTAATTTTTTAATGAAAAAATAGAAAAAGTAGCTTTTAAGGAGAAGCTCTTGAGAATAGATTTTTCCTCTCTCTCTCTCTTAATGCTCAAGCATTTTCAGAACTATATATTTTTTTTATTTCACTTATATTCTCACTTAAATAATATGAAATTTCAAATATGTTCACACCATAAATGTGTTTATAAATGCTACAAGTTAAATGGGTTAAAATATATATTTTTTTATAAATTCCAAATATGTTAATAAATTAAAAATATATTTATAAATGTATTTTTTTATTTCATTTATATGATTTGAGTGTTCATAAATATATGATTTGGATAGATTTAAATATATATATATTTTTTATAAATTTCAATTATGTTCTTCAATTTCAAATATGTTCATAAATATTTTTTATTTCATTTATATGACTTAGGTGTTTATAAATATATGACTTGAGTAGGTTTAAATATTTTTTATAAATTTCAAATATATTCATAAATTTTAAATATGTTCATAAATACATTTTTGTTTCATTTGTATAACTTGAGTGTTCATAAATAATAACTTATGTTATTTTCAAATTTTTAGTTCTTTATATTATATAAAAATGAATTTATATTTATAAATTTTTGACTGTAATAGTTTAGAAAGTAATTAATTTATTTTTATTTTAATTATTAGTATTTATACATTTTATTTTTAAAATATTGATATATGAATTTTAATCGATCGATAATTAGGAGAAAAAATTAAACTTTATGTGTATATTTTTTATGGTAGTTTTATTAAAAATAGAGTTTATAAAAATATTTTATTAAATAGTTTATTTATAAAAAGAAGTATAGAAACAATTTTTAAAAATAAAATTTTCAAACAAGTTTTAGCTTTTTTAAAAGGAATTAATTTTTACTTATCCTTAAAAAGAGAAGATAAGGAGAAAAAAAGTTATATCAAAGATGTTTTAAATTCTCTTGATCTTTGCTTGAAATATTGCACTAGAACTTGTTTGTTAGAGTTTTAATTGAAGTGTGCTAGCTGTATTCTTGTTGAACTCAACCTTGTCTTGATAAACTTTGCTTGGATCAAGACTCCATGCCTCTTGAAACTTTTTCTCAATTTGGACTTTGCCTTGCTCTAGGATTCTTAGTTTAGGTAGAACTTCTTGTTACATTGGAACTTCTCCTTGCATTGAAACTCCTTCTTGAATTAGGACTCCTCTTTGGATTAGGACTTTTTTTTGCACTAGAATTCCATGCTTCTCGTTCTTTATCTCCTCTGTTAGGGTTTGCTCATTGCCTGAGCGTCATGTGCATGTGCTGTGGCTTGCACAATTAGCTCCATGGCTTCTACGAGATGTTCTCTTTCTACTACTCGTCGAGGTCTTACCCCAGCTTCTCTCATGACCTATCTTAAGTCCGTAACAGTCACCCTCTTTGAAGAATGACCTTGCCCTCAAGGTTGAATGTGGGATAAACTCGGTTGAAGTGATATATGTCTTCCCACGTGGCTTCCTCTTCTACAAGTTCCTTTTATTTCACCAAAACTTCCAACCTTTTCCTGCCTCCATGTCTGACCTCTCAGCAGCTAAGAATGTCCTCAAGTATTAACAAGACATTCCTATCCACATCAATCGTGAGTAGGGTTGTGGTTACTTGTGATGTGTCTCCAACTTTCCTCCTTAGCCAACTTACATGAAAAACAGGATGTACGAGGCAGTATGATAGTAGATCTAGCTTGTAAGCGAGTTTTTTATACGTAGTAATGATTTGGAACGGTCCAAAGAACTTGGCTTAAAGTTTTTCAAGTGTTTCCTTGAATTTTCTGCGCTTTTGGTTAGAGGAATACTGAAAATAAACCCAATCTCCAACTTCAAACTCTTTGTGTGGCTGATTACTGTCATGCATTCATTTTATCCTTGCTTGAGGTTGCTACAAATTGACCTTGAGATTGGCTAGAATCTCATCTCGGGTTCTCAATTCCACATCAACCAAATCATTAGTGGTGGTATCCTAGGCATAGGAAGGTAAGGACAGTGGTAATCTCCCATATAAAGCTTAGAATGGGGTCATACCTATGATTGAATGATAGCTAGTATTATACCAATACTCGGCCCAAGTCAAGTGCTCTTCCCACTTTCTCGGGTTGTGGTGGATGAAGCATCTTAGGTATTGCTCAAGGATCCAATTTGTCACCTCCATTTGGCAATCAGTTTGAGGATGGTAAGTTGAACTTCTTGCCAACATGGTGCCTTGTATCTTAAAGAACTCCTTCCAAAAGTTATTCATAAAAATTCTTTCTCAATCTGTTATTATACTTCTTGGTACACCATGTAACTTCATGACATTGTCCACATATAGTTATGTAATGGAGTTTACTAAATAAAGTTAAGGGATGGGCACAAAGTGAGTATATTTTGATAATAGATCTATGACTACAAGAATGTTGCTGCAACCATTGCTTGTTGATAGTCCTTCGATGATATCCATCGTTATATCTTCCCAAACTTGGCTTGGAATTGACAAAGACTGTAGTAGTCCTTGTAGTTTAGCAGCATCTCCCCTAACTCTTTGGCATGTGTCATATGATTTGACATGAGCTCTCACATCTCGCTTCATTCTTTTCCAAGTAAACAGCTTGTAGATCCACATAAAAATCCTGAAAACTCCACTATGGCCTCCTTCCCGTGAGCTATGAAAGTGCTCCATGACTTGTTGCCTCAAATTTTCGATTTTGGGAACATATGCATGTCCCTTTGAAAGCAACAGGCCATTCTTCTGCTCATAAGCTTCTCCATCATCATCTCTTTGCTTAAGTTTCTGCACCATTACTTTGCTAAAATTATCATTAGGAATGACAGCTTAAATCTCATCCCATATCTCCCAAGTTGGACTTGAAATTACAAGCAAAATTTCAGTATCTTCTCAGCAAGATAGTGCATCGGCTATCTTGTTTTCTTGATTTGGCTTGTAAACCACTTCAAACTCCTATTTTTGAAACTTTGTTACCCACTTTTGCTACTGAGGCGGTGATGATTCATTATGCAATAAGGCCTTTAATAGCCAACATCTTATGTAGGGATGGCAATGGATCGGTTATGGTTCGGATCATAGTAATACCATATCCGATCCTAAATTTTATTTTAATATCCATATCCGACCCTAATCCGATTCGGATTAAAAAATAAAAAACCATATCCGACCCTACTGATTTTTTTAAAAACCCGATCCGATCCGATATATTATATGTCTTTTAAAAATCCGATCCGACCCGACCCAACCCGAGCCATAACCGACCCGAAAATAAAAAATATAATAACAAATAAAATTATATTAAAAAAACAAAACAAAACATGCACAAGAAAAAAACCATAATATGAAATATTTTATCATGCACAAGAAAAAAAAAATATATGCACAAGAATCATAAAAAAAGATAAATTATCAAATATTAATCAAAACATACAAGTTTCATGTGTTGATAAGTAAGAAACAATACACAAAATAAAACTAAAAATAAATTACATGTTTTTGATACTTGCAAAAAATAAAACACATTAGTTTTTCTAAAACAATGTTACAAATTTTAAGTGACCAAATCAGCAATAGGAAACTCTTCAGCCATTTACTGATCATCATCACCATCCTCTTCTTGATCCTCATTCAATAATAACAATGGTTGCATAGCCTCAAGTTGAGCTTTTGACTCATTTTCTAAAAAAAAAAATGAAACAAATATCAAAATATAATAAATCAAATATTAATTAATAGAGAATATTTAAAGACTTAGTTTAGATACATACCTAGATATTGAGTCCATAACTAATTTTGAGTACATTGCAAAGCTTCCACAGTTGTGTAGTGAAGTCTATTTCGATGAGGAGAAATCACCCGACCACCTGTACTAAATGCAGACTCAGAAGCCACTGTGGTAATAGGTATAGCATAAATATCTTTTGCCATTCTATGCAATATAGGATACTTGCCACCATTTTGTTTCCACCACTGCAATATATCAAAATCCGGTTTTCTTGGGATAACTCGCTCTTCCAAAAAATCATCCAATTCTGATTTTGACTTTGTCTTTGAATCAATTTCCATTTCTTTTTCAGCATATGCATCAAAATCTTCTAATTCATCTGTTGAAACTGATGTACTTGCAATACTAGATGAATAAGATTCATGATTCACCATCACCATATATTTTCTTTCATATTCAACCAACAACTCACGATAAACATATAAAATATTTTCAATT
This sequence comes from Dillenia turbinata, assembly GCA_037126225.1. Lineage (NCBI taxonomy): Eukaryota > Viridiplantae > Streptophyta > Magnoliopsida > Dilleniales > Dilleniaceae > Dillenia > Dillenia turbinata. The sequence continues at coordinate 5,965,545 of JBAMMX010000019.1, read as the reverse complement.
TCTTCATTTGCCTCATCCCCATAAAATTTCTGAAAATAGTACTTCAACATCAAAGTTTTGTACCTTGGATCCAACACAATAGTCACAGCCAAAATAATATGAGTTTTACTCCAATATTTGTCAAATTTTTGCAACATGATCTTTGCCATTCTAATAATAATCTCATTCTCAACCCCACTCGCCCATTGCATCAATGACAACTTGATATCACAAATTTTTGGGAAGCAAATATTTGCAGTCATATAACTAGAATCAGAAAATATCTCAGTCACAGTATAAAATTTCTTTAACTTCTCACAAATCACCCTAGCAATATCCCATTCTTCATCACTTGGCAAACACTTATATCGTGGTTCACGTTGCATCAAACTCATAAAAACAACTTTATATGACAAAGCAGTCTCAAGCATCAAATAGGTTGAATTCCAACGTGTTTTCACATCAAGACATAATTTTTTCGTAATAGACACATTTTCAAAAACAGCAATTTCTTCAAACTTTTGCCATCTTTTCGGTGTTGCCGACCAAAATTGAACACTATCCCGAATTTTAGAAATTGTATCACCAATAATAGACAATCCATCTTGCACAATTAAATTCAATATATGTGCACAACACCGCATATGAAAAAATGTACCATTTAGTATGAGTGTTCCACTACGCATTCTGTGAATCAACAACTCTATGGCAGAATCATTGGAAGAGCAATTGTCCATTGTCACCGTTGATATCTTCCTATCAATGTGCCAGTCGAGAAATGTCTTCATCAATTGTTGGCATATTACATCTCCATCATGAGGATGTGGAACATAACAATACCTGCAAGAATAGTTTACAAGAAAGTTAATAAATAAAATAAGATTTATATATAAAAATATTTAAAAAATTCAGATCTCAATGCCTTAATAGTTTGCTTCGCAAATTCCATGATTGATCAATATAATATGCAGTCACTGCCATGTATCCTCTTTTTTAATATTCTGCTGTCCACATATCAGTAGTAATTGCAATCCTACTATCATTTTGAAAAAGTTCTTTTTTTGTCCTCCTCTTTTCCTCCTTGTAAAGATTCATGATATCTTTTTTAATGGTATTGCGAGTAGGAATACTAAACATAGGTTGTAAACTATTAACAAACTTCTTGAACCATATGTGATTAACCATTGATAATGGATACTCATGTATCACAATCATTTTCGCAAGCTCTCTCCTCGACAAAGCTCCATAAAAAACATAATTGCTTAAATTTGCATTACCACCAATATTTTCCTTTTTATTCATCACCAAAATTTTTTGTCTTATATCAGTGTTTTGCCTTTTGGGACATCTTTCTAAGTGTGCCTTTAAATGACTTGTCCCATTTTTTGAATTTGCTCCCATTTTTCTCTTACAATAGTTACATGTTGCCTTCCATTCTCCATTAATCTGCTCCTTAAAAAAATGATCCCAAACAACTGAACTTTTACGTTTGCCCTCATAATTAGAGACTGAAATTTCAGTTGAAGTCGGAGTCGGAGTACCTGTTCCATCAGCAACAGCTGTTGAGATTGTAAATGGAGCATCATCGCTAGGATTTGAAGCTATTAAATCATGGGAAGATAAAGGAATTGAATCCATAAAATTCTAAATAGATATATATTTGCCTGCAATCAAAATGAATAAAATAAAATTAAATAGATATAAATCTTCATCCTGTCAAAATTATAATACAATATCAAATAGAAACAAATATTCAGCATAATGTAATGACTTCTACCAAAGCATCACAGTGAACTGTTGAGCGTGTTTGTGTGGTTATAACTTAAGTTGGTTGATTGACCCAATGAACATAAGTTGCCAGGATGAATCTGTATCCCATGAAGTGAATGCCCAACCAAAACTTCAATCTTCATCTATTGGTACAATGTAAATCTATGGGGACAAGATGTATTTTCCTAAGGCCCAAAACCACCTTCTCCAAGTTTGTTGTTAACTGAAAAGTTATCAGTGGCATTAGCTATTGTGACGAAGTCAAATAATGGCAAATCTAAATCATCTTTGTGACTTTCATTGATGTAATCTTCTTTTCCACTCTCCCCTGTTTTACCTACAATGTTGGTCATGAAATGGACAAGGATGAAATGAAGGGATTATGTACTAGAAAACCAATACGTTATCTGTTTCATGATTGTACTGATTATATAGCCCTCATCCCTTTTCTTCACAACTTCAGATGGGTCACATCGGCCTCTCCATAGAATCATTCAATGGCACTCATCTGAAGTATTCTTAAGAAAATCGGACTCTACAATCTGTCAAGCTTTTTAGGCCCAAAAAATGCTCTCAAAATTCATATGCTATTTTTTTTTTTTAGAAAAATTCATAGAGAAAATTCGAAGGGGATGTAGAATATATGGGTATAATGATAAAATAGAAAGTTTCTTGACATTTACTACTTATCAAAAGAGCATTTCTTAGACTGCAACCTAATTCTTCTCCTACATACTGTCACAACACCCTCTTTCCTTTGCACAAATACACACAAGCAAAAGTTCTTCCCATTAAATAGCACCCAGAAAAAAAAAATTATAGGGTTTTTATTAGAAGGAGAAAATCATCGCAGAGGAATTTTTGGAGCTTTTATAAAAGGGCAATGAGAGTGTTCTACTAAATTAAAAACTCGAAAATTAATAATAAATATTTACAGATCTAATACCACAAAAACCAAATCCGACAACAAAAGCAAATCCTAAAATTTACAGATCTAAAAGTGACAGTACAATTTGGACAAAATAAATTGAAATTTTTCGGATCTAAAAGGAAAATATGGACAAAATAAAATCCAGATCTAATTTTTACTTACCTTCTGAAGTTGTCGTTGTAGAGGCAAGTCACAGTGACTGCTGTTGATGAACGCGATGAAGATCGGCAAGTTGATGAAGGTCGGCACAGTCTTCTGGCATCGGTGATGAAGGGAAGATGATGAAGTGTTGTGTCGGTGAAGCGATGAAGGATGAAGGGGAGAGGGATAGAGGTGAGGGGAGAAAGTGATGAGATGAAGGGGAAAGGGATAGAGGTGAGGTGCCGAGCTGCTATTGCTTGGCTGCGGCTGCGGCTAATGATGCTGGGTGGGCTGGAGAAAGAAGATATTAACCGTAAAATTCCTTTTGTTTTTTTTTTTAATTTAATAATATAATATTAATATATATTTTTATTTTATTTTATTATAAATTATAATAGGGTCGGATCGGGTCGGATTATTAATAACCTAGATCCGAAACCGAACCGACTCGATAATTTTCATATTAATATCCGACCCTAATCCGATCCGAACCCGATTTTTTTTTAAAAAAACCCGACCCGACGGATCGGATTTTTCGGATATCCGTCGGTTCAGATTGAAAATTGCCATCCCTAATCTTATGTGCATAAACTAACCAAGTTTTCTTTCGCTGACCCTAAGCCTTGCTAAGATAGGCTAGGGGTCTTCCCTTTTGGACAAGGATATCACCTACCCTTATTAAACTCACATCTGAGTGAATTTCAAAGTAATGGTCAAAATCGGGTATTACAAGAATAAGAGTTTGAGTCATGGTTGTTTTGGGTTGTTCAAAGCCTTTCTCACTCGTCTTACTCCATGAAAAACAATATTTTTTCAACATATTGGTCAATGGCCGTGCAATGTTGCCATAATCTTTGACAAACTTGCGATAATAACCGATTAAACCAAGGAATCCTCTAAGTTGGGTTAGGTTTTTGGGCTTCGGCAATGCTAATATTGCCTCAATCATTTTAGGGTATGCTATCATTCCATCAGCAAAGATTATGTGTCCTAAATATTCAACTTCTTGCTGGCCAAAAAACACATTTGGACAACTTAAGAAAAAAATTGGTTTTTAGCTAAGGTTTTCATTACATACTCTAAGTGTGTAAGGCGCTTTTTCCATGATTTTGAATAAATCAAAATATTATAAAAGAAAACAAAGGTGAACCTCCTTAACTTGGATCTAAAAAGGTCATTTCATGCAAACTTGAAAAGCGTTTGGGGCATCACAAAGGCCAAAGGGCATCATAAGGTACTCATTGTAACTATTGTGAGTTCTAAAAACTATCTTATGCACATCGTTGTCCTTCACATGGATTTAATGATAGCCCACTCTTAGATCAAGCTTGAAAAGAATTTTGCACCTCTTAGCTCATCTAACATATCACAAATGTTGGTATTGGGAACCTGCCCTTGATGGTTGCCTCGTTTAACGCTTGATAGTTAGTACAAAAGCACCATAATCCATTTTTTTCTTGACAAGAAATATTGGGCTGGAAAATGGGCTGGTACTCAGATGAATCAGGCCATTCTCAAGCATCTCCTTCGCTTGCCTCTCTATTTCCTCCTTTTGGTAGTGAGCATACCGGTAAAAGGGATACATTGATGGGATTTGATTCATTTTTGAGAACAATAGGATGATCGAAGTCTTATTGGGGTGGTAGGGTTTTTGGTTCCAAGGTAACTTAAGCATACTTATCCAAAAGTGTTTGGATCTCATGGGGATCTAAGAGGTCATCCATAGGAGTTTGAGTACCCTCCTTAAACACATTTTGAGCTGCTGGTTGAGATGAGATATAGATTGCAAAGATCTGACCACTTTTTTTATCATGGACTACACAGATGGTATCTCAATTCCCTTGACTATAGCTCAGTTGTCTATCTTCAACTTGATTCATTGGCCTTCATATAAGAATTTGATCTGCATATGCTTGTAATCAATAATAACTCGACTTAATTTCTCAAGCCATTGCACTCCAAGGACAACATCCAAGCCTACGAGCTACAGAGAATAGAGATCAACTTACAACTCCAACCCTTGAATTCGTAGATTCACTTTTCTATGAATTTCACGACATTTGAGCTTTTCCCCACACGCTACTCGAACTTCAAATCTTTTACTCTTTCAGCAGGTAGTCTTAAGGATTTGGCAATCCTAGGATTGATGAAATTGAGGGCAAATCTATTGTCTATTAACATGGTCACTTCCCTCTTACCAATGTTTGCACTCGTGAGTATTGTCTTGGGTCTTTCGATTCCACCTATAGCATGGATGGTAACCAATGAATCCACCTCTTGAGCCATAGTTTCATTAAAAAAAGGCTCTTGGTCTGCTGAATCTATAGGTTGTTTGGATTCCTCATCACTTATGGGCTCCGCCATGTAGATCCATGGGGTTTTGTACTTGTGGTTGGGCTGAAACTTCTCATCACAATTAAAATAGAGCCTCTTTGCTCTTATAGCCTCCATCTTTGCATAAGATAGCCTCTCAACAGATGTTGGTAGGGATTTAGGGTGGTTTGACTTGGCTACACTTATAGCTGGTTTGTCAAAAGGCCATGATGTGCTACTATAAGTGTGTGCAAAACTGTGGGCTACCAATGTGCTTTGTGGCCTTGCTATCCACTAGATGTTCTACAACTGATCTTTTTTTAGTCTTGTAATCTCCAAAGTATGCATTAATGATTTAGGGTACTGCAACTTTACCTTGATAGCCAGCTTATGCTTAATACTAGCCATAAAGGCTCCAATCAATGCTTTTTCGGGCTAATCAACACAGGTGCATAGTTTTTCAAATTCCTTTTAGTAATCCCTCAAGGAACCTATTTGTCTTAACTTTGAGATGGCCTTATTATATTCAACATAACTTGTGTCACCAAAGCATTTCATAATCTCTTTAACAAAATGATTCCATGATAAATTTTTGTGACTTATATGATACCGTTCTTTGAACCATGACATCCATTACTGCGATTTATCTTTGAGATAGAATCTAGCGATTCTATCACTCTCATATTTGTCTGCAGGATAATAGTTGAAATAGAGCTTGGCTCTAGACACCCATACACTCGGATCTCCACCTTGGAACTTGGGAAATTCGAGTTTATATGCTGCTGACTGTTACCTTGGATCTTGATGACCTCTCCTCCTTTCTCTTGTCCAATCATCGACTTCTTGGGTAGTAGGCATGACATGATCTTCCTCTCCATTATTGGAGGATTCAAATTTAGGCTTGTAAAGGTCAAATCTAAACTCCTCATCACTGGTTATGGAGTGGGCAGTGTGAAAATTAGGCAGATCCTGATTTTGGCTTCGCTTCCTTCTCTCGATGTTTGTCTCAGGTTGCATAGTTTGTAATAGATTTGAAATTGTTTGATTGTTTTTGCTTTAGGTGAGCCACTCTTTCATTGGTATCTTGTATGATAGTGTTTAAAGATTCAATGTAGGCCTCCAAAGCTTCAATATGTTCCCTTTGGGTGGGCTGCTTGGATGGTTCAGCTATGGGCAATGTGTAATTTTCTGCTTCACAGCTTGGCAGGTTTTTGCCCACGAGTGATTTGGATGCTGTCCTCTCAATGAAACCACCAAATTGTTGGGACTATGGGCTTATAGACTAGATGTTTAGAAGGTTATAAAGAGCAAAAACGCACTCATAGCACTTATGTCACACGAAGAGTTTGGCTTAGGTGAATATAGTCAGATTAGGGTTAGGGTTAAGGTTGATAGTTGTGACTTTCTCTCCCACTCATGGCTTGATTGAAAGTTTTACCTTTCTGCACCTAAGGGTCAGTTGAAAGGTAGTGTAACACTAGGGAAAGCAAGTCTCCTTCGTGCTCCTAAGAGAAGTCCTTGAAAGAAGAATTTAACTTGATAGTTTATCAAAGAAAATCAACTCAAAAGCTTGGTTATTGCATTGGGCCTCCTTAGGTATTTATAGACTAAGTTATACCTTGAGAAGGGACAGTTAATATGAAACTCTAATAATTAAATCCAGATCTAGATCTGAATTTAAACCAATCTTATCCAATCTAATCTTCTACTAAACCAAACTACAAATAGAATAAAACTCATAGTCTAAGTTGTCTTGATCTTTGCTTGAAATATTGCACTAGGACTTGTTTGCAAGACTTGTAATTGAAGTGTGCTAGCTGTATTCTTGTTGAACTCAACCTTATCTTCATAAACTTTGCTTGGATCAAGGCTCTTTGCCTTTTGAGACCTTCTTTCAATTTGGTTTTTACCTTGCTCTAGGATTCCTATCTTAGGTAAAACTTCTTGTTGCATTGGAACTCCTCCTTGAATTAGGACTCCTCTTTGCATTAGGACTCCTTTTTATACTAGAATTCCATACTTCCCATTCTTTATCTCCTCAATTAGGGCTTACTCAATGCCTACGCGTCGTGTGCATGTGTTGTGGCCTACGTAACTAGCTCTGTGGCTCCTACAGGCTGTTGTCTTGCTGTTACTTGTCGAGGTTTTACCCTACCTTCTCTCATGGCTTGTCTTAGGTCTGTAACATTTGGTCATGCACATTTATAGTTCGATTTGAATGTAAAAAGTTGATAATATTTATAATTGTTCAAATTAAAGATTGTATTAAACCATAAAATTATAAAATGGGAAGTGGTAAAGTGATTCAGTTAAGCAACATGTTAGAGAGAAAATAAAAAGGGGGGAGAGCAAGTTTTGAAATTTTGAAACATAATGTGAAAATGGCCAAATCAAAGAAGATGAAACAAAATAAGAAACAATTTGAGTTAAGCTTTGTAAGATTGTTTTAATATATTTTGAGTTCATGCGAGTTATTGAGGAAAAAAATGAGAAATTAACCAAAATAACAAATGTACCCTTTTGTTTAAAAAAATTCAAAACACAAAACAAAACACCTCTCTCATGCCATCTCTCTGAGCTCGACTTAACTCAAGAAGATGATTTTCAAGTGAATCTTAGTTTTCAAATGCTTTTGGAAGTCCCACAAGCTGAAAATTGTCCAAATCCATATCATTTTATGTCTCTTTGACCATCTATCATTTATCAGTTGTATGCTTTGTGATAGACGAACCCAACCTATAAGCTTCAAGAATCAATAACTAACAAACGAACAAAACCAACCACCCCAAAAGGCTAATCACTTAAACCAAAAACCTAAGAAGAAGAAGAAGAAGAAGAAGAAGTCTCACCTTCAAATACCTCTATCAAATATAAAACTTGTCACGTGCGGAACCGGAGCCGTGAACAGCCACCCATTATCCCGGATGTTGACTTTCTATAACCAAACGGGCGAAACCTCCCCATAAGTCGGAGGTCCATCCAATACCATATATCAACCTGTCACGTATCAATATACATAGTTCAGCCCGACCATAATCAACAATCTTCTCAGATCCTCCAATCCCTATCAATCATCCAGAATAACGTAATGCTAATAACAGTCCTACACCAGACCTCTACTACCATGCCCCCATCAAAGGCATGAATAGTCGCCAGTTACCCCTCCTGTGATTTATAGGTGGCACCGAGCGAACCTAGAAGACACTTCTAAAACATGACACATTTTCCAAAGTAAATATACACAATAGTACAATTCATGCCTCAATGCAATAGAATATAATTGAGAGTTTCAGTAAAATACAAATATATTACATACAGTCATCCCTTTTTATACACAATGGTCTATCTACAATTCAAGTACAAAAATATACAATTTCATTTGGCAAATCTTTCCCAATATCATATTGAGTACCTAATCACAGCCTCGATCTCCAACAAAAGCCTCGTGCGTTGATAAGTCTCAACGTGTCCCACTATAGCTATCTTTGTACACAATAGGAAATGAGGGATGAGTATCAAGGAAGATACCCAGTGAGTGAGAGGGTATATATCATGTGTTCAATGTGTCGGTGAAAAATGAAGTGTCAAAGTTCTCAATAATTCCATATATTGTACATATTGTAAGAAATCATGTATAATGCTCAATTTATCATAAATCATTCTTTTCACATACATTTCAAACACATATGCAATCATATCATCAAATCATGCTAGAATAGAGCTTGCCAAAATCAGTCTTACCAAGGGTCGACCGTGACCAATGACAGGCGTATCAGGGGTTTTTTATACAATAGGTTAGAAAAGCTCTCTACCTTGACGTTGGTGACGGACTTCATCAGGTGCTAGACTATGGTGCACCATAGCCCTCCCCCTTATGGGTTCAACCTGACTAGTACCGTGTCGAATCACTATACATTTACCATTTTCCGATGTCATGTGGGATACCTTCCGCAGAAGCGTATCGGGTGCAAATATGGATCACCCTACACATGCATCCTTCGTAGCTACGGAATGGGATTTACCCATCACAAGGTTATCATCATCACATGCTATGGCCCTCGGCCCAAATATAATATCAATATCAAAGCAATCACATGCCATGCTACATTTCTCAAGCAATGTCAAAACATTTCCACAAGGTGATTTCATAAAACATATATAACTCAAATGCAATGGCACGGTTTCACATTTTAGAACTCATATGGATGCATATTCAATACGTAAAAACATGTTTGTGGACACTCCATGAATTCACAAAAAATAAAAAAATTTTATATTCATTCACAATTTCACAACACATATTCATAAAATCATGCTTGCGTTAGAAAACATTTAAAACATGATATTGTGCATCAGACACATAATATAATAAATCCCACTCACAGTATGCGGGAGGGTACGCACAAATAATCTCCTCAATATCGTCAACGAGGCTCTATAATCATAATGTAGAACATGTGTCACTTAAGAGATCATATGTTGCATATATGATGATGTAAATGTAATGCAACCCTGGTTATAGACAAATCTAGGGTTTTCAAAATCTAATTTTGCCTCATTCTTGAGCATCATCCACAAGTTCCCCAACCGGGGTCGAAATTTGGAAATTCCAATTTCTATGGTTGGCTCATATAAAAACCCACACTTTTTGTGTTTAACTTATCTCTAAAATCTCGGTGGAAAATTCCTTAAAGTTCACATTTTTAAACCAATCTAACTCTCACTTTTTATTTTGTCCTATTTTAGTAAATTTCTCATATTTCACCATCTACTCATGAAAATACTCTGATTTTTGAATATGTTGTATTAAGACATAGGGATACAACTTCCTAGTTGGGTACTTTCTCGGATTCCTAGTTCAAGTCCATGAAATCGCACCATTTTACCCACATTATGTTTCAGAAGTCTGTTCTGACCAATTTTAGTACATCCCTCACAACTTTTAATACCCAGCTCCAAATTACCTAAAATTTTAAAAATATTTAGAAGACACATAGCCCTACAGTTTTCATGTTTTGTATTTCTCCCAATTATTCCTAGAAGGGGTCTAAAAAGGATCACCAAATTATCTGTTCAGTTTTGGCTGAGAAGCAGAATCCTTTCTGCACAGTTTTGGGAGACTTTGTATAACTCTTGATTCCCTTGTAAAATTTGGCTTAAATTTTCACAGTAGGTGTCTAAGAGGGAGATCTACAACATTTCTTCTTTGAGGTTTTGAAAAAAAGGGCTGGAAGGGGGTCGTGCAATGCTACTGATTTTAGTGTTGGAAAATGCATGATCCTCTGACGAGTTTTAGAAGAATGGCTGTAACTTTTAACACAGGAGTTGGATTGAGGCGATTCTTATCTCATTGGAAATATAAGACATAGATCTACATTTCATATAACTGGCACAAAATCCAGTTCTGCCATGAAAGGGGGCTGAAATCAAAGACAAACTTACTACAGCAAAATAGGGTAGAATAGTGTATTGTCAAAATCTAAACTACTCTTCTTTCCTAGCCATTTTTCATGTCCGATTTTCAACCCGGCTAAGTCCAATTTTTCCTCCATTGACCCTGTCACGCCCCGAACCGGGATCGTGAACAGTCGCCCGTTGCCCTAGATGCCGCCTGTATTTTTACAGAAAATCGGACAGAACCTCCTCATAAATCGAAGTTATCCCATGTACAAATAAATCTGTATAATAGATACCACCCTGTCAAATAAATAAATGGTCATCCCGGCCTCACAACAATCCACCATATTCAAATCCCGTCAATCAATCCACAACGAACATCCAGAACAACGCAAGATTAATATAAACACTAACAGTCCTAGTTACAGACCTCTACTGTCATACCCAACTAGAGCAATGAGCAGCTGCCACACCGAGCGGATCTAAGTTTATACAAATGTATAACAAATTCCCAAATTAACATTTTAAATATTTACAAATGCCTCAATACAAGTGAAATATGAGAGTTTCGCAAACAAAAGTCCAAAAATTATACAGTCATCCCAAAATATGCACACGGCCAACTACGGACCTCAATATCAAGACCACGCAGGGTCGACATAAAGTACGAAATTTGTATTTTTAATTAAAACTTAGATCTCACCGTCGTGAATACCAAATCCACCAACGAGCTATCAATCCCTCTAGCCAAATGCGTCGCCCTAACACAATAATCCTGTCTAAGGAGGGAAAGAAGAGGGGTGAGTATCAAGGAAGATACCCAGTGAGTGAGGGGATTAATCTCAAGTACCAATAGTGTAGGTGAACACTAGAGTGTCAAATAATATCATTCGTAAACAATAATTCAAGTTTTGCAGTAAATCATGATATGTTCAATAAAACGAACTCATTTATTCAATCACACGATATCATACATGTATGCATCCATTTAAAAATCAAGTAGATCATAGAACAAGCCGAAAGGATCCTGGCGAATGTCAGCCATGACCAAGGACAGACACATCGGGGGTTTTGTTATGCAAGGTTGTTCAAAAGTTGCTCTTTACCTCCACATTGGCCATGAGTTCGCTGGGGCTAGCTCATCATCGTGTATAGGACCCCGCCCGGTGCTAGACAGTGGCGTCACACACGTCCTCTCCCTACGTGGGTTCAATCGGCCGCGCTTATAGCCATATCTCATCATCGTGTGTAGGACCCCGCCCGGTGCTAGACGGTGGCGTCACATATAAAATGACATTTGCGGATACCTCCTACAGAAGCGTATCTGGGCAACCCGTGCCTCTACAAACACCATTCGTAGCTACGGAATCATCAATGTCATTATCATAGTATCACAAGGGCACAACGTCCCACTGGTAAGAATCATATCATCATATCATCTCATAACTAGTAGGCATCCAACTCACATAGTTCATCAAAACATTTTAAATCCGTGTGCCAATACATTTCCTCAAATCATTTCAAATCAACATACCAATGCAATGGTAGAATAAAAAACATTCTAGTTCTCAAATAATGGCACAATATTAATTCATTTCAAACCATGGATGCATAGTAATAGAAAACATAAGTTTACGACACTCCAATAATCACAAAACATATTTGAGATTTAATATCACACATCGAATCAATGCATATCAAAGCATGTCTTGTTTAAAAACACGAAAAAATCAAATTTTCACTATTTCATGCAAGAGATTAGGGTCTCACTCACTTTCTACGAAGGGTGATCACTCCCTATTTCCACAATCAATCCAAATTGATTTCTCGAGTCTCTAAAAGGATCAACCTAATCAAATCATTATAATTGTCATCAAATTTTCAAATATTTTTAGGGCTTATCATTTTTCCTAAGTTTGTACAAACTCTAAATTCGTCAATTTAAGAATATACTATAATGTCATCAATCGCATTTCATTTATAATTAAATAACAAAATCAAAGTTTAGTCCAATTCAACACTAAAACCACTCAGAGTCAGAAACAAACATACACTAATTAGTTTTCTCCAAAATAGAAAATCTTTGAAATATCATACACTTTTCGATTCTCATCCAAACGTTTCAAACCATATGTCATTTTCAAAGTATGAAAATCTATTTTCATAGTACTGAGATTGTATTCAGGTTGCCTATATGCAGGACAACTTATAATTAAAAAGATTACAATAATTCTTAAACTATAACCACAACTTTTAACCTATCCTTCATATACAAACCATTATGCCAATTAACAACTCAAAACAACCTAAGAAAGACATGAAATGTACAATATCCTTCATTTTACGGCTCATTTCATTCCAACCCTAAAACCCTAATACTTTCATGCATATTTCAAATTAAATCTAAAGGAAACCATTCAAATCAAGCAAACATGAATCTTTCATCTTCTAACATGCTCCTTTCATACTAAACAGCCTAATTCGCGTAAATTTTTAAACTTAACCCTCACATTCAGGCATAGAATTTCTGAAATTACATTCTATTCCAATCGAACATAATTTCTAAACGTATATAAGACTTCTAACCCTAAATTTTACCCTAAATTCATCCAAATAAATCGAATGAGTCAGAAATCCCTCACCTAGGGTTTTTCTCGGATCGCAGACCTAACATCCGTGCGCAACTCAGTTCGAAATCCTGCAATATCTCCAAATTGAAGTACATGTGAGCAATTAAACCTAATTACCAAGGAAATTCGAAACCTAGAGCTAATAATCAAAACCAACCCTTACCTACGTAGAGAGGGAATGCAGACCCACGGCCTAGGGTTTCAAGACTTCCTACTGCTGCCGGTTTGGGGCTTCTGCAAAGACTGCAGAAGCGCTCTCGGCTGAGGGAGAGCAAGGCGCGCGAGCACGCGAGCCAGGATGAGAGAGAGAACAGAGAATCAGTGAGAGATAGAGAGAGAACCGAGGGTTAGCGATCGAGAGAGAAGGGAGTAGCAGAGCGAGAGAGACTGAGGGAGACTGAGAGACAATGAGATAGAGACAGAGACTTGCAGTGGTCGGAGCGAGGGTGCGCGGCGGAGGAGTAATCGATCGAGAGAGGGAGACGAAGATGAGATCGCGAAAGAAATCGCGAGGGATAGAGAGAGAAACAGTGACAAGAGAGTGAGACAGTGAGCGAGACAGAGGGAGATAGAGGGAGAGAGGACTGAGAGGTGAGCGGTGGCGTGTGGTGGCGCCGAGTCGCGGTGAAAGCTGCGTCGGAGGGGGACGGAAGAGGGGCGGAGAGTGCGAGAGAGATCGCGAGAGGGAGGGAGAGAGTAAGACAACGAATGAGGTAGAGAGAGATTGTCGGTGGCTGAGGGAGGTGGCGAAAAAGGGCGGCGACGGAGGTTGACACGGCGGAGGGAGGTGGCGGAGAGGAAGAGACGAGTGAGGGAAGGTGGCGGCGAGGGAAGACAAAAAGTCAAATGAGGGAGAGAAGAGAGTTAGGGTTTTCTAACCCTAATCCCCATTATTATTATTATTATTATTATTATTATTATTATTTAATTTTATAAAATAAATTTATAAATAAATGAGTAAATAAATATTTATATATATATTTTTATACTCATTTTATTTTTTAAGGTTTCAAATTTTTAACAAAATAAGATAAACTGCAAATCGGAAATACGGATACTTTAAATATGTTAAAAATTTCAATTTAAAGACTCCAAAATCGAAAATCAAGATAAATAAAAATTTTTCTCTATATAAATAATTAAGAAATATTTTATATATTTCATGAACAGGAGTACGATAGTACAGACACCGCAGTGTCGGTGTTACATTTTCTAACCCCCTAAAAACAAGTGTCGTCCTCGAAACTAAAAGAAAGCTATACAGTAAATAAGTGGGGGTACTATCTCCTTATAGCCTCCTCGGGCTTCCAGGTTTCCTCCTCGACTTGGTCACTCCTCCAAAGGACTCTGACCAATGAAACTTCCTTGCTCCGCAGCTTTCTGACCTGCTGATCTAGAATAGGCATGGGTTGAACCGGAAGACTAAGGTCCTCTCGCAACTCAACAGGTGGAGGCCCAAGTATATGAGAAAGATCAGCTAGATACTTCCTGAGTATTGAGACATGAAAGACGTCATGAATACGGGATAGTTCATCTGGCAGCTCCAATCTGTATGCCACATTCCCGACCCTCTCAAGGATACGGAAGGGTCCAATATATCTGGGGCTCAGCTTGCCCCGCTGATTGAACCGTATAACTCCCTTTAAAGGAGATATCTTCAAGAAAACCATATCTTCCTTGACGAACTCAAGGGATCGCCGTCTACGATTGGCATATACCTTCTGCCTGTCCTGGGCGGTTCTCATCCGCTCACGGATGACCCTAACCTTATCTTTCGCTTCCTCAATTAACTCAACATTGCTGAGACGTTGCTCTCTGCCCTATCCCAACATATCAGGGTGTGGCATTTCCTGCCATACAGTGTCTTATATGGTGGCATCTCGATACTCGTCTGGTAGCTGTTGTTGTATGCAAACTCCACCAATGGAAGATGTCGATCCAGCTACCATGAAAATCAATGACACATGCCCGAAGCATATCCTCGAGCTTCTGAATCATCCTCTCTGACTGGCCGTCCGTCTGAGGATGATACGCCGTACTGAAGTTCAGTCTAGTGCCCAATGCCTCCTGTAACCTGGGCCAAAACCTAGACGTCAATCTGGGTCCCTATCTAAAATAATCGACACAGGAACACCATGCAGTCTGACTATCATAGCGATGTAAAGACGTGTTAAGGTCTCCAAAGGATAGTCGCTACGAATAGGAAGAAAATGTGCGGACTTGGTGAGTCGATCTACAATCACCCAAATGGCATCATGCCGTGATGAAGTCCGCGGTAGCCCTGTCACAAAATCCATAGTAATGTGATCCCACTTCCACTCAGGAATGGGTAAGGGCTGCAAAGTGCCGACGGGTCGCTGATACTCGGCCTTCATCTGCTGACAAACCAAGCATCGAGCAACAAGCTCTACGATTTCTCTCTTCATATCGGACCACCAAAAACTATTTTGGATAGTCCGATACCTCTTCGTACTGTCCGGATGCATAGCATAAGCAGAGGAATAAGCTTCCTCAAGAATAACTCTCCGAAGATCGATGTCGGCAGGAATACAAACCCGCTCTCGATATACCACCAGTCCGTCATCACGGACTCGAAACTCTCTGCCATCACCTCTACAGATCTATCAAGAGTACCTCGGAGCTCCTCATTTGCTCCTTGTAACTCCCTATTATGGTGGAACAAGGTCGGCCTCATTTCAAATTGAGCTAGTAGTGCTACTCGGTTATCACTAGTCAAACTGACTCCTAATGCACGGAGTTCCATCAAACAAGAGAGATAAGCACTCTCTATATACTGAATTTCTAACTATCTACTCATCAAGAGGAGTGACATCTAGTAGCTCTTCATCTAGTAGCGATAACAGCCTATCCGACTGTTGAGTGTAAGAAGCTCTCACGTAAGAACAATCTGAACCAGTGTTAATAAAAACACGGTCATCGACGCTAAATATTTTCATGGTACCCATGATGCAAGAAATCGAAAGAGTCAATTTGCGATGCGCAAAAGATATATGTATATATCTATATATCAAAATAGTTAAGCCTTTAAGGCTTTAACTAACTAAGTTCGTACATGTCATCATGGCGTACATGATTCCAAAAAAAAAAAGGATCGAAATAGTTAAGCGTCTAGAGTTTTAACTAATCATAGTGGGACATAATCATCATGATATACATGATCTCAAAAAGAAGAGTACATAACGGCTCCTAACTAATAGAATCCGTGGAAGTATTACCCATGATCACATTGGGTTCGCCTGAGCATCCTCCTGTGTCATAGCATAAACGCGGGCCTATGCCCTTGGCTACTATCGTGAAGGGTCTAGTGCAGTGTTGCTCTCGGCTGCAGTTCGTGGAGCGGTATGTACTGAGTGTGTAGGTACCCCCTGCTAACCCGTCCGTGATTCACCCGTGTGTGTCTATGTGTGTCTATGGTACCTGACCTCTGCAACCTAGGTCCGGACAAGTACTCCAAATGTGTCCTTGCTTCTTATATTAGAAGCATCTAAGGGGAGCTCTGCAAGCTCCAAAATGACATTAGTCTGCGGCAGACAGGATGGTGTTGTGCTATGGACTAACTAGAGGCACTAGGGGCCTGTACTCTAAAGCTCTAAGGACATGGTCCCTGTCCGAACTATGTTGATGTAAAGTGAGAGGGGCTTCCTTAAAAGTTAGAAGTCCTACCCCACTTCGAGCTCTGGCTCGTATGGGTCTCAACCCTCTATGGTCCTACTAGAACTCCGTAAAATATCTGCGGTCAAACTCCCTCAAGAAGTCCTTTTACCGCAATGGTTCAGTAGCCTCGTCACAAATAGCCTCCCACCAAGTGAGGGCATCATCGTCGAGGAGTCTCTCAGCAACTCTCAATCTGAGCTTCTCTGTCAACCCCAGATCAGTAAGGATCCGGCAAGTCCTGTTGATCCAGTGCTTTGCCGCTACGACAACACTAGATCTAGAAAAGTTTGTGCATCCGAGCTGCGAGACTCTTTCACCAACTGAGTAAGCTCGTGGATGCGCCTCAAAATAACCGACGTCTCATCGGTCGGAGTAGAAATAGACGGACCGGCCACCGGAGGAGGAATCGGTGCCGTAGGAGCAGGTACAGCCGCAGGTGCGGTCGCTGGATCCTGTGACGGAGGTGGTGGCATTTGCACCCCATATCTACTATACCACTCCCACCACTACCTCAAGGCATCGAGTGGTGGTGGAGGAATCTCGGCTGTAACAGCCGGTGGAGGTGCTGAGGGTGGCACTGGTGAAGGTGCGTGAGTAGAGGAAGCATCCTCTGGTACTCGTGGAGTCTCGAGTGCCTTAGATGCATCAGGCACTAAGGGACTCTCCGGTGGTGCACCGCGCCTACCACGTCTAGGCTACATAGTTCTGCAAAGAGAGCACCGTTTCATTAGGTAGAAATCAAGGATTAAGGTTAGTTATTGAGTAACTAACCCCTACAAAGGATTTTAAGTTATGAATCAAGGCATTCAAATCCAATTGGCCACTCATACACCTACCTAAATGCATCAAATGATGGAGATGGAACCGTAGCTATAATAGCTAGTTGAGAAAATGCTAGAAAGGTACACATGATGATGAAATATCCTTAGGCATTCTAGGTGTCTCTGGTACAAATTTAGTACCTTGTCTAGTAGTCATAGCTTTACAAAGAAAGAACTTTAATTACGTATGATTCAAGGATTAGAGTTAGTTGCGAAGTAACTAACCCCCTAAAATGAATAAAATTATAAGTTTAAGAACTGATAGAACTAATATGCTAGGTTAGATATGTAACGTATCTAATCCCCTAAAAAGAATAACTCATATGCCTAAAGCCATGTACTGGGATCTCATGACTGTAATGAAACTCTCATATGCATTGAGAACTTTTAAATCACACTTGAGAATATTTTCAAAATTATTTTATCAAACAAAGCTCTCAACCTAAAGCTTTGATACCAATAGAACTGTCACGCCCCGAACCGGGATCGTGAACAGTCGCCCGTTGCCCTGGATGCCGGCTGTATTTTTACAGAAAATCGGGCAGAACCTCCCCCTAAATCGGAGGTCTCCAATGTACAAATAAACCTGTATAATAGACATCCACCCTGTCAAATAAATAAATGGTCATCTCGGCCTCACAACAATCCACCATATACAAATCCCATCAACCAATCCACAGCGGACATCCAGAACAACGTAAGGCTAATATAAACACTAACAGTTCTAGTCACAGACCTCTACTGTCATGTCTAACTAGAGCAATGAGCAGCCGCCACACCGAGCAGACTTAAGTTTATACAAATGTATAACAAATTCTCAAATTAACATTTTAAATATTTACAAATGCCTCAATGCAAGTGAAATATGAGAGTTTCGCAAACAAAAGTCCAAAAATTATACAATTATCCCATAATATGTACACGGCCAACTACGGACCTCAATATCAAGACCACGCAGGGTCGACATAAAGTACGAAATTTGTATTTTCAATTAAAACTTAGATCTCACCGTCGTGAATACCAAATCCACCAACGAGCTATCAAGCCCTCTACAGCCAAATGCGTCGCCCTAGCACAATAATCCTGTCTGAGGAGGAAAAGAAGAGGTGTGAGTATCAAGGAAGATACCCAGTGAGTGAGGGGATTAATCTCAAGTACAAATAGTGTAGGTGAACACTGGAGTGTCAAATAATATCATTCGTAAACAATAATTCAAGTTTTGCAGTAAATCATGATATGTTCAATAAAATGAACTCATTTATTTAATCACACGATATCATACATATATGCATCCATTTAAAAATCAAGTAGATCATAGAGCAAGCCAAAAGGATCCTGGCGAAAGTCAACCATGACTAAGGATTGGCGCATCGGGGGTTTTGTTATGTAAGATTGTTCAAAAGTTGTTCTCTACCCCGACGTTGGCTATAAGTTCGCTGGGGCTAGCTCATCATCGTGTATAGGACCCCGCCCGGTACTAGACGGTGGCGTCACACACGTCCTCCCCCCTACGTGGGTTCAACCGGCCGTGCTTATAGCCATATCTCATCATCGTATATAGGACCCCGCTCGGTGCTAAACGGTGGCGTCACACACGTCCTCTCCCTACGTGGGTTCAATCGGCTGTGCCTATAGCCATATAAAATAATGTTTGTGGCTACCTCCTGCAGAAGCGTATCCAGGTAACCCATGCCTCTATAAACGCCCTTCGTAGCTACGGAATCATCAATGTCATTATCATAGTATCACAAGGGCACAACGTCCCACTGGTAAGAATCATATCATTATATCATCTCATAACTAGTAGGCATCCAGCCCACATAGTTCATCAAAACATTTCAAATCCGTATGCCAATACATTTTATCAAATCATTACAAATCAACATACTAATGCAATGGTAGAATAGAAAACATTCTAGTTCTCAAATAATGGTACAATATTAATTCATTTTAAACCATGGATGCATAGTAATAGAAAACATAAGTTTATGACACTCCAATAATCATAAAACAGATTTGAAATTTAATATCACACATCGAATCAATACATATCAAAGCATGTCTTGTTTAAAAACACGAAAAAATAAGATTTTCACTATTTCATGCAAGAGATTAGGGTCCCACTCACTTTCTATGGAGGGTGATCTCTCCCTATTTCCACAATCAATCCAAATTGACTCCTCGAGTCTCCAAAAAGATCAACCTAATCAAATCATTATAATTATTATCAAATTTTCAAATATTTTTAGGGCTTATCATTTTCACTAAATTTGTACAAACCCTAAATTCGTCAATTTAAGAATATACTCTAATGTCATCAATTGCATTTCATTTATAATTAAATAACAAAATCAAAGTCTAGTCCAATTCAACTCTAAAACCACTCAGAGTCGGAAACAAACATACAATAATTAGTTTTCTCCAAAATAGAAAATTTTTGAAAAATCATACACTTTTCGATTCTCATCCAAACGTTTCAAACCATATGTCATTTTCAAAGTATGGAAGTCTATTTTCATAATACTGAGATCGTATTCAGGTTGCCTATATGCAGGACAACTTATAATTAAAAAGACTACAATAATTCTTAAACTATAATCACAACTTTTAACCTATCCTTCATATACAAACCATTATGCCAATTAACAACTCAAAACAACCTAAGAAAGACATGAAATGTACAATATCCTTCATTTTACGGCTCATTTCATTCCAACGCTAAAACCCTAATACTTTCATGCATATTTCAAATTAAATCTAAAGGAAACCATTCAAATCAAGCAAACATGAATCTTTCATCTTCTAACATGCTCCTTTCATACTAAATAGCCTAATTCGCGTAAATTTTTAAACTTAACCCTCACATTCAGGCATAGAATTTTCGAAATTACATTCTATTTAAATCGAACATAATTTCTAAACGTATATAAGACTTCTAATCCTAAATTCATTCAAATAAATCGAATGAGTCAGAAATCCCTCACCTAGGGTTTTTCTCTGATTGCAGTCCTAACATCCGTGCGTAACTCAGTTCGAAATCCTGCAATATCTCCAAATTGAAGTACATGCGAGCAATTAAACCTAATTACCAAGGAAATTCGAAACCTAGAGCTAATAATCAAAACAAACCCTTACCTACGAGAGAGGGAATGCAGACCCACGGCCTAGGGTTTCAAGACTTCCTACTGCTGTCGGTTTGGGGCTTCTGCAAAGACTGCAGAAGCGCTCTCGACTGAGGGAGAGCAAGGTGCGCGAGCGCACAAGCCAGGATGAGAGAGAGAACAGAGAATCAGTGAGAAATAGAGAGAGAAATAGAGAGAGGGAGAACCGAGGGTGAGCGATCGAGAGAGAAGGGAGTAGTAGAGCGAGAGAGTCTGAGGGAGACTGAGAGATAGTGGGATAGAGACAAAGACTTGCAGTGGTCAGAGCAAGGGTGCGCGGCGGAGGAGTAATCGATCGAGAGAGGGAGACGAAGATGAGATCGCGATAGAAATCGTGAGGGATAGAGAGAGAAACAGTGACGAGAGAGTGAGACGGTGAGTGAGATAGAGGGAGATAGAGGGAGAGAGGACTGAGAGGTGAGTGGTGACATGTGGTGGCGCTGAGTCACGGCGGAAGCTGCGATGGAGGGGGACAGAAGAGGGGCGGAGAGTGCAAGAGAGATCGCGAGAGAATGAGACAGCGAATGAGGTAGAAAGAGAGTGTCGGTGGCTGTGGGTGGTGGCGAAAAGGGGCGGCGACGGAGGTTGACACAGCGGAGGGAGGTGGCGAAGAGGGAGAGACGGGTAAGGGATGGCAGCGGCGGGGGAAGACGAAGAGTCAAAAGAGAGAGAGAAGAGAGTTAGGGTTTTCAAACCCTAATCCCCATTATTATTATTATTATTATTATTATTATTATTATTATTTATTTTTATAAAATAAATTTATAAATAAATATTCATATATATATTTTTATACTCACTTTATTTTTCAAGATTTCAAATTTTTAACAAAATAAGATAAACTGCAAATCGAAAATACGGATACTTTAAATATGCTAAAAATTTCAATTTAAAGACTCCAAAATCGAAAATCAAGATAAATAAAAATTTTTCTCTATATAAATAATTAAGGAATATTTTATATATTTCATGAACAGGAGTACGATAGTACAGACACCGTAGTGTCAGTGTTACATTTTTTAACCCCCTAAAACCAAGCTTCATCTTCGAAACTAAAAGAAAGCTATGCAGTAAATAAGTGGGGGTTCTGTCTCCTTATAGTCTCCTCGGGCTTCCAGGTTTCCTCCTCGACTTGGTCACTCCTCCACAGGACTCTGACCAATGAAACTTCCTTGCTCCGCAGCTTTCTGACCTGCTGATCTAGAATAGGCATGGGTTGAACTGGAAGACTAAGGTCCTCTCGCAACTCAACAGGTGGAGGCCCAAGTATATGAGAAAGATCAGCTAGATACTTCCTGAGTATTGAGACATGAAAGACGTCATGAATACGGGATAGTTTATCTAGCAGTTCCAATCTATATGCCACATTCACGACCCTCTCAAAGATACGGAAGGGTCTAATATATCTGGGGTTCAGCTTGCCCCGCTGACTGAACCGTATAACTCCCTTTAAAGGAGATATCCTCAAGAAAACCATATCTCCTTTGACAAACTCAAGGGATCGCCATCTACGATCGGCATATACCTTTGCCTGTCCTGAGCGGCTCTCATCCGCTCACGAATAACCCTAATCTTATCTTTCGTTTCCTCAATCAACTCAACATTGCTGAGACGTCGCTCTCTGCCCCATCCCAACATATCAGGGTGTGGCATTTCCTGCCATACAGTGTCTCATATGATGGCATCTCGATACTCGTCTGGTAGCTGTTGTTGTATGCAAACTCCACCAATGGAAGGTGTCGATGCCAGCTGTAACACCGACACTGCGGTGTCCGTACAAGTATACTGTTCATGAAATTAAATAAAATATTGTTCCGTTTATTTATAGAGAGAGAATTTTAATTATATTGATTTTCAATTTTGAGGTATGTAATTTGAAATTTTTGGGATATTTAAAGTATCCGTATTTCCGAATTATAAAGTAAAGTGAGTATAAATATATATAGATAATTATTTAATCATTTATTAATTTATACAATCACCCACTTAATTATTTATAAATTTATTTACAAAAAAAGAAATATAATAATAATAATAATAATAATAATAATAATAATAATAATAATAATAATAATAATAAAATTTAAAAATCGAATTAGGGCTCAAAAGCCCTAATTCTCTCATTTTTCTCTCTCTTCTCTCTCTCTCTCCCTCTTTCTCCCTCCGCCTCTTCGCATTCCCGCGCCGCCGTCTCTCCCGCGGCTTCCTCCTCCATCGCGGCTGCTCGGCTCCGCCACCCCACGGTGGTTCGACCACCCACTCCCTCTCTATTCCCTCGGACTCACTCTCTATCTCTCTCTCTCCTTTTTTTCGATCTCTCACCCGCGAGTTCTCTCTCCTTCTCGCGGATTCGCCGCCGCTGCAACCATCTCCCTCCGCCGTGACTTGGTCGCGGATTCCACCGGAGCAACCACCGCCACCCACAACCGCCTGTCTCTCTCCCTACTCGCGCGCAATGAGCCTTTCGCTCGCGCGGCACACAGCGATAGCGCGTTGCTCGCGCGGCTGCGCGCCTGCCCTGCCACGCGCGTGGGCTGCTTGCTGCTCGCGCCACTGCGCGCGGCTCTTTGAGCAACTGCCCTGCTCCAGCGCGCGATAGCCCTTCCTGCGCGCGGCTGCAGTGTTGCTTCTCTGCTCGCGCGCCTTCTGCCATCTGCGGAAGCCCCAACCAAAAACCTTAGGTCGCGACTTCATCACTGCAGGTAAGGGCTGAGTTTCGATCATGGTTCTAGGGTTTTGATCTCCATAAGTGATTAAGACTAATTGCAGAAATTTGCTTCAATTTGGAGACATTGCAGGTCTTGGAATGAATCGAATGGCACACGGACGCTAGAGTTGCAAATTGTGAAATCCTAGGTCAGGGAAATGCCATCCTTTCGATATTTGAGTTATTTTATCGAATTTAGGATTGAAATTAGAATTGGAAACTATATGTATGCTTTGAAATAAGTTAGATTAAAAGGAAATGTATTTTCCTGCAATTTCATATGAAATTATTTATGTTAAGCTTAGAATTTGATATAAATTGGGCTGTTTTGGATGATATAATTATGTTGAGTTGATTAGAATAGTTCTCTTAGAGTTTAAATTGATGAATGCATGAAAATAGTCAAAATTTGGGATTTGAGTTTAAGAAATTATGCAGTCTTTTCATTATAAGTTGTCCTACATATAGGAAATCAAAATACTATTTCCGTATGATGAAAATAGACTTAAATACCTTGGAAATGACATATGGGTTGAAGAAATCGGATGAGAATTGAACAGTGTATGATTTTTCAAAGATTTTCCAGTTCGTAGGAAACTTATTTATTTTAAGCGTATTTCCAATTTTGATTGGTTTTAGGATTGAATCAGGCTTGATTTTGATGTGATTAATTGTTTATACATGGGATGAAAGTGATGAAATGGGAATCTAGAAAGGTGATTGTGTAAATGATTGATTTAAGTCTTAAATGAGCACATATTGAGGGGAGAAACCCTAAGGAAACATGTACTTGAAAATTTAGAACTTTGAGTATGAAATTTGATGGGTTTTATTGTGATTTTGAGTGTTAAAATATGGATTTGATGTACTTGTGTTTTTGGCATTGAAGTGTGGTGTGTTATTGGCTATGTATATGTGAAATTGAGGCCAAGAGTGTGAGGAATTATGCATGCTGAATTTTGGATAGAGGTTAGTGAGTATGTGGATGTAAAATTGTATTGATCGAATCCATTGGAGAGATTTGGAATGACTCTAGTAAGCAAGATACAGGTTTATATGTGTATGTAATAAGGTATAGAAAGTGTATGCATATACTTACTGATATTGGTGTGTTAAAGTGATATGAAAATGTGCAATTATAAAGAATGAGCAAAAGCATGTGTTTGTATTTATATAATAAATGTATAGAATTATATTGGTGTATTGAAGAGAAGAAGTTGATGAAGAATTTTGAATAAAAGTGTGTTGGTGTATATACCGACTCTTATGTACGACGAGAGATTGGATTTGTGTGAGCTTTGTGTAGGATTGATTGAGGAATATCACTTAAGTCTTGTGGATATGTTGTAAGCATAACTTTCTCTATACAGCTCCAAATGTCGTGAGGTTGTCTGCCTTAGACACTAGACATCCTTAGCTTTAAAAATGAGATAAGAAACCTCTTGATTTGTAAAGGTGTATCAGAAGTTATAGCCTATTTTCTATAACTGCACAGGTTTGAAACTTGCTGATTTTATACATGCGTAAGTGTTGGATGTCTTGATCGAGGGGAGCACAGTTTCGACACTTTTTGTGCATTGTAGGGAGTGATTGACCCTCCCGTATACAGTGAGTGGGTTTTATTTCAATGTTTTCGTTTAATATGCAAACTCTGTTTTACAACAGTTTGATAAATGAGCATGATTTACCGCGTGCGTAAAATGTTTTGACTGGCTTTGGAAATGATTTTTATGAACCGATGGAGTGTCCGAAAATGTGGTTGAATTATGAAATATGCATCCATGTGGTTGAAATGTAAAATGTGCCATTTTATGAAATATGTTGCATTTGGTTTGTGAACCTGATTTACGGCACATGTTTTGATATGATATTGATATTGGCCTTGAGGGCTGTGATTTGTACTGTGATATTGATATTGGCCTTGAGGGCTGTGATATGTGTTGTTCCGTAGCTACGAAGGACACCGTGAGAGGCGCTTTGGTGGCGTCCGGATATACCTAGGCCTGGGGTATCCCACGAGTTGTCGAGATTATATTTACGACACGGTACTAGGCAGGTTGAACCCGAAAGGGGGAGGATTTGGATACACTCTCCAAGTCTAGCACCTGGACGAGGTCCGTCGCCAACGTCGGGGTAGAGAGCACTTTAAATAAAATCGCATATAACACCCCCGGTGCGCCTGTCATAGGTCGTGGTAGACCTCTGCCGGGACATTTTCGGCTGGCAGCTCTATGATTTTGATGACAGTGTTTTGGATGCATATTTGAGTTGATAATGCGTGCAAATGATATATTGTTGAAATGAAAAACATGATGATTTGAAATATGATTTGTATACTGATGCTTTGACACTCCAGTTTCACACCCCATATTACACGATTACATTGACCCACTCACTCACTGAGTATTCTTCCCTGAATACTCACCCCTCCTTTTTCCCTCCCCAGACAGGATTGTGGTGCTAGGGCGATGTATTTGGCTCGAGGGCTTGATAGCTCGTTGACGGATTTGGTGATTCGAGACGGTGAGATTAAGTTTTAAATTGAAATTACGAATTTTGTATTTTATTGTCGACCCTGCGTGGTCTTGATATTGAGGTCCATAGTTGACCGTGTACACATTGTGGGATGACTGTATAATTTTTGGACTTCTGTTTACGAAATTCTTATTTCACTTGCATTGAGGCATTTGTAAATGTTTAAAGTGTTAACTTGGGAATTTGTAAAATATTTGTATAAATTTAGGCCCGCTCGGTGTGGCGGCTGTTCATGCTCTAGTTGGGCATGACAGTAGAGGTCTGTGGCTAGGACTGTTGGTGATTTGTTAGCCTTGCGTTGTCTGGATGTCGGTTGGGAGATTTGGTGGATTGTTTTGAGGCCGGGATGGCCATTTTATTTTATTTACAGGATGATTTTAATTTATACAGGTTTATACAGGTTAATTGTACATGGGAGACCTCCGATTTATGGGGAGGTTCTGTCCGATTTTTTGTAGAAATATAGCCGGCATCCAGGTCAACGGGCAGCTATTCACGATTCCCGATTCGGGGCGTGACACCAGCTACCATGAAAATCAATGACACATGCCCGAAGCATATCCTCGAGCGTCTGAATCATCCTCTCTGACTGGCCGTCTGTCTGAGGATGATACGCCGTACTGAAGTTCAGTCTAATGCCCAATGCCTCCTGCAACCTCGGCCAAAACCTAAATGTCAATCTGGGGTCCCTATCTGAAACAATCGACACAGGAACACCATGCAGTCTGACTATCATAGCGATGTAAAGACGTGTCAAGGTCTCCAAAGGATAGTCGCTGCGAACAGGAAGAAATTGTGCGGACTTGGTGAGTCGATCTACAATCACCCAAATGGCATCATGCCGTGATGAAGTCCACGGTAGCCCTGTCACAAAATCCATAGTAATGTGATCCCACTTCCACTCAGGAATGGGTTAGGGCTGTAAAGTGCCGACGGGTCGCTGATACTCGGCCTTCATCTGCTGACAAACCAAGCATCGAGCAACAAGCTCTACGATTTCTCTCTTCATATCGGACCACCAAAAACTATTTTGGATAGTCCGATACCTCTTCGTACTGTCCGGATGCATAGCATAAGCAGAGGAATAAGCTTCCTCAAGAATAACTCTCCGAAGATCGATGTCGGTAGGAATACAAACCCGCTCTCGATATACCACCAGTCTGTCATCACGGACTCGAAACTCTCTACCATCACGTCTATAGATCTATCAAGAGTACCTCGGAGCTCCTCATTTGCTCCTTGTAACTCCCTAATATAGTCAAACAAGGTCGGCCTCATTTCAAATCGAGCTAGTAGTGCTACTCGGTTATCACTAGTCAAACTGAGTCCTAATACACGGAGTTCCGTCAAACAAGAGAGATAAGCACTCTCTATATACTGAATTTGTAACTATCTACTCATCAAGAGGAGTGACATCTAGTAGCTCTTCATCTAGTAGCAATAACAGCCTATCTGACTGTTGAGTGTAAGAAGCTCTCACGTAAGAACAATATGAACCAGTGTTAATAAAAACACGGTCGTCGACGCTAAATATTTTCATGGTACCCATGATACAAGAAATCGAAAGAGTCAATTTGCAATGCGCAAAAAATATATGTATATATCTATATATCAATATAGTTAAGCCTCTAAGGCTTTAACTAACTAAGTTCATACATGTCATCATGGCGTACATGATTTCAAAAAAAAAAGGATCGAAATAGTTAAGCTTCTAGAGCTTTAACTAATCATAGTGGGACATAATCATCATGATATACATGATCTCAAAAAGAAGAGTACATAACGGCTCCTAACTAATAGAATTCGTGGAAGTATTACTCAGGATCACATCTGGGTTCACCTGAGCATCCTCCTGTGTCATAGCATATACGAGGGCTTATGCCCTCGGCTGCTATCGTGAAGGGTCTAGTGCAGTGTTGCTCCCGGCTGTAGTCCGTGGGGCGGTGTGTAATGAGTGTACAGGTACCTCCTACTAGCCCGTCCGTGATTCACCTGTGTGTGTCTATGGTACCTGACCTCTGCAACCTAGGTCAGGACAAGTACTCCAAATGTGTCACTGCTTCCTATATTAGAAACATCTAAGGGGAGCTCCGCAAGCTTCAAAATGATATCAGTCGCAGTCGTGACAGATAGGATGGTGCTGTGCTATGGACTAACTAGAGGCACTGGGTACCTGAACTCTAAAGCTCTAGGGACGTGGTCCCTGTCCGAACTATGTTGATATAAAGTGAGAGGGGCTTCCCTAAAAGTTTGAAGTCCTACCCCACTTCGAACTCTGGCTAGTCTGGGTCTCAACCCTCTATAGTCCTACTAAAATTTCGTAAAATATCTGTGGTTGAACTCCCTCAAGAAGTCCTCTTACAGCAGTGGTTCAGTAGTCTCATCACAAATAGCCTCTCACCAAGTGAGGGTATCACCGTCGAGGAGTCTCTTAACAACTCTCAATCTGAGCTTCTCTGTCAACCCCGGATCAGGAAGGATCCTGTAAGTCCTGTTGATCCAGTGCTTTGCCGCTACGGCATCACTAGATCCAGAAAAGTCTGTGCATCCGAGTTGCCGAGACTCTTTCACTAGCTGAGTAAGCTCGTGAATGCGCCTCAAAATAACCGACGTCTCATCGGTCGGAGTAGAAATGGATGGACCGGCCATCGGAGGAGGAATCGGTGCTGTAGGAGCAGATATAGCCGCAGGTGCGGTCCCTGGTTCCTGTGACGGAGGTGGTGGCATCTGCACCCAATATCTACTATACCACTCCCGCCACTGCCTCAAGGCATCGAGTGGTGGTGGAGGAATCTCGGCTGTAACAGCCGGTAGAGGTGCTGAGGGTGGCATTGGTGAAGGTGCGTGAGTAGAGGAAGTATCCTCTGGTACTCGTGGAGTCTCGAGTACCTTAGATGCATCAGGCACTAAGGGACTCTCCGGTAGTGCACCGCGCCTACCATGTCTAGGCGGCATAGTTCTGCAAAGAGAGCACCGTTTCATTAGGTAGAAATCAAGGATTAGAGTTAGTTACTGAGTAACTAACCCCTACAAAGGATTTTGAGTTATGAATCAAGGCATTCGTATCCAATAGGCCACTCATATACATGCCTAAATGCATCAAATGATGGTGATGGAATCATGGTATAATAGCTAGCTGAGAAAATGCTAGAAGGGTACACATGATGAGGAAACATCATCGGATATTCTAGGTGTCTCAGGTACAAATCTAGTACCTCTTCTAGTAGTCATAACTTTTCAAAGGAAGAACTTTAATTACGTATGATTCAAGGATTAGGGTTAGTTGCGAAGTAATTAACCCCCTAAAATGAATAAAATTATAAGTTTAAGAACTGATAGAACTAATATGCTATGTTAGATACACACCGTATCTAACCCCCTAAAAAGAATAATTCATATACCTAAGACCATGTATTGGGATCCCACTACTGTAATGAAACTCTCATTTGCATTGAGAACTTTTAAATCATACTTGAGAATATTTTCAAAACTATTTTATCAAACACAGCTCTAAACCTAGAGCTCTGATACCAATAGAACTGTCACGCTCCGAACCGGGATCATAAACAGTCACCTGTTGCCCTGGATGCCGGCTGTATTTTTACATAAAATCGGGCAGAATCTCTCCATAAATTGGAGGTCTCCCATGTACAAATAAACCTGTATAATAGACATCCACCCTGTCAAATAAATAAATGGTCATCCTGGCCTCACAACAATCTACCATATTCAAATCCTGTCAACCAATCCACAGCAGACATCCAGAACAACGCAAGGCTAATATAAACACTAACAGTCCTAACCACAGACCTCTTCTGTCATGCCCAACTAGAGTAATGAGCAGCCGCCATGCCGAGCGGACCTAAGTTTATACAAATGTATAACAAATTCCCAAGTTAACATTTTAAATATTTACAAATGCCTTAATGCAAGTGAAATATGAGAGTTTCGCAAACAAAAGTCCAAAAATTATACAGTTATCCCATAATATATACACGGCCAACTACGGATCTCAATATCAAGACCACGCAAGGTCGACATAAAGTACGAAATTTGTATTTTCAATTAAAACTTAGATCTGACCATCGTGAATACCAAATTCACCAACGAGCTATCAAGCACTCTAGAGCCAAATGCGTCGCCCTAACACAATAATCCTGTCTGAGGAGGGAAAGAAGAGGGGTGAGTATCAAGGAAGATACCCTGTGAGTGAGGGAATTAATCTCAAGTATAAATAGTGTAGGTGAACACTGAAGTGTCAAATAATATCATTCGTAAATAATAATTCAAGTTTTACAGTAAATCACGATATGTTCAATAAAATGAACACATTTATTCAATCACACGATATCATACATGTATGCATCCATTTAAAAATCAAGTAGATCATAGAGCAAGCCGAAAGGATCCTGGCGAAGGTCAACCATGACTAAGGACAGGTATAACGGGGGTTTTTTTATGCAAGGTTGTTCAAAAGTTACTCTCTACCCCGACGTTGGCCATAAGTTCGCTGGGGCTAGCTCATCATCGTGTATAGGACCCCGCCCGGTACTAGACGGTGGCGTCACACACGTCCTCCCCCCTACGTGGGTTCAACCGGCCGCGCCTATAGCCATATCTCATCATCGTGTATAGGACCCCGCCCGGTGCTAGACGGTGGCGTCACACACGTCCTCCCCCTACGTGGGTTCAACCGGCCGTGCCTATAGCCATATAAAATGATGTTTGCGGATACCTCCTGCAGAAGCCCAGGCAACCCATGCCTCTATAAACGCCTTTCGTAGTTACGGAATCATCAATGTCATTATCATAGTATCACAAGGGCACAACGTCCCACTGGTAAGAATCATATCATCATATCATCTCATAACTAGTAGGCATCCAACCCACATAGTTCATCAAAACATTTCAAATCCGTGTGCCAATACATTTCATCAAATCATTTCAAATCAACATACCAATGCAATGGTAGAATAAAAAACATTCTAGTTCTCAAATAATGGCACAATATTAATTCATTTCAAACCATGGATGCATAGTCATAGAAAACATAAGTTTACGATACTCCAATAATCACAAAACAGATTTGAGATTTAATATCACACATCGAATCAATGCATATCAAAGCATGTCTTGTTTAAAAATACGAAAAAATCAGATTTTCACTATTTCATACAAGAGATTAGGGTCCCACTCACTTTCTACGGAGGGTGATCACTCCCTATTTTCACAATCAATCCAAATTGACTACTCGAGTCTCCAAAAAGTTCAACCTAATCAAATCATTACAATTGTCATCAAATTTTCAAATACTTTTAGGGTTTATCATTTTCCCTAAGTTTGTACAAACCCTAAATTCGTCAATTTAAGAATATACTCTAATGTCATCAATTGCATTTCATTTATAATTAAATAACAAAATCAAAGTCTAGTCCAATTCAACTCTAAAATCACTCAGAGTTGGAAACAAACATACAATAATTAGTTTTCTCCAAAATAGAAAATCTTTGAAAAATCATACACTTTTCGATTCTTATCCAAACGTTTCAAACCATATGTCATTTTCAAAGTATGGAAGTCTATTTTCATAATATTGAGATCGTATTCAGGTTGCCTATATGCAGGACAACTTATAATTAAAAAGATTACAACAATTCTTAAACTATAACCACAACTTTTAACCTATCCTTCATATACAAACCATTATACTAATTAACAACTCAAAACAACCTAAGAAAGACATAAAATGTATCATATCCTTCATTTTACGGCTCATTTCATTCCAACCCTAAAACCCTAATACTTTCATGCATATTTCAAATTAAATGTAAAGGAAACCATTCAAATCAAGCAAACATGAATCTTTCATCTTCTAACATGCTCCTTTCATACTAAATAGCCTAATTCACGTAAATTTTTAAACTTAACCCCACATTCAGGCATAGAATTTTCGAAATTACATTCTATTCCAATCGAACATAATTTCTAAACGTATATAAGACTTCTAACCCTAAATTTTATCCTAAATTCATCCAAATAAATCGAATGAGTCAGAAATCCCTTACCTAGGGTTTTTATTGGATCGCAGACCTAACATTTGTACGCAATTCAGTTCGAAATCCTGCAATATCTCCAAATTAAAGTACATGTGAGCAATTAAACCTAATTACCAAGGAAATTCGAAACCTAGACCTAATAATCAAAACCAACCCTTACCTATGTAGAGAGGGAATGCAGACCCATGGCCTAGGGTTTCGAGACTTCCTATTGCTGCCGGTTTGGGGCTTCTGCAAAGATTGCAGAAGCGCTTTCGACTGAGGGAGAGCAAGGCACGCGAGCGCGGATGAGAGAGAGAACATAGAATCAATGAGAGATAGAGAGAAAGAAATAGAGAGAGAGAGAACCGAGGGTGAGCGATCGAGAGAGAAAGGAGTAGCAGAGCGAGAGAGACTGAGGGAGACTGAGAGAGTGTGAGATAGAGACAGAGACTTGCAGTGGTCAGAGCGAGGGTACGCGGCGGAGGAGTAATCGATCGAGAGAGGGAGATAAATATGAGATCGCGAATGAAATCGCGGGGGATAGAGAGAGAAACAGTGACGAGAGAGTGAGACAGTGAGTGAGACAGAGGGAGATAGAGGGAGAGAGGACTGAGAGGTGAGTGGTGGTGTGTGGTGGCACCGAGTCGCGGCGGAAGCTGCGACGGAGGGGGACGGAAGAGGGGCGGAGAGTGCGAGAGAGATCGCGAGAGGGAGGGAGAGAGTGAGACAGCGAATGAGGTAGAGAGAGAGTGTCGGTGGCTGTGGGTGGTGGCAAAAAGGGGCGGCGACGGAGGTTGACACGGCGGAGGGAGGTGGCGGAGAGGGAGAGACGGGTGAGGGAAGGCGGCGGCGAGGGAAGACGAAGAGTCAAATGAGGGAGAGAGGAGAGTTAGGGTTTTCTAACCCTAATCCCCATTTTTATTTTTATTATTATTATCATTATTATTATTATTTATTTTTATAAAATAAATTTACAAATAAATAAATGAGTAAATAAATAAATTAATAAATAAATATTTATATATATATTTTTATACTCACTTTATTTTTCAATGTTTCAAATTTTTAACAAAATAAGATAAACTGCAAATCGGAAATACGGATACTTTAAATATGCTAAAAATTTCAATTTAAAGACTTCAAAATCGAAAATCAAGATAAATAAAAATTTTTCTCTATATAAATAATTAAGGAATATTTTATATATTTCATGAACAGGAGCACGAAAGTACAGACACCGCAGTGTCGGTGTTATAGACCCCACTATTTTTTTTTTGATGGATCCCTTCATTTTCTTGTGATAAATCTTATTCTAAAGTTGGTTTTGTTGCAGTAATGCAGTAAGGTAGAAACTGCATTGGTTTTGTATCCCAAGTTCAGAAATTGAATCATTCCTTAGCTAGTTCAGTTCTCTTAGTAGTTCACTAAGCAGATGGGCTCCAAATGACCTCAATTTTGGATATGTTGGTCCTTAGGATGTGTACAAGGTCTCTGAAAAATTTCATTGGAAAAGACTAAGGGCAACTATGGCTGCCGGTCCAAGGAAACCCACTGCCCCATAGGAGTTTCCAAAATTTCTAAATTTCCAGATTTTGGCTATCCCGATTTTGCTATTGGTTTCCCTATCAAACTAACTTCAAATGACCCCAATTTTTAACATGTTATAGTTTAGGATGTCTACAAGCTATCCATCAAAAATCACAAAAAACTACTAAGGTTTGCCTAGGCACTCTTGGACTCATATACTTGTCTTATCATGGTTGCACACACAAACACCATATACATGAAATTTTCCACTCGAATTCTAGCACACATATAACACATTTTTGGATACACTTAATCTACCAAATGTACACATTCATACTTTCAATTTCTGGATATTTCAACTATCCAATGACCACTCATTCTTGGTCCAAAATCACACACATATGCAAGCACCACACCCAACAAAATTCAGCACATGCACAAGGCAATAAAGGGCATAATTTCTCCACCAATGTGCACACAAATGTAACCCAATTTCTGCATACTAAATGCACACAAACTAGGGACAAATTTTAGTATGATTTAGGCCACCAAGAGAGGCTAAAATTTCTGTACATAAGTCCATGGTTTCCTAGTCCCAAAATGAAGCCAAATTAAGGCCAAGTCCAATCCTCCTAAGCTAAATTTTTATGCACATCTTCTTAGGATCTTCAGCCCTTGATTTCTTACTTAAACTAGGTTTAAATCATCACATAAGGTCACCAACATAAGGTTCTCACAAAGGCAACATGTGTAGAATTTTTCTCTTCCTCCAATTTCACTATTTTCGGCCAACTAAGGTTCCCCAACCTAGGCTTCTCCTTTTTGTTATCACACATTCCAACATTAACTATTAAATATTTCATTGTTGTCCCCAAACTTTTATTATTTGCAAATAAATCCTCTAACACAAAATTGCTCACAAGCCCCTTAACCGGTCAAAATTTCATCTTGACCCAAAAATTTATAAAATCGCGCTATGAGCTCAAAATTTCGTGTTGAGTCCAACGCAATTGATCTTGGGTGAAAACAAGACTGTTTGCTCGGACAAATTTCAATTTTTGCCAAAAATTGGGTTCTTGGGCAATTTTGTTTTTTGCCAAAACTCCTTGACCCTTGATCTCCAGAGTGAATTTTTGCACATGAAATTCTGACAGCGTCGAAATTACACGCGTAGATTTTAAAAGGGCACGGAGGGGAGAATCTTTAGCTCCCGACGATCTCGTCAAAAATTTGCAAGAGTATTATAAAATGAAAAATTCTGAGTGACTATTCTTTATATGAAAAAGAAAATATATCTCATATGAAATAATGAGGAATACAATATGCAGTACACCGAGTGTCGGTATTACAAAACTCCTCTCCAAACCCCAAAAAATCATTTTTTTTTTCTTGTAACTCGATTAGTGAGAATCTCGGTCTTGTGTGAACTTGTATGAGTTAGAGAGAACGACTTTTCTAGAGTGTTCCAGCGAGAACTTTTAGAGTTAGAAACCGGAGAAACAAAAAGTATCTAGAAAGAGAGAGATAGAGAGAGAGAAAGAGATTCGAGGCTCTGAGTGGGCTCGCCGAGCATTTCAAGCTTTGGAGTTGCCATTTTTTTGTTTGCTTTGGGACTTAGGAGAAAAAGGTACTTAATCATGTGTTGTGTTTTAGTGGTAGGAAAAGGAGAGAGGGAGGGTTTTTTTATTATTTTTTAAAATTTTTGAAACAAGGGGCATATTTGCTTTTTTGGCCAAAATTTCATTAACTACCCTTAACTCAAAATATATTATAATTATTTCACAAAATCATCTTAACTCAAATTATTTCTCATTTTCTTATCTGATTTAAACATATAAAATTAACAAAAAAGATATTTTACATGGGTCCCTCGTTCAAAATAATCGACTGCCCTTCAAATGTGAGTACTCTTTCTTGTGGCCACTCTCTCTTTCCATCCACAATCATTAAACCTCCAAAATAGTTCTTTTATCTTTATTTAGCCTCCCTCTAATCTCGACACTATTAAGAATTGAATTTCCCTCAAGTCCTTTTTCAAATTTATTTTCAATAATAAATATTTCTTTCATCTTAATTTTTTTCTTGTAAAATATACCCATCAATACACTAAAAAAATAGAAAAGAGAAAGGAGGGAAATTGAGTTGTGAAATTGGGTAAAAGCAAATCGATTGGTGACAATTAATTGTGTTGATTCATTAATGACAACATAATTCAAGCCCTTTTTCTCTTTATTGAGACATTGTATACAAAGTAAGCTTTCCATTCAGCAAAGTTAGAAAGTGGAGTTACTAAGCGACACCATCAAAATCTACTGGCTTTTTTGGGCAATGAACTCAATAAGATTAGTGCTTATATATCATTGCCTAACTTAAGATTCATTATTGATAACTGGTTTATCAATCCTTGGAATGGAAGTCATTTATATATGTCAAAGTGTCTCCACCATCTTTGCATAATTACAAAATAAATGCCCTATCCAGATGGATGAAAACCATTTACAAAACCCACTAAAACCATCAGCAGAATCTTCTCTAATGGATGGGCCTTTGGTTGACTATATACCAGTCATGATAGATTTATCCTAACATTTTTTGTCATTGCTGGAGTATGCCTTAGGTCTATATTGACGGTTAGAAAAGCACTAGTAAAACTTACTGACTTTTATCATCGGTTGTCACATGTGTTAGGAAAAATTATTATTTTTTTATCATCAGTTACCACAAGTGTTAGGAAAAGTTACTACCTTTTACTATCAGTTTGAAAAGTATTAGTAAAAGTTACTACTTTTTATTGTCAATTACTACATGTATTAGGAAATGTTACTGTCTTTTATCGTCAATTACCACATGTTAGGAAATATTACTGTTTTTTATCGTCGGTTATCACATGTGTTAGGAAATATTACTGACTTTTATCATCGGTTACTATAAGTGTTAGTAAATGTTATTATCTTTTATCATTGATTGTCACAAGTGTTAGGAAATGTTTTTACCTTTTATCATCAGTTACTACAAGTGTTAGGAAAATTACTACATTATATCGTCGGCTACCATGAAACGTTACTATATTTATCGTTGGTTAGCACAAGTGATAAGAAAATTTAGTGCCTTTTGTCGTCGGATACCACATGATATTAGTAGTGATGATTTTTTAAGATCATATATATTTGAATTATTACAAATAAATTAAGAAACTATAAAATAAAAAAATTAAAAAAATAATATAAACATAATAAGGATTGTATTAATATGTGAAAATAATTGATAAATTGATTCGTAAGTAAAATGATAGATACATATAAGACAAAAAAAAACAAAGAAAAGATTGTATATCCCACAACTATATGTTTTCTGAGATGTTCAAATAAAAAATGTTCATTTCGATTACCAAAAATGTCACCATCACAATTTGAAGGCACAATCTAAGAATCAAAATAAGATAATTCCAAAACTAAATAGATAACTGAATAACAGTGACCAATTTCATGCACAACCTTTATGTCAGTCTATTCATAAAAACTAATAGTGAAATGAATATAATTATATGGTGACATTATAAAGAATAACTATAAATAAAAATATTACCTTCTAGGATGGAGTAAGGTGGTGATGATGATGGTTGGCTTTTATGTGCACTCCCAACATCTGGTATTAGAGGAACTTAACAATACAAATAATTTAAAATTTTATTCAAAGATAAATGTAAAATTAGTAAGATTATGCTAAAGACCAGAGAAATGATGTTTGTACTTGAAAACTAGCAATAAGCCTTATTTCATTAACCAGGTCATCAATTTATCTTGTTGTTCACTTCCAGAATGCATAGCAACATGCATAATATTGCTCATCAAATTAGTAAGATTATGATTTTGTTCCAATAATCATTCCATCATAATTGTTATATCTTTGTTTATAGGTCTAGTTGGATGCACAGATTTATGTTGTGATAGAGTTGTAACCTTCTCCACACATTTGATTTTTCCCCTTCAGTCAGTCCCTTTAATTTTAGATACAATGTCACTTTTCCAAAACAAATTTAAACTTTCTACTTGCCCTTCTTCACTGCCATTCATCATTTCCTATAAGAAGTAAAGTGAATCAAAACTCAATATCCCATAAACATATTAATTAGAATTACATGAAAGATAATCAATCATACCACAACTTCTAATGTTTTCATAAAACTAAACTACCATTTGATTGTGTTCTACTTGTAATATAAAGCTCAGTTCTGGAAGGCTTCATCCCATCAAATTGTGTTGTTTGTAATGATAAAAATAAACCACTTTGAAGT
Source organism: Dillenia turbinata (assembly GCA_037126225.1). Taxonomy (NCBI): domain Eukaryota; kingdom Viridiplantae; phylum Streptophyta; class Magnoliopsida; order Dilleniales; family Dilleniaceae; genus Dillenia; species Dillenia turbinata. Next base: position 5,927,626 of record JBAMMX010000019.1, on the reverse strand, counting down.
GTTATGTGGGTAAAATTAATTGTAAGTAAAATACAATATGAATTCTTTAACCTTCTCATGTATGAGATTCGCAAATATGATTTCAATTCTAAGTAATGTGGATTAGTCAACTTTGCCGACATTTTGAATTTCTTTTAGTAATTTCCTAGCATAGAGAAAAAAGTATTAAAACAACAAATAGATTGCATTATAGAATACTAGCAAGAAAAATTGATATCTTGTACCTTTCTTTTATCACTCAACCAAAAAGTAACAAACTTTCTATACTGATTTGGATCAACCCTTTCTTTTTCCATTCTCTTGACATTATCATCTATTCCAAGTGAATCATCGAACCACTTTGATTTTAGTGTATTTTTAAAAATCTTCCATTTATCACACAAGTTTCCAATAACTTGAAAGTAACCTTTGACTACAATTAAAATAAAAGAAATATGTAAGGAATAAAATTATATATATTAACTTCTCATCTATGCCATGAGTAATAAAACTAGATACCTATACAATGTCCCACATGTCATCTTTATTCTCTGTTGGCATGCCATGCCAAGTCTTATAGTTTATAGGAGCATTCGAATGCACTCTGACTATAGAGTCAAGAAATCTGGAAAAGATCATACCATCGATTTATATTGGTTGATTTAACTCGTTCATTTCAACCATCAAGTGCTTTCCTTTTTCTAAATTCTAAGCATCTTGACAACATGTTAGTCCTCTACATTTCTTAACAACTACTCAAAATAAAAAATTAAAGATGGATAATTACTTGACAACGTGTTAATATTATACTTTAAATTAAATAGATCTATTTATTTTTAACTTGGGGTAATATCTTTGTATGGTTAGACTTCTTCATATTGAACTTGTTCTTGGGATGGTTATGATTCTTCGTGGTTAGCTACAATACTCATCTATCATTTAGTTCATTTCATATTTGTAATTGAAAAATTTTAAAATGTTTCAAATATCTATTCCTAGCACAACCTAGTAGAATCCAGTATAATAGAATGACTTTTTTCTTTTTTATGGAAAAAAATGTGATTACTTTTTGGAAAAACTTTGCAAAGTCATTGTTTGTCTTGTAGATTTTTTAGTGTCTAAATATATGTTATAGAGAGTTTTAGTGTGAGCTTGAGAGAGAGTTTTGGATAGTCTAGTGCTAAAAATATATTTGACTGATTGTATAAATTTCAAGGGAAGGAAAGTTTTTGATTTTTGATTGAAAATATATTTGATTAAATATTAGCTTTCGATGGATTAAGAGAGATTTTAGGGGAATGAGAATGAAAATATATTTGGTTGAATTAGAACTTTCGATAAATTTTGAGAGATTTAAAGGGAGGAGAGCTTTTGAGAGAATGAGAGTTTAGATAATTTCAAGGGGATGATTTAAGATATATTTGGATTTAGTCATTTGACCACCTTATTAAAAAAAAAAAATTAAAAACCTACCTTTTTTTTTAGCCTTTTGTCTCCCTATAAATTTTTTTCACCCTTTTTTTCCATACTTTTATTATCTACCAGTCTGTTTTTTTATTACACACTTTTTTCTACACTTTTAGACATTACTTGCCTTGTTCTTAATTCTTTACATTTTTTTACACTTTTAATCAATACCCCCCACATATCTTTCCCATATTATCATGATTGTTGGCCATAACATAACCATTTAGAACATGTATCGTATCTGCATAATGGACATACAAATCTACCTTTAGTATTCCATTCAGATAGATTAGCATATGCAGAGAAGTCATTAATGGTCCATAACAGCGTTGCATGCATTTTAAATTTTTCACCAACTAAAGAATTATAAGTATTTACTCTTTTGTGCCATAATTCTTTCAGTTTTTCCACTAAAGGTTGCATGTACATATCTATCCTATCATCAGGATTTCTAGGATTAGGAATAAGTAATGTGAGTATGAAGTATGCAAATTTAATGCACAATCAATAACGCAGGTCATATGGTATCATTAGCACTAACCAAATGCTATATGTAACATTCATGGTTTTAAATAGATTGAAACCATCTGCTGCTAGTCCCAAACGAATATTTCTTGGGTCAATAGAGAAGTTAGAGTATAGGAAATCAAACTCTTTCCATGCAGGAGAATTTGTTGGATGTCATAGGAGTCCATCCTTTATTCTCTTATGATGATGTCATCACAACAAAGAAACAGTTTGGTCGAATGTAAATAGTCTTTTCAATCTATGAATCAAAGGAAACCATCTCAATATTTTGGTAGTTTTTTTTAATATCTTGATCTCCATCTGTATTTCATTTTCATCTAAAAACAACACATACTGAACTTGCATTATCTTTATCTCTATTTTCTAGTACAACATGCAATCATTAGAATAGATATGTATTTTCTTATATCCCAACCCTAAATCTGAAATAGTTTTCTTCACTTGGTAATAACTATTTGGCAATTTGTTTCTATCGAGCAATAATTCTACTAAAAACACTGATGTGAACCCAATGGGTATAGAAACACTAGAATCTATGAACAAGTAATATAGTCCAAGAATTTTCCCAATGAATGATTTGAACCGATGGAATTAAAAATCTCAACCCTTTTTCTAAAGGAGGAAGAACCTAAGGTATATGACCTTAGACCCGTTTCTCACTAGAATAAGAATCTTGGTATAAAGATGGAATGAATAATGTCACAACCTAGGTGGTTCGAAATCTAGATTGATAAGTCAAAGAACTAAACAAGACTCATATTTTGAATAAGTTCAAAAGTTCTCAAAAGAACAAGACTTGTATGAAGAAACCTCACAATTTTATTAATTCTCTCAAAGTTGTCAAAAGTTGTATTTTACACAATGTGTAATAGCCTATTTATAGGCTAAAAGTGAAGACTAAATTGAAAACTAAAAATTTAGTAACTCCTAAACAATTAAAAAAAATAGGAAATTAAAATATAAACTATAAAGAAGAATTAGGAAACTAAATAAACCAAACTATTTTGACCAAGTTTTGCTGTTATTTTTCTTTATTATCGTCATCTCTTGGTCTTGAATAGTTTTGGACCCTTTATTCTTCCAATTGGGCTTGTATGAGCATAATTAAGACCCCTTTTGGTTCTTCATTCATTTGAACTCCAATTTCTTATTGTAAAACCCTCTGAATTAAGTTATTCGGTGTTTTTTTTAAACTTTTTAACTCGAGCCTTTATCACTGGCCCATTTAGAACTTGAGTTGGATCTTGTGAATTCCTTGCAGCCTTGTAGTCGCATCATTCCCTCCTTCTTGACTACGATTTGTCCCAAAATCGTCACCTGTGTGAAAGTGCATCTGACACCGCATTTTGCTTGGAAAAAGTCTCAATGAATTCAATCCATCGAACATGTCTCTTATCATCTTTATGAAATAACAACTTTTTGAATTCAACTAAAAAATAATTACTTCGTAAAATTCAAAGACTTATATGAAAGAAACGATAATAAGGGAAACAAAGAAGGAAGGAAAAGAAAAGTAAGAATAAGGAAAGTCACAAATTTGAAAAAAAAAATTGGAAAATTTTGAAAGTTGCCTTTTTTTTTAATCAATTTTTTTGACCCAACGTGTGGTTGAACCTCTTCACTTGTGTTATCTTTTTGATTTTGAGACATGATTGGAATCTGCAAGACAATATTAAAATAAAATAGGAAAGAACCTCACCACACTCCCTCACATGTTTCACTCAAAAATAATGATTCACTCAAATTTACTCGTGTTTCACTCTTTGAATTTGGCTTTTATCTTTAATGAATTCTCTCTTGCCTTTTACCACTCATCTTCACTTAGTCAAGTTCTTTATTGAACTTGAGAATTCAATTCAAGAATAATTATCGTGTGAAATTCAAAGACTTATATGAAAAAATTATTAATAAGAGGCACAAAGAAAGAAAGATCAAGAAAGAAAAAAAATGGGAAATAAGGAAAATTACAAATTTTGAAAGATTTCAATTTAAGAGGAAACAAATAAGGAATGGAACAAATAAGAAGGAGAGTAAATAAAGAAAGAGATCGAGAATGAAAACAATTATAAAAAGTTTTGAATTTAGGAAAGTGCACAAATTTAGAAAATTGCACAAATAAGAAAATATTTCAAACTCAACAAAAAAAATTTAGAAAATTCTAATTCAAATTTAGTAATAACACTTTAGAACTTGCTAAATTTGAACAAAATCACAAAATGAAGAATTATCAATTTTGTAAAATTTGGAAATTGCCCCCCTTTTTTTTCACGACCCTTTTTTTGCAAGCCTTTTTTTTTGCCTCGTTTTTTTGTATAACCCTTTTTTTTAACGGCCTCTTTTTTTTTTTGAACTATGACAACACAAAATAAAGAATAAAATACACCAAAAATAAGAAATAAACCAACGAATGAAGAATTTTGATCAAGATGATGAATCAAGATTTGAATTAGAGTTTTAAGACACAAACAAGAACAAAGAGAAAGAAAATAAAATAAGAATAATTCGATAGAAAAAAAAACCTAGATTAACTTTGATACCAACTGATGCAAACCCAATAGGTATAGAAATCCTGGAACCCACAAACAAGTAAAATAGTCCAAGAATTTTCCCAACGAATGATTTGAACCGATGGAATTAAAAATCTCAACCCTTACCCTAAAGGAGGAAGAACCTAAGGTATATGACTTTAGATTCGTTTCTCACTAGAGCAACAACTTTGATATAAAGATGGAATGAATGACACCACAACCTAGGTGGTTCGAAACCTAGATTGATAAGTCAAAGAACTAAACAAGACTCCTACCTTGAATAAGTTCAAAAGTTCTCAAAAGAACAAGATTTATGTGAAGAAAGTTCACAATTTTATTAATTCTCTCAAAGTTGTCAAAAGTTGTATTTTACACAATGTGTAATGACCTGTTTATAGGATAAAAGTAAAGACTAAATAAACTATAAAGAAGAATTAAGAAACTAAATAAACCAAACTATTTTGACCAAATTTTGCTAATATTTTTCTTTATTATCGTTATCCCTTGGTCTTGAATAGTTTTGGATCCTTTATTCTTCCAATTAGATTTGTATGAGTATAATTAAGATCCCTTTTGGTTCTTCATTCATTTGAACTCTAATTTTTTGTTGTAAAACCATCTGAATTAAGTTATTCGGTATTTCTTTGAACTTTTTAACTCGAACCTTTGTCACCTGCCCATCTGGAACTTGAGTTGGATCTAATGAATTCCTTGCAGCCTTGATATTCGCATCAAACACTAACAGTAAAGAAAAAGATTTGTTGGTCCACTCAAACAAACACTTTAAATGGTATAAGTGCACAAAGTTGCAAGCATAATGTATTTCAAATTTAGATATACTGGTTTCTTGATATCGTCAAGCAATTCATGAAATTTATTTGAAGTTGGTTTATCTATATTAGATGCATGAGAAGTTGGTTCATCTACATTGGATGCATCATGTAAATGTGTAAATGCATCATGTAACATACCAAACATGTCATTGTCAAATAGAGTATCATTACTATTTGAGGAGTCATCTACATTGGATGCATAAGATGTAGATATTCTATTACTCTCCCCATGATATATCCACTTGTCATAATCACATTAAAACCCATTATGTAACAAGTAATCAAACACTGTGTGTGTAGGAGATCTCAATGTGTTGAAATATTTGACATAAGGACATGATATCGTCTTATCGATAGATTAAATATCTGCAGATACAAATTAAAAAAATGCATTAACTCTGACAATATATTCATCACTTGCTCTTGATTTAGATTACATCCATGAATTGTCCAAGATATTAAATGAATATGGAAGAATAGTAATACCAATATATTAGTTCTTACCTACATCTGTAAATGATTTTGCACAAACCAATTTTGAAAATGGAGGAAGAAATGCACGAGCAAGTAGAGGAGAATAATGTTATTACACAAGTGAAATGCTATTGCACAGAGGAGAAAAATGTTGTTGGCACCAATGTCATATAGGAAGAGAACTTTGATTAAATTGATATCAAATATGGTTATTGGTTGTGGGACTCATGGTATAGTTTTAAACTATCAATCTCTCATTTGTCAAATTTTAAAGTCAACTTTTAAAGTTATTGTCGTCATTATCTCATTAGTTGTGGAACTCATTGTACATCTGCTCTCATTGTTGTCATTATCTGTTGTTTTTTCTTATAGTTTGTTATAATCACAATGATTACTATTTTTGTATGTCCTTTTTATCTGACATGTGAAAAGACTCATTGTAGAAGACTCTTTTTTGTTTCCATTGTCTCTTCAGTGGTTGAATATTGGACATCATGTAATATTGATAATTAATATTACATTATGTAAAATTATATAATATTAATAATTAAATGATGTAACATTATATAATATTAATAATTACTAATTTATGTAATTACTAACATTGAACATCATATAGCATTATTTAAATTACTAATATTAATAATTAATTATATCATATAACATAATGTCAAGTACTATTAAATTACTAATGTATGAATTGTCATAATATCATATTGTAACATTTTATTATATAACAATTGGTTATAATATCCAATTGGTCAAAAAATGTCATAATAGATATTGTAGCACTAAATTATATAATCATTGGTGATAATGTCTAATTGATCAATAAATTGTGATAATTTCATATTCTAACACTATATTATGTAATATAATGTCATTACAATTAAATAATTTACTTTAGTTATAAAACGCATGAGAGAACTACAATACCACTTAATCCAATAATAAATTATAATGCCACTTGAGTTTATCCCAAATTGGTCCAACTGTTGACATTATATAATATAATTTAATATTACATATAGTAATGTAACATTGAATATAGTAATGTGACATTGGATATAGTGACGTACCATTACATATAATGATGTAGCATTACATATAGTAATGTAATATTGACATTATGTTATTGGAATATCAATGGTGCATTTGTATGCCACGAAAGCAATTCCAAATTGGTTCCTTTTCTACTACATTGTGAATTTCAAATTGGATAAATCACATTTCATCTAACGGCTGGGGCTAACTTTTAAATGGACATATCACACTGTAATTGATCCAATAGCTAGGGGTAATTGGTTGGATATCCTTTCAACTTAAAGAGAAATGGGAGAAGTTATTTGATAGGGCATCTGATCTAACAACTGCCATTATGTAGATGACCACCCAATGGCTGAGGTGCATAAGAGTCGGAGTGAATTGGAGGAGAGAAATTAGGTTTTCGAAGACAAAGGAGGAAATTTCTAAAGTTTTCGATGACGAAACCTATTTTTGAGAAGACATTAATGGAAAATCTCATTTTTTAGAAGCCTTCGATGGTGAATTTTTTGTTTTGTTTTGTTTTTTTTAAAGCTTTCAACGGTGATTCCCTTTTTGAGAAGATTTCGAAGACAGAGCCATAAATGGAGAAAAAAGATCAAACCAGTGGGTCTTCCAATAATGAGGAATATGAGGCTTCTACATCCTTTCTTGATGTATGGGGAAAAATCTTATTGGATTAGTGAAATATCTTTCTAGGTATAAGTTGTTCAGGTGAATTTCTAAATCTCCATCAACATCTGTTTAACGAATGGATTTAAATGTAGTGATTAACGATGTTTATGCAACGATAGCTTAGTGTTTTCCAGTTTAATGTTTTTTGATTTAGTTCTTTAGTTTAGTTTTTTGGTTACAAGTTTAGTTTAATGTTTTTTAATATGTGTTTTTTTGTGCAACAATATTTAGGTCTTTAGTTTAGTATTTTGGGTATAAAATTAATTTAATATTTTTAATATAAACAATTTGTTACTCTGTTCTCTGTTCTCTGTTCTGATCCCAAATTTTGAACATATTGTTCTGGTTGCAATTTCTAAATATCTGGTCCCAATTTTTGAATGTTGTAATGAGTTAAATCTTATTGGTCACATTGTAGAAAAGAATTCTTTTCAAAAAACAAAATCAAATTGACCAATGGGTCTCAATTTTCTGCATGCAATGATGGTGCATTTCTATTACATATCCGTTTTTATGTTATATATTATTACATAATGTTAATAACATTATGTACAATTACGTGTGATAGATTGAATGTGTTCAAAAGTGCAGAGAATTAAATGAAGATGATAGGGAGAAGTACAACAAAACAACCAAGCAAATGAAAGAACTGCTTGGGGTGAGGAGGGCAATAATGCCAATTTAGAAAATGTGCTCTCCTAACTAAGTGAAGGTGCTGGTTTCTTCTCTCAATGATGAGATGAAACGTGCAATAAAAGATATGAGATTTGGCTAACTTTTGAAGATTAGTTGCGATATGCTTAGCCTAAAGTTTCATGAAGAAATGGTAATGAGGTTTGCACCACTAAAAAATGTTTTTATATCAGTCCAAATCAAAACTTCAGGCTGACACCTGAAGAAATAGGGTGAATCTTAGGAACTCTTGCACCAAATGCGATGTTCTGGGTGGTTCATCTTTCGTGGTTGAATCCTCAGAGATGAGGAAGTACTTCTCCAGAGTAAATCACACCCATCTAAAAGAAGAGATGCAGATTGAAGATGCCTCATCTCCCAAGTTCAAACGATACTTCTTGTTATTATCTTTCTATGCTTTCTATATCAGATGGCCAATATGTTTCTAGCTTCTAGACACCTCATAGCTACCATTGATATCGAGAATACTGTCCAATACAACTAGGCCAAATTTGTGTTATAATGGTTAGCCAACGAGGTATGCCAATTTAAAGGTCTTGTGAAGAGAGAAAGAAGAGAGGAATTGGTAGTAGTCTATTTTTACTTATGGTATGTTTTCAATATTTTATGTCATAATGCAATTCAATATTTATAAACATATCCATTAGCATTTACCCATTAACAATATTCGTCTGTGCATAGATCTTTAACTTTAAGAAGGTTAGGGTTTGTGATCTGCGTGGTCAAAAAAGGAAACTACTCATTCGATATTGGATTACCAACCGGGTCAATCGGAAACTTGGATTCTAGGTGTAAATGTAAGTTAAGTTCATACCTGTATTGTCTGAAGTACAAATTCTAATAAGAATATTCATATTTAATCATATGTTGTACTACATGGTTTGTTGTCAAATAAATCTATGAAGCAATTTTCAAGTGTAAAAAAAAATAAAAAAACCAAGAGATTGAAATCTATTACAACCCAGGCAAAAGGATTCTTCAGTGCCAATGCAAAAGAAATAAAGATATGTATTAGCAAATTTATCACCTATTATCCCACACTTACCATTAGTTATCGAGCACTCACCACTTGTTATTGCAAACTTACCACCAGATATATCAATCATACCATTAATTTTGTAAGGAATCGATATCAAACAGGAACTTAAAAAATTTTTAGAGGACTCAATTCGAATCTAGTCTGATCTATTGTGTAGACTATGCAACTTTGATGTAGAGGAAAAGAAGAAGTGGAAGAAGCCACTATAGCATGATGGTAGGATAAAAAATTGAAGAAAATAAAACCAATGTTGAGGAGAAAAAATGGCAGAAGGGTTATGATTTTATTGAGAATAAAATAATAGTCATTATTGAGGACTAGAAATCAGGGCAGAAGGTATTGGACAAGTAGGAGGGTTTGGATGAAGAGGAGGATCATTCACCCACTTCACGGCCAGCTGGTTAATTGGATAAAGTGTTGAATGCATTAACTAAAATAAAGTTGACAAAGACAATTGCAAGTTCTACCTTTCCTAAGGTTGAGATTTTTTCCCCTGAAAAAGATAAAGTTTGGTTTTTTTTATGGATGAAAAGCCATAAAAAATAAAGTCAGACAAGTTCTCTTTTATTGTGTTACAATATAACTATCATTTATTAGTGCTACATGTTGTTACTAAGTCCACTTTTTATGGCAATTGACAAATGTCAATTTTGTGTGATATTGATGGAAACTACATGTCTTGGGGTGATGCTTACAAGTTGGTGCCCCATCACTAGATCGACACATTGGTATGAATATATGGATAAGTATATATGATTTTTTTTGAACATTATATTTACATAAATTGACTTGATCTTTTGTAGACCATGGATTGCTACATCTGATTCCTCAACACCTATTGCTCAAAGCTTCCCTCTCCCTTCTCCAGATGTGTTTTTTTGATGGGGTTTGGTAAGTATTCTTTTTACATCTTTCACTATAATGTCAACTAATCTTACCATACATTATTGTGTCTTACTGTTATGTATAATAATATTAATCTTACCATGCATTACCTTGTTTGACTCTGATGTAGATGTCTATAATTTCTGCATTTGGCTTGGATGCCAAACAAATAAGCCAGCAAAGCAACTGAGATTTTCCGTGGTTGAGAGTTGTCTGTCTGAAATGCACTTGGATTCCAGTTTCAATTGTACAACCTAGTAAGTTTATAGTAACCCCTCACTTTAGCATTAATATACGTTTCTATTGTGTTTCCACAACAGATTTTCGTTCCCGTCATTTTCAAAAAACACTGGTTTTGTTACACTCTTCATCTGGACAAGTAAATAATGTATCTCCTCAACTCAGGTTCTCACTTCAGAGGCAATGAAGACGACCAATTACAAACCTTGATAGTAATTGCTTGATATACTTAAACATCAAATTTTGTTCAACTATAACTTATAATATTCCTATAATTTCTCTTACAGAAGGACTACATGGAGAGGACTTATGGAAGTTCCCCATGTATCTCCAAAATTATGCCCGTTGAAGTTCCATAGTAGGCTAACAAGTAAGTTAATTCGAACCCATTTTTCATGAATATACCAATACCTATACTACATGATCAAAACGACATAAAATAATTCATACGTGTTAGAGATAATTGTGAAATATTCGTTATGAGGTTTCTGAAGATATGAGAACCGGGGATGTCCATAAGTCTACCAACTTGAGAGGTATGTTGTTGGAAACTGTTGTCATTACCGTATTGATTCTCACCTTATGTTATCCTCATGCTCTTTGTATTGTAATTACTAATGACTTCAAATGGGATTATTTCAAGACGTTAATTTCTTGAGGAAAGAATATTTTCTCAGACTTTTAACATCAAAACATAATACAATCTGTCTTGAGATTATGTCCATGATGGTGGAGAAGCAGGAAAGAAAGAGAAAAGCAACAAACCAAAGTCTAAATGAGGGCAACAGAAAATTGCGAAAAGAATTTCATCTTATCCCTTAAGAATTGACTGTGATGTATCAAAATTTCTAAAATGTACAATAATAATCTCATTCAAAACAATTTTTTTAAAAACTTATTAGAAACAATAATAATGTATATTAATAATCTTATTATAATGGGTAAAATTCTTACCATTATGCACAGTGTTACAATGCATTACCATATATTACTATAATGTATAATAACCATATAATTATGCATAGGGTTACAGTATTTCACTCTAATGTATAATAATATTACCATACAAACTTACCACCAATTATCTCCAATTTACACCACTTGTTTTGCAACCTCACCATTTGTTAGTGTTGACTTATCATTAGTTATCGTAATCTTACCACTTTTTATTGCAAACTTACTACCTGTTATCGTAATTTTATCATTAGGTATCGCAACTCCAATATATAATAACATTACTATATTTTACCATTTAGTACCGCACTTTACCACACGTAGGTGGCAATTTAGTACCTATTACCGCAAAATCACTCTACTGTATTTCACTCTAATGTATGATAATGTTACTACACTATATTACCACTAGTTATCGCAAACTTACCACAAATTATCGCAAAATTACCACTTGTTATCGCGAACTTAACACATGTTATCCCAAATTATCCCATGTTATTACAACTTACCACTAGGTATCGCAAATGGTTTGATACCTTAAACCTTAAATTTTTAAACCATCCCTAAAGACTATACTGACGGTAAGGTTAATAGTTAGTATAAATGGTATATATAGAGAATATTTTCAAATAGTCTCTAAAGAGTATCATATTTATCGATAAAAATTTAAAACCGTTAGAATAGAATGTAACATTTATAAATGATATAATATATGGGTTAGCATAGTTATATACTTATACAGACGGTATATTTCACCAGATAGTGTAAATTACCTATATAGACCTTGTTTTTAAATCATCTCTAAAAGCTTATACATTTATTGATGAAAAGTGATAACAGTCAAAATTGTAGATAATATTTACATATGATACAATCTACGGGTTAGCGTAGCTATAATACTTATCAGATGATATGGTTCAATAATTAGTAAATAAGATTTATATAGAGACTGTTTCAAACCGTCCTTAAAAGAGTGTCATATTTACTGACGATAACTGATAATCGTCCTAATTAAATATCGCTTTTATAGATGGTGCAATATATAGGTTAATATAGATCTAGAATTTATGCAGACGGTATAGTTTAGTAGTCAGTGAAGAAAACTCATATAGAGACTCTTTTCAAACCGTCACTAGAGATTGCTACATTTATTGACAATAAGTGATAATTGTCTGAATGATAAATAATATTTACAGATGGTGAAATATATCAATTAGCATTGATGTAGAATTTATGTAGATAATATGATTAAATAAATAGTAAAGAAAAGTCGTATAGAGATTGTTTTCAATCGTCGCTAAAGACTCACATTTATTGACCATAATTGATAACCATCAAAATTAAACATAATTTTTAAAGAAGTTTCAATATATGGGTTAGCATAAATGTAAAACTTTTGTAAATGGTATGATTAAGTAGACAGTAAAGAAAAATCATATAAAGACTATTTTCAAAACATCCCTAAAAACTGTTATATTTACTGACCATAAGTGATAACTATCAGAATTGAATATTTCTTTTACAGACGGATGTTCTATCTATGCTGATGGTTGATAAACTTTTTCTAACGGATAATTTTCTATTTCGAAAAATGTGACAATTTCATCAAAACATCTCTATAGGGTATAAAAAACCATCACTAAAAGCCACCGATAATAAAAATTATCGTTAGCATAGATCTTTAATTTTGCCGTATAAAAATTTACAATAACTCAAATTGTAAAGGTCTTATTATGTGCACTTACCTTAGCAAAGGTTTCTTCCAACATCTTTAAAAACTTTGTGGCACATGTTCTTGAGCATTATGGTTTATGGTGGAAAGAAGAACGAGATCTTGCAAAACCATATGGATTTAAGATAAAACCATGAAATACAAAGCAACTAATACTAGATAGCGATGTAGAGAGAGAGAACTTACCACTACTAGAGCCTCACAGGAGAGAGAGGATAAAAGTGAACAAAAATACAACTAGGTTTTTTGTTGGGAAGAGAATGGCAAAACAAGAGAGAGAGAGAGAGAGAGAGAGAGAGAGAGAGAGAGAGAGAGTTCTCACAATTATAGGGAAAGGAGAGAAGTGTTAGATCAAACTTTAGATAATTACAAAAGTGTCTCACACGAGATACTGTGTAATTACCCAGAACCTGACTTTTTTCAACTGACACTCCTAGAGACTATATTTAGATCCCTCCGAAAAAAGGGTGTGTAGAAAGGTCCTCAAAAAAATGTAGATTGGAATATAAAGAGACGAATACAAATGAAGACGACTATAATACTAAACTAGGTTTCTACACAGCTGGATTAGGGTCTTCATACTTAGGTCCCTCTTCCATGACACCAGTAATTCCCATGTGCACACCTCAACATGAAAGACCACATGGCATATAAAATTTGAGATATTACAATTGACCCCATAAAAAAGCTAGTCAAAATTTGTTCACATCAAACCAACACATGGCCAATACCATCAAACAGTGAGAAGAGAACAGGCTATACATACATAGGAAGAGTTGATCACAACATAGTAAACATAACACCCCGAGCAAGAGTAAAATCATGCCCACCGTAACAACAAGAGTAACGGTGCTTGTCATAATTGCTCATACATCAATAGACATCAATGGTATAAAGTCACATGACAGAGAGTACACCAAAACATAAGCTCAACGAACACATGGAGAGAAACTGGACTCAGATTCATACAAAAACAATCAACTGAGTGTAATAGTCTCTCATGGCAGATTCAGCCTCCCAAGTGTTCTCCTCAATAGCTAGATTTTATCACAAGACCTTCGTCATAGAATGGCCTTGTTGTGAGGAAACGGTTACGATGATCAATGATAACAACTGGCTAGTTTCTTTAAGGTAAAATCATCCACGATTTCAACTGGAATATAATCCAATGGCTGGGAATTGTCATGCATATACTTACTGAGTATTGACATATGGAACATTTTGTGCACTTTGTCCAACTTTGGTAGCAACACAAGCACATAAGTTACAAGATCCACTTCGTTAGTGATTTTATACAGTCTTATATAACACTTGTTCAGTTTCACCTTTTTCCCAAACTGAACCACATTGCCAAAAGGTGAAACTCAGAGAAACATGCAGTCGCCCACAGCAAACTCTAGATCTTGTGTACGTCTATTAGAATAGTTATTTAGTCTGTCATATGCAGCCCCCAGCCTCTCGGATGCTCTGAACCAATTTGATGATTTCGACTATGCTCCTAAGAGATTCATAAGAGATTCCATTCTAAAAAAAAAATAAATTCTGAGAGACGAAATCATTTTGTACAAACTCTTTAATGATGTTCGTGATCAATGACTCTTGACTGGACACATATTTGTATGAAAAATCATTATCTTGCTATTACCTATGATTATGATATTAATAATAATAGAGTAATGAGTCTCATTCTAAGGTGACACCATTATCTTTTGCATAGGTAATTAGGTTTTCCTAATGGTACATATTCATGCTAATCATGTATAAATGTTTGGCATCTGGTGGTCCAAATAAGTAATGTATGAAGATCAGTAATCACAGATGAGGGATTCATTATTTCAGGTAAAGCAAGGATAAGATCTTATGTATCTAAGTTAAATCTTGATGGAAATTCTTAGGCAAGATAAACTAATTCGAATAGAAAAGAGTTTCCATTTTCAAGTTAACCAAGCAAGTCAATTAGACGAGGACATATGATATAAGGCATAAAGGGTTTGAATAATATTCATGATCCTAGCAAGGATCGCGACCTTCAAATGAAGGGTGTGATACAGAGTAACTGTGATCAAAGGTTTGCTCAAATATTATAAATTCTGTTTGTAAACATTAATTACTAATTATGTAGTATGGAACACCATTATAGATAGTCACACTTTTGAGACCTTAGGGTGATTTGATTGAATGACATCAAGCCTTTGCTGTTATTTTCGTCATAGGCATTTAATAATAAACCCAAAAAATCACACGCATCAGAGTGACACTTAGCAAAACGATAATATGATTTTCGGTTTTGATTTGTAATTATATATGTTGTAGGCTTCTCATATAACTTGAAATCAAGATTAAACTAACAGATAGTCGCCTTAAGTGAATTGGAGTATTAGATCTCTAGATTAAGTTTTAAATTTAAAATTTAAAAATGGAAACAAAACTATACTAGGAGAACCACCTCTAAATAGGGTCTCTGCTGATGCTCTAAATTAGTCAAAATATGATTTCGAATACCGATGGTATGAAAAATTAAATAAAGATTAAGAAGCTAACCTCAAAAGTTAGCTGTAATGAGATTCAAGTCACTAATACGATTAGGAAAAATTTGAAAATTTCTTGTTTGAAAAGGAGTCTCAAAATTGGAAAATTTGAAGGCATATGATCATCAAAAGGGGTTTGAGATCACGAGAAGTTTCTATTTTCACAAAATTTAGGGAAATTTTCTAAATACATAAAGGGGCAGAAAATGATGGTTGAAGAACCTACATTTGCATGAAAACGGGTGCCACATAACACATGCACTTGTGCAGCACCTGCTGGCATGTATGGTGTGTGTGCATGCTGATTACACGCGTGTTACTGGATAATTAATTTTTGAAAATTTATAGGCCCTTTTGAATTTCAATTAATTAATAGTTAATTCTATTCTTTTAAGTTCAAGAATTGGAGAATTTTTGGAATTAAAATTTTCGTAAGTTACACTAATACTTTGAATTGAATCTGGTATTTGTAGGCTGAGATTTTTGTTCTGAAATTAATATGGTTTGAAAGCCCTATTGGTTAGGTCTTTTTTATATATATATATATAAATAGTGCATGAAAATCATTTCTCTGGAAGAAATTATGATCATTTTACCTCAGGAATTGTGAAAGGTAATTTGGAGTCATGAACTTCTCAATTTGATCTCAGCAACCTTAAGTCATTTTAATAAGTCTTCATGATCTCTTTTAGGTTCTATTTTTATGTTTCAAGAGTCATATTGAATATGTTGTAAGTTTTAAGAGCTAGGTAATCAAGATTCTCCTTCATTACTCTACAACCTATATATTGTTGTTTCTTGAAGAATTATTTTGTAATCTCTACATAAACCTTTCAAGATAATGAAAGATTATTTTGAGATTTCCTTCCAAACATTATAACAAGGTTCTTGCTTGGAGCCATGTGAGTCCTTACAACAATAAATCACGGATTCTTTTATTAGTATTTGAAATTTATGCCTTTTGATACCTCAAAAGCGGGTTGTTGCAAAAAGACCACAACATCACAAACAACCCAACAACAGAGTGCAAATGGAAACCGCACACAAACTAGAGTTTCTCTTGACGTGGCCCTACGGCTCAAACCCTAGGGGATACAAGTCCCAACTGAAATAACACCAAAAGGACACCCCACATGTATGGTTGTGCGGGCATGCATACATGTCGCTTGTGTGCTGTGTGCGCTAGTGCCTACGTGCAACCAAGGGCTGCACGCACGAGTGCCCCAGCTCCAGTTCAATGCCGGTAGACGGCTAGACCCACCCACCAGGTGCAACCGCAATTATGACTTTGCATGCATGCGACACATGGTGCTTAGCATACACAAGTTACCAATGCCTTAAGCGCCACATATGCCAAAGAGACGTTTTTAAAATTGTTTTGCACACACTAAAACAAACCAACGAAGATGAAAGAGGAAGAAAAAGAAAATGATTATACCAAGAAACGATGGAACAATTGGTAGATTGTCTTAGATCTACTTGTAAGCTCCGTACGCAATGTCCCAACGACGAAATCTCCACTCGAACAAGGGACGGGAGTGTCATATAGATTAGATCCAAGGAAAACACATAACTTAAAATGGAAACTACACTGATGGTGGAGAAACACCCAATTTACCACAAAAAAGCAAACTGCAGCCAGAGAGGCTAGACACAAATAAAGGGAAGGAGGAGAAATGATTCAAGTGCGAGAGGCAGAGATAGAGAGTAGAAAAGCCCTAGGTGGCTACAGTTTCTTCGAAGGTTTCTTAAGAGAGAGTATTGGACAGAGGAGGGGGGGGGGAATGTTTGAGAAGAGAAAAAAGATGGCTAGGTTCAGTTGTTTCCCTGCACATTAGGTTGAGAGAGAGCCTACAGAGGGAAACATTTGAGGAAAGAGATCATCGGTACAATGAGACTCAAATGTGCCAAGCAAGAGCCAACGCTGAAGAAACTCAAAACTCATAATACAGCAATGTAACTAAGGGCATACATAACACACAAGCTCCTGAAAAAAAGACCTCTCTTTGCACAGAGTGGAAGACTCCATGATTCATGAAAAATGGGATGTTATAGTCACCTGCCTCAAATTTTATCAAGTACAATGTACTTGTTTGACAAAACAAGAGAATATTCATCGATGAACTACCAATTTTACCCTTTACGACACACACTATGAGTGCTCTCCCTCCCTCTCTCCCCCCTATTTTGTAGAGCTTCCCCCTTTCCTTGTCCCTTGCATTCTGAAAAGCTTCTTTCTCTGTTACTCCCCACCTCTCTCTACCAACAAAACAGTAAAAAAATAAAAAGAGGAATTCAATACTCAAATAAAGAAATACTCAAGCTAGTAAAAGCACCTACACAGCTATAATAATACTGATTGTCTTAGGTTTAGAAAAGACACAAAAAATGGTAATAAAAGAAAAAGAAGGTTTACCTTTTCTATTTACACACATTTCTGCTGCAATGTTCCCGACCAAATTTTTGGTTGTAGCATTAAATGGAATAACCTGTGAAGGTCCACAAAAGGTAGATTGGGGAGAGAGGAGGTGAAAAAAAGGAAATGGAAACTGGCAAATTCTGGAAAACTGGTTCTATGAACTGATTGTGTATTGTTCCATGATACTATAAGGGGCACACATGAGATAATTTGTTGTGAATTAGTTTCAAAATCATAGTATGGTGGAATACTGAAGTATGCCCTTCCATTGTAGCTAATAACTTGTGTTGGCACTTGTACTACATTTGCATTTTACATAAAAACGACATGTTTTTGAAAAACTGATGAACACGTAGTCTTTATTAAACAATGAGAGTACCTGTTCTGCTTTCTTCTTAGGGGCATGCTTCTTCACTTTCCCTTCCTTTTGTTCTTCAGTTGGCCAATCAGTCTTTCATTGTTTCAGTGAGGCATCCAACTCCTTCAATTGGTACAGGCTTGAGCAACGAAATAGAGAAGCAGAGATCTAAGATCTCTAAGAAGTGCTTGTGGCAGTCTGCTGCTTATTTGAAGTAAAATTCTCCAGAACTAAAGTCAAATCTCAAAATTTTCTCTATTTTTGCCAAGCAACCAAGCAGACAGCCTTTCCTTGTTTTCATCACAAACAGGCTACTTTTGAAGCCGAGAACTTATAAAGATGCAAGCAACTTAACCTTAGCCTATAGGCATGCTCGCTATAGTGTACAATTGAAGGGCACCATCAATTTCTTTCCTTACAGGCGCTGTAAATATATGTTTGCAAAGTATCACCACAGATTCAAAAAGGCAACATTTGTACTGAATTTTGCACTTGGTCGCTTCAAATTAAGACTTTATAAGTTGCTCAAATATCTGGGAAGTTCTTTCCATGCTCATCTACATAAAAGAAACAAGATCCATAATTCTTATCTATCACACCAAATTATTCCAGTTAACTGTACTTGCACCTTTCTAAATTTTGAAGAAGTGCAAGAATTTTTTAACACTGTTTCTCAGCTTCAAATCCAGTAACACAGTCACTGAAATGTATAAAACCCTCTTTATCAACTTTCTCAAGCCTGCTCCCGCAAATATTACCATATTACTCAATAAACTGTTTCAATGTAGTTTCTGGGTTCGCATAGCCATCAAAGAAGACATCCGTCCTCTCATGCTTCATGGAAACATTCCTGCCTAAAAGCATCTTTCACGAGAGGAGGAAACCAATGATGCCCATGTTCACCACTCAACCGGTCATTGCCTTTGGGATGAAACTCATCAATAAAGGAGCTCCAATGCTGGCCGGAATAGCCTTGACCTGGGGAGTCATACATACATTTCTTCATTGCAGTTTTGATTGCATAGTACATAGAATACTCCTTTAACTTCTTGGGTACCTTTATCATTTATTGACCATATACACCAAAGATGTTGCGAGTGTTGGGGAAAACTAACAGATACCTATATAGCTTTATCCTCAATGGGGATAAGTGCCTCGGGGCTTCTCCATCATTCCAATCAAGCCAAGCTTCAAACAATTACTGGAAGTTACAGGTATCATCACTTGGCATCAGCCCATAACCAAGAATTAAACACTTATTATGATGGTTCACCCTAGTAAATAATACGGTGGAATCCCATACTCCCCTGTCTAAAAAGTTGTATCAAATGTAATGACATCGTAAAAGTCCACACAAGCAGCCTTACTTTGTGCAATCAGCCCAAAAGAAATTTGTCGCCCAACACTCTTGATCAAAGCAATCTTTTAAATAAAACCAGGACTTTCTGTTTCCTTCTACCAAGAAACTAAGAAATGCATTGACACCTTCCTTAATAAGCCTTGGCCAAAGACACTTTAAAGATTATTTTGGCAACTATCACCTATTTTACTGAATGTTTATGTCCTCGTTGCCTCTGGTCATACCTTCCACTTCCAACCCTGTTTCAATCCAGAACAAAAGATGACATTAAGATTGCCATCTGCAAAGAATATAGCCATAAAAAAGTAAATGTCCATTCATTGACTACATAATAGTACTCTAGGTAATGTAGAAACTGTAAACATGATGATCTGAGCTATATGAAAATCTTGTAAAAAAGATTTTGCTCCTCAAAAACATTGCCAGTTGACTAACCTAAAGGGAAAGTATGCGTACATATAAAACCATACAATTTTAAATTAAACAAAAATAAAATAAGAACCCATAACATTCATCAAAAAACTAAATAAATAAATAAAAGTAAAATTTAAAGTAAAAAATCCATTGATAGTAAGGAGTTCCCTATTAAATGTGAAAATAAATGTTTGTTGTTTCAAACAATTGGATGACCCATTGAGAACATCAGAGCACTTAAAACTACAAAATTTACTAATTGAAAATAGCTACTAACGCTTTGGGACCAAATTTCTTTGGACAAGAAGATTAAAACCATAGATAGGCATCAGAGTAATCAAATTTGCGAACTCACATCTTTCTTTAAAAAATGGGATAGCAAAGGAAGGGGGAAAAAATAAAGGTTCAAATTATGGGAGTAGCTACATCCAGATCACTTATGACTGCATTAATTCAGTAACTGTACTCATTTCAGTTAGTAAACCTGGAGAAAGTATATAATAATAATAATAAAAAAAAAAAAAAAAAAAAAAAAAAAAAAAATCTATCAAATATCCAATCCAAATCTTGGATGACTAAACAGGGGAAATTCAACCGAAGAGTCATCAAGACAAATATAAACATGAGCACAAAGATTAGACTTCAGATAGAATAAATTTTGTTGTATCTCTGTCATAGGAATCAGAATCACATTTATTATTTCAACATGGTATAAAATATTACAGTGTCAGCTTAGAGGCCTTTGTCTACACAAACCAAAACAGAACAACAAAATGAGGAAACACAAGAGCAAAAGGAAAGGCCAAAGTCAAAGCATTCCCAAATCAGAAATAAACTTAGGAGATTAGGCTTGAAAGAATAATTTTGTTGTATCTCTGTCATGGAATCAGAATCACATTTGTCATTTGAACATGCCATGAAATATTACAGTGTAAGCTTAGAGGCCTTTGCCTACACAAAGCAAAACAGAACAACAAAATGAGAAACCGCAATATTAAAAGGAAAGACTTAAGCCTAAGCAATCCCAAATCAGAAAATAAACTTAGGATTTTATATATATGGAGAGAGAGAGAGCTTTTACAGTTTTGCCTGAAGTCCACAGACACCATTTAGACTTGTCACCGCCAGATGAAGGACTAGGGAGTATTTTTCTGTTTTGAATAAAAGAGAAAGAGTCATTAATGGGTTTGGATTAGGATTTTTATGGGGAGAGAGAGAGAGAGAGAGAGAGAATGGTGTGAAAATTGAAATATGTGGACAACAAAATAAGTGGCAAGTCCCAAAGCGTCAACCTGTTCTGCTATATGACAATGGAATAAGAATCTTTAACAAATGCGAGATGTAATTACTTGCAAAGCACTTCAAAGGAGCTCAAGCTACACCACATAAGCATACATAAAATCAAAAACTTTTGTATGCATTCTCAAATAAAACTAAGTTGACATCCTTCAGAGGCCATTGGACATGAGGATAGGATTGGCAAATATTGATGTGGAACCATGGCTTTCTTCAAAAGTTCTGCATTCCCGAGAACGAATTTTAGCAGCTTTTCTTCATCATTTGTTTGTGATCTGTCAAATGCTTTGAATGTAAATGTTGTAAGGTGTTTCTGTATACAGTCGGGTAAAATTTGTGGCTCCGTCCATGGTGAATTGCAATTTGTCCCATCAGGATAATATATCTGAAGACAAGATGAATGAAACTTTTATGCTTTGAGAATATGAAAAGCACTTAAATGTACCAAAATTTTCCACTACTAACCTCTTCAATCACCAAAACCTCAAGTCTGGGAAAGCATTGGAGCAACCTTAACAACGTACGCCAACCGCCAAAATAGATCTCTCTAACTTTTAAACTAGTTAAATTTCCAAATCTGAACGAATAGTTTCCACCCATAAGGCCAAGACACTGCAAACATATAAACGAGGAACTTACCAATGGAATGAAAAAAAAAAAAAAGGTGGCATGGCAAAAGCACGAAAATCCCATAACTCAATCAAAACTAGGATACGAATTTAGGAATTTACCTAGTATGACATTTACAGATGATCAGTGGAATGAAAAAACAAGTTTTTCATGGTACAATATCGGCATTTGAAGAGAAACTTACCAACAAAACTGCACCCCGCAGACACAAAGACTTGGCATTGTTGATGTTTTGGAGAAGCTGAACAAATCTATGGACAGACTCTAGACTGCGTAAACCCACTTTTACATTGACATCAAGTAGAAAGGGAACCCCACCAACCCAAATGGGCACAAGAGGACTGCCATTTGCAAGACAAATGCTTTCAAGGCTTGGGGCCTCAATTTTGAGTTCTATTTCAATCTTTGTCACATAAGCCACAGACAAGAATTTCAGCAAAGGCGCCCGAATCGAAATCCTTCCTGGAAAATTCTTAATCACTTGTATTCGCAAATCTTCGAGCAACGGACATCCACAGAATAGATTTGAAGGCGATTCACAACTCTCAAAATCAATTCCACTGAGATGAATGATCTTCAAGCATGGTAAGACCACATGCGATGGAACAGCACTAAGAGCAATGTCACCATTCAACTTCAATTCAACTAGGGTTTTGCAAGTGAAAAGAACCGATGGCAAATTGGCATTCACATTCCCACAAACCAAAAGATTCAGATGCTGAAGATCGAGAGAAATGGCGATACGTATCCACTTTTCGAGATCTTCACAGAAATCATTCTTAGTGTACCAACGTATGCACAAACTTTGTATACGCTCATTTGGGTTATGAAGGGCTAAAATTCTGTCGACGAAATTAATGAAACGTGGGTCTCTTTGAATGGCTTCTCCGAACTCAAAGACGAGATCGGGGACTGAAGTCCAAACGTACCTCCATCTAGAAGAGAGAACTGAAGTCGAAACTGATAGTTCGGTGGGGAGACGAGAGAGAATTTGAGTGAGAATTGCGTCCGGCAATTTGCTGATCCTGTCTTCTTCTTCCGCATCGTTGGGGATGGGGTTTCCTTGAGATGTGATTTTAGAATTGGCCATCTCTGCAAAGAGAGTTCTCAGGCACCGTAATTTCAAATCTAGGGTTTGGGTTTTGGTAAGGGTGACCGCAACTGAAAGCAAAGCTAAAGGGCCTGATGTAGAGCTGATTGTGGGTTAAGTAACACCCAAAGTATCCAAGCGATTGAGGGGCACGTGGCCACTCGATGGCATGAAGTAAATATGGGATGAGTTGAGCGGCAGAATAGGAATGAAATAATAGAACCACATTGACGGTGGAAAAGTGCACGTTTGGTATAGCGCTCTCTCTCTCTTCTTGTTTTAGGGAAAAACACTATCAAACGCTATTTTTTTTTAAAAAAAAAATTCTTAAAAATATATATATATATTTTTTTTTAACGAAGGAATGAGAGTTTTAACAAAAACTTCTAAAAGAGTTTTTACTTTTCTTTTTTTTTAAAATTTAATTTTTTATTTTTTTTATTCCGTTTATATCCTTACTTGGAGAATATAAAATTTTAAATATATTCATATCATAAATTCATTTACCATTATATCTTCTATTTTTCTTTAGTTTTTAATTTTTAGTTTTAATTTTTTAATTTT
Source organism: Dillenia turbinata (assembly GCA_037126225.1). NCBI lineage: Eukaryota > Viridiplantae > Streptophyta > Magnoliopsida > Dilleniales > Dilleniaceae > Dillenia > Dillenia turbinata. The sequence continues at coordinate 5,903,896 of JBAMMX010000019.1, read as the reverse complement.
TTACTTTATTTAAAAATTATGAAATAAATTTATATTTAAAAATAAAATTATCAAACAGTTTTTAATTTTATTTTAAAAAATCTTAATTTTTGTTTTTCTTTATAAGAAGAAAAATAAAAAATAAGTTCTATTAAATGAGCACTAAGGGCTCTTTAACCATGTCGTGGCATCTGGCATGGTATGGGATGATACAGAAGAACAAGGTTGGCCAAATAGGATATAATATTTTTTAATTAATTCTTTGATTTAAAATTTAAAATTAAAAATATTTATGTTAAGATAGGTAGAGTCTCTATAAATATTTAAATTAAAATAATTAAAATATGATTTTTGACGTGTGTACCTGAACTTTGACAAACCTAGCTTCATTTGCCCACGTAAGACCACATCGGGAGATGAGACTCTCCCTTCTCTCCGCATCTTTTTGAGTGATTTTTTTAATAATAATAATAATAATAATAATAATTTTCACATTTAGTGGCCATAAGCACAAACATGTTGCGATTGTTGGAGAACACCGTGTTAACAGATTTCTTAATAGCTTTATCCTTAATAGGGATAATTGCATTCGGGGGTTTTTCATCATTCCAATCAATTCAAGTTTCTTCCCCCAACCAGGAATTCAAGACTTATCATGATGGTTGACCCTAATAAACAACACTCCCATGTTTAACAATTTTTATTGAATTTAAGGCAGCTCAAAAGAAATTTGTCAACCATTAATAAGACTCGGCCAAAGACACCTTTGAAGATTGTTTTGGCGGCCACCAGCACCTGTTTTCCTGCATGTTTATGTCCATTTCCACCCCTGTTTCAATACAGCCAAAAAGTAATCTCCATTCTTCTCTAGAAAATGTAGAAACTGCAAACATGAAGGGAGAGAGAGAGAATGGTGTGGCGATTGAAAAGTGTGGTTAAAGAAATGAGTGGCAAGTACCAAAGAGACAAACTGTTCTGCCATATGTATTGATAGTGTCCACGTAGGGACAGCTACTTTTGAATTCAAAAGTAAAGGGTAATGGATAGAACCTATTACCCACTCTCTCCACTAACTACCCCCCTCTCTCTCTCTCCTATTTTCTCTCAAAGGACTCTTATTCTAATAGGACTCCTATGTGAATGTATATGATATACAAAAAAAAAAAGAGAATTAACATCTTTGCTGAGAGGAGAATACCATTTTTTGAGAGTTAGAATAATTGTTGAGTAGAATAATTATTCAGAGGGTTTTTCCGATCAACGTTAAATCACCGGGTATAAGGATTGGTTCGTTGTGATATTGCGGTAATAGTTCGATTACGTGACTATCATCCCGATTTCGAGTGGTTCGTATTCAGAGTTTGCGGTTCCGGAGATTTTCTGCATCACCGTTTGAGGTATATCGCAAACTCAAACTTTTACGATTCCGAAATTTTATTTTATTGCTTCCGCTGCGTGTATGAGTCACGTTGAAATCTAACATTGGTATCAGAGCATGTTAGAAATTTTTCAAATAATTTTTCGGAATAAAATTTGGGTATAAAAATATAAGGTATAAAATTTGGAGTTCAGATCACTGATGACTTTCGTGAATCCAATTATACTACTGTCTTACCCAACTCACGTAGAACACGAAAATAATTTTTTCGTAATTTTTTGGGCACGTTTATGCCATGAAAATTTCGGTTGAAGCATTCGGCCGTGAATAGTGACCGAACACTTCAACCCCAGATTTGGCGAGATTTAGGTCAAATTGGTTCATAAAAATAGTAGATCTGTGTTTGTCTTTGTTAGATCTACATTTTGGTATATATATTGCATGTATTTGATACCGGAAATTGAGATTTTCGATTTGAGGGTCGGAGAAAATACACAGTTGCAGAATTCGGGCGAGGAAGAAGAAGGCGCGTGCGTGACACGCGTGAGGAGGCGCGTGACACATAGCAAGCCGGGCGCGTGCAATTCACGCGCGAGAAAAGGCGCGTCTATGCACGCGCGCGTAGGCGCGTGAGATGTCGGGTCTGACCGTGGGTCAGACCCGACTCGGTTCATACCCGACCCGAACCGGGGATCCGGACCGAGTTTCGGGTCCCGACCCGGACCTGCGTCCGGATCCAGCACAGGGGAAGCGGGCGCGCGTGTGCAAGCGCGTTGCCCGCTCTCCCGCGCATCAGGCGCGTCCGCGGACGCGCACCGAGCGCGTGCAGGCGCGTGCATGACGCGCTGCGCGTCCTGCAAGCGCCCAGAGGCCTTCCCGGCGCGTGGGGGCGCGTGAGACGCGCCGCCGTGAGCCTGGCAGCGCGTGAACCCTTCCGGCAGCGCGTAGGTCGTCTTAAAATAGGAATTTTCCGATTTTTTGAGAGTTTTGTGATAAAAAGTGACTAATTGTAAGTTTTTATGTACTGAATCCTATTCCGAATGGTGAGATGCAATTACGGATTGTGGTGTATGGTGTCCGTTGACTCATACGCTCGTCTTGGGATCTGTATTCAAGTCATTTTGGTTTAGGTGATTCGTAGGGTACATAAAATTGTGATCTAAGCATCAATATGTCACTAATGTCTCTTTTTTTGTGTGACAAAGACATGGCTGCAATGAAGACTGTCGTTCTAGATCTCGTAAAGGGAGACAAGCTGAACGGTGACAACTATAATATTTGGCACCGGAAGGTTCAGTTTGTCTTCGAGGAACAAGAGCTCGGGGAAGTTCTTAAGAACGAGATGGTGGACCCCGGGGAGGGTACCACGGCACAAGCGCGACGGGATCAGGAGGTGTATCGTGCTTGGAAAAAGAAGGATGGCCAAGCTAGGGTGATCCTTCTTAGCAGCATGCATGATGAGCTGATTCCTATCTATGAGCAGTATCTTACTGCACAGTCGATCTGGCATGCTCTGATAGAGCACTATGGCGCCCCGTCAGCTCCTAAGTTGAGGATGTTGACTTATAAATTCATCACTTACAAGAAGAGGTACGATCATACTATGAAGCAGCATTTAATGCATATGACGAGTATGATCGCCTCTCTGAAGAGTATGGAGGAGCTGATATCTGATGAGCTTCAGGTACTGGGTGTGATCTAGTCCTTGCCTGACTCCTGGGATGTGGTTAAGACCTATCTCACGCACACCGAGAGTATTCGTACTTTCATGGACGTGAGTAGGCATTGTGAGCTCGAGGAGGAGTGTCAGGAGGTGGCTAGGTCTTCTTATGCTCATGCTAACATTGCGGAGTCGAGTAAAGGCTCCCGAGGAGTAAAGCGCAAGTGGCGCAAGCATGAGAAGAAGGCCAAGGGCCAAGGCAAGAAGAAGCAATCTGCCAAGACCGATGACAGAGGACAGAAACACAAAAAGAAGGAGCTTGATAAGAGCAAGGTCCAATGCTACGTGTGTGGCAAGATTGGGCATTTTGCACGCGAGTGTGGCGAGCGAAAGGTAAGTCCTTCTTCTTTACATGGTTTGAATTACGTGTCATCTAGTGTGATGTTCGTTAACTCTTCTCCTTTGTGGATTGTTGACTCAGGAGCCACGGACCATGTAGCTCGCAACAGGAGTGCATACGTGGAGTTCTGCCGTTTGAGTCCCTAGGCGAGAAGGCTATACGTGGGGAATGGAGCATTTATTGAAGTGAAAGGGATTGGCACTTGCAAGCTGTTGCTGCGAAGTGACCAAGTCTTATATCTTCATGACGTTTTGTATGCTCCTGAGATTAGGCGAAATCTAGTATCTTTACGGTGTTTGGATTTGTTAGGATATTCTGTGCTTTTGGGAAACTCTAGAGTTTCCATTACCTATGACAGTTCTTTGATATGTTCCGGCTTGGTCCATGAGGGACTTTACGTACTGGATATGATTTCATCTTATGAGATTTATTCTTCTTCTACTATTGCTTTTGCATCTGATAGTGCAGTGGATGATGTGAATGTATGGCATAGTAGACTTGGCCATATAGGGCAAGAGAGGATGACCCGGCTAACTACGAGTGGCTTGTTGGGCCCGTTAACCAAGGTCCAGTTGCCCATATGTGAGTTTTGTCTTACGGGCAAAGCCACTATAAAACCATTTGGGAAAGCAATGAGAGCTGGGACTCCATTGCAATTGGTCCATTCCGACATTTGCGGACCCATGAATGTGAGAGCCCGAAACGGAGCAACGTATTTCATTATGTTCATAGACGACTATACGCGTTTCGGTTACGTCTACCTGATCTCGCACAAGTCTGAGGCACTAGAGTGATTCAGGAGGTTTATCAGCGAGGTTGAAAATCAGCTAGACATGAGGGTGAAAACTCTCAGAACCGATCGAGGGCGCGAGTATCTATCTAAGCAGTTCAAAGAGCTCTGTTTCGATAGAGGCATTATTAGACAGTTGACTATTCCTGCTATTCCTCAGCAGAACGGAGTAGCCGAGAGAAGGAATAGGACTCTGTTGGAGATGGTGAGGTCGATGATGGCGCAGGCCAACTTACCTATCTCCCATTGGGGGGATGCATTGTTGACTGCAACCTACGTCCTTAACCGTGTTCCGACAAAGTCCGTAGTCAGCACCCCATACGAGCTTTGGACAGGGAGATAGCCTGACCTTAGCCACTTGAGGCCATGGGGTTGCGCCGCGTATGTTCATGATTCCTCGCATCAGTACGACAAGTTAGGCCCGCGAGGAAAGAAGTGTATCCTTATTAGAAGTGTCATTTTTCTCGAGAGTGATTTCCCTAAGAGAGGAGAAATCGATCGAGACTTCACCTTCTATGAAATGGATGAGCCAAACGGCTCAGCCGAGCCCAGTGGCGGGACTCAAGAGCCGATTACGGATCTTGGTCCTAGTGGGAGCGGTCTATCTGAAGGTGTGGAGGCTCTCTCTCCTCGCAGGAGTACTCGAGGACATGTGCCTCGACGTCGTTTCCCGATTGAGGATGAGATCCTCATCGTGACTCCCGAGGATGACGAAGAGCCGAGAACTATATAGGAGGCTCTCGAGGGTTCGTCAAAGGACCATTGGTTACAGGCCTTGCACGAGGAAATGGAATCAATGAGAGTCAACGAAGTCTGGGAACTAGTTGACTTACCTGAGGATAGAAAGGCAATTGGGAACAAGTGGGTTCTCAAAATTAAAAGAAAGGCCGACGGATCGATTGAGAGGTACAAAGCCCGTCTGGTAGCCAAGGGTTACACGCAGACTAAGGGCATTGACTATGAGGATACTTTCTCCCCAGTAGTCAAGTTTACTTCGATCCGTCTACTTTTGGCGATTGTCGCTAGTCTGGATCTAGAGTTACACCAGATGGACGTTAAGACCGCCTTCCTTAACGGGAGCCTGGATGAGGAGATCTACATGGAACAGCCCCTCGGGTTCGTTCTAGTAGGTCAGGAGAACAAGGTCTGTCGACTTCGGAAGTCGATATACGGCCTGAAGCAGTCATTCAGGCGGTGATACCTAAGATTTCACGAGGAGGTGATATCTTACGGTTTTACGATGGTCGAAGAGGATCATTGTGTCTATCTAATTCAGTCCGATAACTCTTTTGTGATCCTGTCGTTGTATGTGGATGATATAATGTTGGCAGGGAACGACATTCAGTATTTAATGACCATCAAAGCGTGGTTGTCATCCAGCTTCGACATGAAAGACTTGAGTGAAGCCGAGTTCATCCTCGGAGTTCAGATCCAGAGGGATCGCTCGAGAAAAATGTTAGCTCTTTCACAAGAGACCTACATCAGGAAAATTCTTGAGCATTTTGGGATGAGTGATTGTAATCCCATAGATAATTCGATCGCCAAAGGTGAATGCCTGAATCTGGAAATGTGTCCGAAAACTCAGGAAGAAGTAAGGGAAATGCGTAAAGTACCTTACTCTAGTGCAGTGGGAAGTTTAATGTACGTAATGTTGTGTACTAGACCGGACATTTGTTATGCAGTTGGTCTGGTGAGTAGATATCAGGCAAATCCTAGAAGGGGTCATTGGAGAGCAGTGAAAAGGATTTTCGATATCTAAAGGGAACTGCAAACTTCTCCTTGAGTTACGGGGGAGGTGATTTGCGCCTTGTGGGCTATTCAGACGCCGACTGGGGAGGCGATTTGGATAAGCGCAAATCGACATCAGGTTTTGCTTTCTTGCTCAATGGCGGGGCCATTTCTTAGAGCAGTAAGAAGCAAACCTGTGTTGCTCTATCTACGATGGAGGTTGAGCTCGTGGCATGCTCAGTTGCAGTTCAGGAGAGTGTTTGGCTCCGTAGACTACTTGATGACTTAGGGATTGTAGCGGATAGTGGGAGGCCAGTCATGATTTACTGTGATAATCAGGCCGCTATCGCTTACACACGAGACCCTAGGTTTCATAGTAGGACCAAACACATTGACACCAGATACCATTACGTTAGAGACATCATCGAAAAGGGTGAAGTGACCGTCAAGTACATTTCGACACACAGCATGGTGGCTGACCCCTTCACCAAACCCATTACTAGAGACTCCTTTCTAGGGCATAGAGAGTCATTGGGTTTGAGTATTTTCTGACATTTTCAGTTTGTACTTATTGATGACATTGATGCTTATTGATTTTCTATATATATGATTATAGTGTATTTTTCAGTCACTTTTGTGTTATATTTTTCATTTAATGCACTTGCTTTCATTGTCATATATATATTTTGTGATGTGATAATAGATATGTCAGGCAGGCGAGGTTGACTCTCTCACACGAGTGACCACCTCCAGCTCTGAGTAAGCGGGGATGAGACGACTTCTAGCTGTAAGAGGTTTTGAGAGTGGCCCTGCTAGAACATAAGTCGCCCTGATACGTGTTCAGGATGAGGTCATATACGATATTACCGACATGGATGTACCCACATCCATGTAGCCTGTGAGTAGCTAGGTATGAGATATCAGATATCACCTGCGTTTTGTGATATTGTCTCTGAGGTATTCTCTCTGAGATTTCTGGGTAAAGTCTTATGTGTAGACTGAGTCCCTATACCTGCATAGTGTTAGAGAAATCTGACATATGCCCTTTTTTGAGAGATGAGGGAATAACACTGTGGCACGTGTTTTATACCACGTGTGAAAAGTCGACTTAGGATAGTGGGAGCTATATTACTTGAGACATTAAATTGAAATTTATCCCTGAGCCCCACTGTGTGAGACCCGAGATCCATTGGGTGGGATCTCTTGTGCCCTTATTACTTTCAGCTGTTTCTTGAGGTTTTGATTCAGTGTTTGCTACTTTAGTCTATTTACCGATGGCCCGAAAGATAAATTGAGGTCTAAGGGACAGGTCTAGGAAAGCAGCTGAGTTAAGATCAATAGATTCAAGTTTGGGAAAGGAAGACCAATTGACACTGTATCACTATTTTGTATTCACTAATCGGTCTTTTATGTTCATCCATGTAAGGATTTGAATATAATAGTGAATACATAGTCGAGTGATATCTGGGGATTACTTTCGATAAGGAAAGTAGCTCGATGGATGCAATTTATTTTGGATCTGGGGTACTACGAGTTTTTCTTTTGATACTAACGGTGACTACTCGATCATCCTAACAGGTGTATCGAGAAGTCTTTATTTGCAGGTGTACTCGCTAGTTGCACAACGTCCAACCCTGTCTGAAAACCCAGTAGGGTGATATGGTAGATTACATGAGTTGTGATCTTTAGACGGATATATTTTGCCCTCGTGTGCAAGTGGGAGATATTGATAGTGCCCACGTAGGGGCAGTTTGTCACGCCCCGAACCGGGAATCGTGAACAGCCGCCCGTTGCCCTGGATGCCAGCTGTATTTCTACAGAAAATTGGGCAGAACCTCCCCATAAATCGGAGGTCTCCCATGTACAAATGAACCTGTATAATGTAAATTTATCCTGTAAATAAAATAAAATGGTCATCCCGGCCTCAAAACAATCCACTAAATCTCCCAACCGACATCCAGACAACGCAAGGCTAACGAATCACCAACAGTCCTAGCCACAGACCTCTATTGTCATGCCCAACTAGAGCATGAACAGCCACCACACCGAGCGGGCCTAAATTTATACAATTATATTATAAATTTCCTAAGTTAACACTTCAAATAGTTACAAATGCCTCAATGCAAGCGAAATGAGAGTTTCACAAACAAAAGTCCAAAAATTATACAGTCATCCCATAATATATACACGGTCAACTACGGACCTCAATATCAAGACCACGCAGGGTCAACATAAAGTATGAAACTCATATTTTTAATTAAAACTTAAATCTCACCGTCGTGAATCCAATCAACCAACAAGCTATCATACCTCTAGAGCCAAATGCGTCGTCCTAGCACCATGATCCTGTCTGGGGAGGGAAAGAGGAGGGGTGAGTACTCAGGGAAGAATACTCAGTGAGTGAGTGGGTCAATGTAATCGTATAATATGGGGTGTGAAACTGGAGTGTCAAAGCATAAGTATACAAATCATATTTCAAATCATCATGCTTTTCATTTCAATAATATATCATTTACACGCATTATCAAGTCAAATATGCATCCAAAACACTGTCATTAAAATCATAGAGCTGCCAGCCGAAAATGTCCCGGCAGAGGTCTACCACGACCTATGACAGGCGCACCGGGGGTGTTATATGCGATTTTATTTAAAGTGCTCTCTACCCCGGCGTTGGCGACGGACCTCGTCTAGGTGCTAGACTTGGATAGCATCCAAATCCTCCCCCTTTCGGGTTCAACCTGCCTAGTACCGTGTCGTAAATATAATCTCGACCACCCGTGGGATACCCCAGGCCTAGGCATATCTGGACGCCACCCAAGCGCCTCTCACGGTGTCCTTCGTAGCTACGGAACAATACATATCACAGCCCTCAAGGCTTATATCAATATCATATCAAACATGTGCCGTAAATCAGGTTCACAAACCAAATGCAACATATATCATAAAATGGCACATTTTACATTTCAATCACATGGATGCATATTTCATAATTCAACCACATTTTCGGACACTCCATCGGTTCACAAAAATCATTTCCAAAACCAGTCAAAACATTTTAAGCACACGATAAATCATGCTCATTTATCAAACTGTTATAAAGCAGGGTTTACATATTAAACGAAAACATTGAAATAAAACCCACTCACAGTATACGGGAGGGTCAATGACTCCCTATAATTCACAACAAGTGTCGAAACTGTGCTCCCCTCGATCAAGACATCCAACACTTACGCATGTATATAATCAGCAAGTTTCAAACCTGCGCAGTTATAGAAAATAGGCTATAACTTCTAATACACCTTTACAAATCAAGGGGTTTCTTATTTCATTTTTAAAGCTAAGGATGTCTAGTGTCTAAGGTAGAAAACCTCACGTCATTCGGAGCTGTGTAGAGAAAGTTATGCTAAAAGACTACATGCTGTTCAATCGGCTAAAATGCATGTTCTTCACTTTCAAATTTCCAATGTCAAGTCGAGTCTTTTAAGCCACAACCTTAACTCTTCATATTTTGTTCATGCTTACAACATATCCACAAGACTCAAGCGATATTACTCAATCAATCCTACACAAAGCTCACACCAATCCAATCTCTCATCGCACATAAGAGTCAGCATATACACTAACACACTTTTATTCAAAATTCTTTATCAACTTCTTCTCTTCAATACCCCAATACAATTCTATACATTTATCATATAAATACAAACACATGCTTTTGCTCATTCTTTACAATTGCACATTTTCATATCACTTTAACACACCAATATCACTATATATATGCATACACTTTCTATACTTTATTACATACACATATAAACCTCCATCTTGCTTACTAGAGTCATTCCCAATCTCTCTAATGGATTCGATCAAGATATTTTTACATCCACATACTCACTAACCTCTATTCAAAATTCAGCATACATAATTCCTCACACTTTTGGCCTCAATTTCACATATACATAGCCAATAACACAAGTACATCAAATCCACATTTTAACACTCAAAATCATATTAAAACCCATCAAATTTCATATTCAAAGTTCTATATTTTCTAGTACATGTTTCCTTAGGGTTTCTCCTCTCAATAGGTGCTCATTTAAGACTTAAATCAAACATTTACACAATCACCTTTCTAGATTCTCATTTCATCAATTTCATTCCATTTATAAACAATTAATCAAATCAAAATTAAGCCTGATTCAATCCTAAAACCAATCAAAATTGAAAATACGCTTAAAATAAATAAGTTTCCTATGAACTGAAAAATCTTTGAAAAATCATACACTTTTCGTTTCTCATCTAATTTCTTCAAACCATATCTCATTTTAAAGGTATTGAAACCTATTTTCATAATATAGAGAGTGTATTTTGATTGCCTATATGCAGGACGACTTATAATGTAAAATACCACGATAGTTCTTAAACTATAACCATAACTTTTAATCTATTCTTCATATACATACTATTATGCAAATTTAACAACTTAATATAACCTGAGAAAGACACAAAATGCTACAGTATGCTTCATTTCACGGCATATCTCATTCCAACTCTGATCCCAAATGCTTTCATGCATATTTCAAATAAACTTTAAAGGAAACCATTTCCATTCAAGCAAACACGATTCTATGATCCTATAATATGTTTCTTTCGTATCAGACAATCTAATTTCTGTAACATTCTATACTTAACCTTCATAATCACATATAAACATTTCAGAAATTGTATCCTATTCGCATTCCACTTGCATTATAAACATATACAGAACTTTTCATCTTAAATTCAACCCTAGATTCATTCAATTTATCGAATAGAACAGAAATCTCCTCACCTAGGGTTTTCGCAGTTCACAACCCTAACTTCCGAATACACTTCGTTCAGTCCAAGACCTGCAAAGCTTCCAATTTGAAGCAAACTCCATCAGTTAGTCTAAATTACCGAAGGAAATCAAACCCTAGAGCTACTGTTCAAAAGAATGGCTCTTACCTGCGCAGAGGATGAAGCATCGTCACAGCCTAGGGTTTCTGAAGGTCACCTACTATGCTGCAACAGAGGTTGCAGCAAGTCTGCGCGCGCAGAAAGAGGCTATCGCGCGCTGGAGCGCGAGCAGGAAGGCTGTCGGCGCGTGAGCAATCGCGCGCAGGGGCAATCAGCGCGCGATCGCGCGCTGAGGCAGGGACTGTCGCGGGCAGTCGCACGCGCGCAGGAGAGGGAGGAGCAGAGCGAGACTGAGGGAGACTGAGAGACAGAGAGAGATTTCGCGAGAGAGACATAGTGAGACCGAGGGACAGTGAAAGAGATAGCGCGAGAGAGAGATCGCGCGATCGGGTGAAATAGAGAGAGACAGTGAAATAGAGAACAGCCGGCTAGGTCGCCGGTGAGGGAGAGAGACAAAGGAGGGCGCGCAGCTGTTCGCGGCGGAGTGAGATCGAGACGGAGAGAGAGAGCCGCGGGAGAGAGGGGGTAGAGAGAGAAATAAAGATAGAGCCGAGAGAGAGTGAGACGATGGGGTGATTGTGGTTGCGGCGGCGGCGGCGGCGGAGGAGGGCAGCGGCAGCGGCAGCCGCAAAGCGGAGGCGCGAGGAAGATGGAGAGGCGGAGAGAGAATGAGAGGAAAGTGGGAGAGAAATTAGGGCTTTAAGCCCTAATTTCGATTTTTTTTTTTTATATATATATTTTTATAAAATAGATTTATAAATATTTAAATGTGTAAATAAATAATTTAATTAATAAAGGAAAAATATATATATTTTTATACTCACTTTATTTTACAAATCGGAAATACGGACACTTTAAATATCCCAAAAATTTCAAATTACATACCTCAAAATCGAAAATCAATATAATTAAAATTCTCTCTCTTTATATATAAACTGCGAAATATTTTATTTAATTTCGTGAATAGAAATACTAGTACGGACACCGCAGTGTCGGTGTTACACAGTTACTTTTGAATTTCAAAAGTAAAGGGTAATGGGTAGAACCCATTACCCACTCTCTCCACTAACTACCCCCTCTCTCTCTCTCCTATTTTCTCTCAAAGGACTCTTATTCTAATAGGACTCCTACGTGAATGTATATGATATACAAAAAAAAGAGAATTAACATCTTTGCTGAGAGGAGAATACCATTTTTTGAGAGTTAGAATAATTGTTGAGTAGAATAATTATTCAGAGGGTTTTTCCGATCAACGTTAAATCACCGGGTATAAGGGTTGGCTCGTTGTGATATTGCGGTGATAGTTCGATTACGTGACTATCATCCCGATTTCGAGTGGTTCGTGTTCAGAGTTTGCGGTTCCGGAGATTTTCTGCATCACCGTTTGAGGTATATCGCAAACTCAAACTTTTACAGTTCCGAAATTTTATTTTATCACTTCCGCTGCGTGTATGAGTCACGTTGAAATCTAACAATATGAAAATGGTAGAAGAAGCTTCGACTAAAGCAGGATGTTTTTACTTGTAAGGCAGCTTCGAAGGATCTTGAGCTACATCACGTAAACAGACTGGTGGAGGACACACAAAACATCATATAAGAAATTCAAATTATAAAACAGTACCTCTTGTCGAATGTCAATTTTCGTAGCGGAATCCGAATTATTGATTGAATTACATGCTCAGGTTGGTGTGAAATCACAAGATGGAAGCCACACATTTTCCACAACCTAAATCCTCTTGATGATTTCCTTACACGGAGCTTTCTCCTAAAATCACAAAACGGATAATGGTTTTTAAAAATAAAGAGTCCTCACTCTTTCTCTCTCCTCTTCTCCCACACTCTTGTGTGTTTCACTTCGTCCTCTAGCTAGCTGCACACTTCCTTAAATAGGATGCATGAAGCTTCTTCAAAAAGTTTCTTTTCATGGTAGTAGAGAGGCATAGCTATTTTGAAAACTTCCTGCTCTGATAGTGGAGAAAGAAATAATCAATTTGAAAACTTCTTGCTCTTGTTGCTAGAGAAGGAAGTGAGTTCGGATCGAGTCGACCCATCATGGGTGCAAGTTTAACCCGACTCATGCAAAGGCTTCCAACATCTCCCTCTCCCACATGCAGGGACAAATCCATCGAAACTTTTTTGAGATTTAACTCCATGAAATCATCGTTTTCATACAAAAGAATGGGTTGTGCAACCTACGAGCATATGCCTGCACTTGACAACCCAAGTTATGCACCTATTAGGGATAACATAGTGGCTATAACCTAAAAGAAAAATGTACAGAATATCTTTGTATCTCGTTGTGCCTCAGACTCATTTTGTTACACCATCAAAATATACCTAACCCCTTAAAAGTCATACTTGATCTCAAATTTTCATCATGTATTCACAATTATTTCTCAACTCTTGAAAAGGAAACATGATTATTCAACTAGTGAATACATATGAAGGGTATAATCAAAATAGTCTTTCTTTCTGCCCATATGTTACTCAATGATAAATAAACCGATTTTTCAGCACATCCCGGAAGATCAAATCGAACATGATCATAAGAAACATGTCAAAGTAGCGAATATCTATTCATCACCTTGTAACATTATCGAAAGTCATATTGGATACCATTGAAAGAACTCATATAGTGAGAAGACAGAAATTTTCATAAAATAAAACTCACTCACTTTCTTCCTTCAGTCGTCTTTAGCACATGTGATGTGAAACACATGTTATGGTGGTAAACTCTCTGTATCCCTTATACAAGAATGTATGTCTTTTCATCTCATAATAAAACCACTATATAGATTTTAGCTCAAACGCTATCACACAAGAGTTTAGCTCGAGACTTCAATAGTTTGCTATCCAAAACGCCTCACTAAAATCTTGCATCTGGCTTTTAATCAAGCTTACATGATTGTGGGCTATTATGTCCAGTTTGTTAGTTAGCCCTCATCTTGACTCAATCAAGGTGACTTTTTTAGTATTATACTCATCTTAACTTCATTATTGCTATTTAGCAACTCACAAATCAAGAGTATAAATAAGTCTCATCTCAACACGGTCTCATAGCGCTTGAGGCGGTCACTCGTATAAGAGAGTTGACCTAATATTTGGCAACATACTCATTAGTGCTAATAATAGATTAGATGTAAATGACAAACAATACATGTTTCTCATATAAATATGGAATATTTACACAATCCCATAGCCTTAAGAAGACATCTCTAGGGATTGGCTTTGTAAGAGAGTCCGTAACCATCTTATGTATAAATATATGTTATAAATCACTTCCTTTTGTACAATAATGTCCCTGACAAAATAATATTTTATGTCTATATGTTTTGTCTTGCCATGATACTTTGAATTCTTTGTATAGTCTAGCGTCACTTAACTATCATGGTTGATCCTTATAGGCATTGAGGTATTGGCAACCATTTTTAGACATTTTAAAAATCTTTTAAGTTAAATCGCCTCCTAGACAGCTGTTGTACATGCAAGGAATTTATCTTTTATAGTGGATAATGTTATGCAAGTCTGTTTCTTATTACTCCAATATATGACGCCATTATTTAGCAAGAATACATATCCAGATGTGGATTTTCTCTCATTTAGGTCACCACTCCAATTTTCATCAGTGTAACCTACAAAACGTAAATCATTACCCTAATAACACAAGTATAATTAGTGATACCTTTTAGATATCTCAATATCCTGTGTACCACTCATCAATGAGCAGATTCAAGATTTGACTGATATCTGTTTGCTAATCCAACTATATAGCAAATGTCAGAATGAGTGCACATTATAACATATATTAAGCTCCCTATAGCACTTGCATATGAAACTCTTTCTATATATTCAAATCTTGTGGAGTCTTAAGACACATTTTTTTACTAAGGGTTTCACCTTTCGCAATTGGTGTGTCAATAGGTTTGTAATCCAACATATGAAATCGTTCAAGAATTTTTAAAATATAAGGTTCCTGCGACAAAGTAAGAAACTTCTCTAAAAGATTTCTTTGGATTTTTACACCAAGAATCTAAGTTACTTCTCCTATATCTTTCATTTCGAAATTTGAAGATAGCCACTCTTTAATTATAATAATAACATCCAACTTATTTCCTGCCAATAAGATATCATACATATAAGGTGACAATATCATAAAGTTATCTCTTGATTGCTTTATATAAACACAATGATCTTCTTCAATCATTGTAAACCCATATGTAATTATGGCTCGATGAAATTTTAAATACCATTTTTTGGATGATTGTTTAAGACTATAAATCGACTTTTTGAGTTTGCAAGTTTTGCACCTTGGTCTCTAACAATGAAACCTATAGATTGTTTCATATAGATTTCTTCATCCAATTCTCTATTGAGAAAAGAAGTTTTAACATCCATTTGGTATAACTCAAGATCCAAATAGATAACAATAGTAATGATAAGACGTATTAAAATAAACCTTATAACAAGTGAAAAGGTCTCTTCATAATTTATACCTTCCTCTTGGGTATACCTCTTAGTAGCCAAACGTATCTTAAATCTTTCAATAGATCCATCTGCCTTATGTTTGATTTTGAGAACTCATTTGTTCCCAATAGTTTTACGCTTTTGAGGTAGACAACCAAGTCCCAGACCCGATTTGATTTCATAGACTCTATTTCCTCTTTTATTGTCTTTTCCCATTCTACCTTATTAATTGATAAAATAGTCTCTTCAAATATTTTAGACTCACTTTCATCAAGTGAAGCTATTATAAAAGCTTCCCTTTCAATCTCAAATTAAGGATGAGGGACACTTTTGCGAGTACTTCTTCGCAATTAAATTTCCAGTGAAATTAGTTCATTTAATAGAATGTTGCTCCCACTAGGTTGAAGAGAATGAATTCTCTCATCATTTCTCACTATTGAACCACTTAAAACGTCAATACCATCAGAATCTTGCATCTTATATAAAGTAATATCTTTATCAATTTCACCACTAGAAGGAAATTTGTTTTCTAAGAATGTGACATCTCTTGACTCTATTTTAGTTATACTTCCGTCCTCATGTTCCCTAAAGAATACATATCCTTTTGAATATTCAGAGTATCTAATGAAAATACATTTCTTTCCTCTAGGATCCAATTTTCCATATTCATGGTTTAGATCATGAACATATGCTGCTGATCCTCAAGGTCACAAATCACTTAGATTAGGCTTTCGACATGTTCAAAGTTCAAAGGGAGTGGAAGTAACTGATTTAGATGGTACATGTTAAGTATATAGACAGCAGTCAATAAAGCATATTCCTAATAGGAGATTGGTAAATTTGCTTGCTCTATCATTGACCTATCCATGTCCAGCAAGATTCTATTTCTCCTTTTTGCAGCACCATTTTGTTACGGACTGTCAGAAATATTGAGCTGTCTAATTACCCCTTTTTCATCACAATGATTCCTAAATTGATTTGACAGCTACTCACATCTATGATCCGTACTCACATCCACGCTTACTTCTCTTACGATGATTAGTTTAGGTTTTCTTAAAACTTGGAATGCATTTTTTGAAGAATCTCATGTTCTTTCTACGTTTGGAGTCAAAATCCTTGTTTGACCTGGACTCAGCAATATAAATCTATCCGAAAGATCTAGCTGCCTTTAGGTGCTCATCTTCCAACTTAATATGACTTATAACATCTTCAAATGTTTTAATATTAGGATTATGAGTCATATTCATTTTTGTCGGCTCCCAACTCTAAGGAAACGATCTAATAACAGTTTATATTTGTTGCTCATCAGTTAGCGTGTGTCCAGTAGACTTCAACTCATTAATCATGTTTGACATTTCCTTCAAATGTTGTTTTATCAAGTGATGTTGCTTTTTCACATATGTGTCAAACTTGATTATAAACTGTCATAGCTTAGTAGATGAAGTCACTCCAAACTTTGCTTTCAAGCATTCCACATTTCCTGTGCAATTTAGTATACCTCAAACTCAACCATATCATCTTAAATACAGCTCAACAACGTAATGCAAACATAACTATTTTTCTTTTTTCAGACTTTGTATGCCTCATGATCTCTTTGCTGTTGAAGAGTATCACCAAACTCTATTTCTTCCATAGTATGATGTAAAGCTTCCAAACATTCTTGGTTTTTAAGAATGTATTAAACTCTTCGATACCAAACATCAAAGTTATCACTGTTCAGTTTCTCGCCTTTATTTAATTCGACTACTATATTCTTTATTACAATAGTCATTTTTCTCTCTAAACCATATAGACATTAGCACAAAACATTTATTAGCACTGGAATACATTAGTTGCAATATATCATTGAAATAATATTTACTAGACATAGATAATACAAGATTGAAATTTTGTATAACTCCGAATAATCCATTGAAACTAAGATATCTAAGTAAACTTATCTCAATATATATGCGTTAAATTTTAGGATTGCGAGTCTCAACTCAACCATCCTATGCTCCAACTGGAATGAAGATCACACAAATATGGTATAAACATGCATATATTACACATTTTCCAAATAAATATGTAATCAGACATGCATGAATAAATATTCAGATGATTTTCAAACATAGCTAAGCATTGTGGTACAGTGGTTGTGGTCATTCAACTATTTATTCAAACCCCAGGTTCAAATTTGGCCATTGGCATTTTCAATGTCCTCCTTTGTGCTTCAGATGAGAAAAATAAACCAGAACATGCAAAAAGGATAGAACAAGTGTATGCAGCATGCCATTTTTAGGTTTAATTTTCTCTCAATCCATGAATCCATTTTAGGCATATAATATATCGTTAGAAAGCTCATGGATAGGAGAATATGAACATGCAAAAAATCTATTACGAAATGATTCACATAGGCTACAAAAACCCAACAAAAATAACTACTTGCAATGTTTTCAAAGTTGAATTTCTCAATGTATTGGATGAATTTTGCCATGAAACTTTGTAGGGAGGTTCACAAGTATGCAAGGAAGGTGTGTGCAAGGTTTTGTGAAGCAAGAACAACCACGAAAGAAACTGCCATGAGAGCTTCGACTCAAGCTCTTAGAAACTTAGGCCAAGGACATTTCTCTTGCATGAATTCAATCATGGAGGCTCTGATACCACTGATGGAGGACACACAGAACATCAGACAAGAAATTCAAATTATAAAATAGTACCTCTTGTCGGATGCCGATTTTCATAGAGGAATCGAGATTGTTGATTGAATCATATACTCAGGTCGGTGTGGAATCATGAGATGGAAGCCACACACTTTCCACTACCCAAATCCTCTCACTGATTTCCTTGCATGGAGCTTTCACCTAAAATCACAAAATAGAGGATGCTTTTTGAAAATAGAGAGTCCTCACTCACTCACTCTTTTCTCTATTCTCTCACACTCTTGTGTGTTTTCACTTCATCTTCTAACTAGTTCCACACTTCCTTAAATAGCATGCATGAAGCTTCTTTAGAAAGTTTCTTTTCATGGTGGTAGAGAGATATAGCCATTTTGAAAACTTCCTACTCTGGCGGTAGTGAAAGAAGTGATCAATTTGAAAGCTTCTTGCTCTTATCAGTGGAGGAGAAAGCGGGTCCGGATCGAGTCGGCCCATCATGGGCATAAATTTGACCCAATTCATGCAAAGGCTTCCAACACATATAGATAGTAAAAAACTTTTGTAAGCATTCTCAGACAAAACAAAGTTGGCATCCTTGAGAGGCCATTGGAGATGAGGATAGGATTGACAAATATTGGCGGGGAATCATATCTTTCTTCAAAGTTTCACGTTCCCAAGAATGAAATTTAATAGATTTTCTTCATAATTTGATTATGATCTATCAAATGATTTGAATGTAAATATTGTATGGTGTCTTTTAGTATAGTCGAGGACAATTTGTGGCTCTGTCCATACTGAATTGTGATTTGTCCCATCTGGATAATATATCTGAAGACAAGATGAATCAAATATATATATATAAACAAGAACTCATAAAATAAAAATGAAACAAAAAACAAGGTGGCATAGCAAAAGCTCGAAAACCCCATAACTTAGTCAAATCTAGGATCCAACTTTAGGAATTTAACTAGTGTGACATTTATAGATGATTAGCAGAATGCAATTAACAAGTTTTCCTACCATATCGGTGCTTAAGAGAAACTTATCGACAAAATTGTGCCCTTCTAACACAAAGACTTGGCTGTGTTGATGTTTTAGAGAAGCTGAACAAATCTATGGACAAACTCTGCACTGGGGATTTCCTAATCACTATTATTCACAAAACTTTGAGCACTAGACTGACAGACCTCCATTCTCGTGATCTTCATGAGCCACTCCCATAGCCCCAATGATGCTGCCCCCAACACACTGTTTGAGTAGTAGGACAGTGACCTCACCATGGACGGAACTCACTAGGCAGAGTTACTAGAAGAGTTGCCATAAGCGGAGGAGGACGCGGTGGTAGGGAAAAGAGAGCACGTACA
This sequence comes from Dillenia turbinata, assembly GCA_037126225.1. NCBI lineage: Eukaryota > Viridiplantae > Streptophyta > Magnoliopsida > Dilleniales > Dilleniaceae > Dillenia > Dillenia turbinata. Next base: position 5,884,556 of record JBAMMX010000019.1, on the reverse strand, counting down.
ATGCGTTTAGGAGCATGGGGCTAGAGGGAGAGTTAAAAGGGCTTGGGATTGAGGAGGTGATCGTGTGTGGGATGATCACCAATCTATGTTGCGAGACCACTGCTAGGGATGCGTTTCTTGTTAAAATGAAATGACTATTATACTCTTAAAAACTTCTCCCTACAACCAAAAATAGAAAGGTAAAATCAAAGATTACTTATATCAAATAGGTTGTGGGCACACGAGATATTAAATTGAAAAACATATATTTTATTGACTACTAAATTAGTTTTAAATACACATCAAATAAACCAGAATTTCTAAAATTCAGGTACCATGATAACCAATAAAAAAGTATCTCTTATAAATTGAAAACATACCTCATGATACTTTGGATTAGGACTCTTATCTAACTACAATTTGACTAAGTAAAATAAAATAACAACTAAATTTAAAAAAAATAAACTAATCAATTTCAGCATTATTCTCTAACACTCCCCTATAATGCTGAAATTTAAAACTCCTAACATATTTCTCAAGTACTTAAACAATTCACGTGGAAAAGTCTTTTGTAAATAAATCAGCCAACTACTCATTGGTGTTGCACTCCCTTTAGTCACCAATTCTCTTATGAAATGATGTCGAGTCTTAATATGTCTTGAACGACTATGATACACTAGATTTATTATCATATCAATGGTTGACTAATTGTCACAAAATAGTTGTTTCATGCCCTTATTTTTGCCCAACATCAGTTAGTATTCCTGGTAATCATATTGCTTGACAAGTTGCTGAAATAGTAGCCACATACTCAGCTTCTGAAGAGGATAGGGTAGTAGATGATTGCTTCTTTGAACTCTAACATATTGCATCTAGACCTAGATTAAAGATATATACAGAAGCGCTCTTTCGATCATCAAAAGAATTTGTCCAATCACTATCCGAAAAACCACACAACATAAGATTATTAACATTAGAGTATCATAGCCCATAAGAGCTAGTTCCTTTCAAATATGTAAGTACTCTTCTTGCAGCTCCATGATGAATCTTGCTCAAATTTTGTATAAACCATGACAATAAGCTAGTTGTATACGTGATGTGAGGCCTATTGTTAGTGAGATACAAAAAGCTTCAAATTAGACTTGAATACATCTGGCCATCAACCTTTTCTTCCCCATCTCCTAAACTTTTATGTTGATAGGCATCTTCATAGGATTACATTTTTGCATCTTAGTTTCTCTTGCTTTAACATACAAATTTGGTTCGTTAGAGCTCTTTTTCAATCCAAGCTTGCTGAAATATCCATCAATTCATGAGTACCAGGTCCTAGTTCTTGCTTAAGGTTGTACAATGCTTTCTTAAGTCAATAAAACTTCTTTTCTTCCCCTTTTACTTCATAATCTATTGATTGCTCCATAAACACTTTCTTATTCAAAACACCATTTAAGAAAATGATTTTACATCAAATTGATAGACATTCCATTTATAGTGAGCTACAATGGCCAAAATAGTTCTAATGGTGTCTAATCTAGCTACCAAAGCAAATGTTTTGTTGAAATCAATACCTTTATGCTACATGTAGCCTCTTGCAACCAGCCATGCTTTGTATTTCTGTACTGAATCATTAGGTCTACATTTAACTTTGTAAACCCACTTTAAACCCACTACTTCTATGCCATTTGGTAATTCAACAAGCTCCCAGTGTCATATTGTTCCAAAGCTTTGATTTATTCATCTATGGTTGCACTCCATTTCTTTATTTGAACAACATCTTCAAAACAAGTTGGCTCTCAAACTGATGCAAATTGACATCTTTTGGTTTATTAATAAATCTCCTTCAAGGAACGCCATTTTTTGGAGGAGTTGATAAAGAGTTTGAAAAAAAAATTGGAGTTGAAGAAGTAAAGCTGTGAGTAGTTGCTAGAGCGGAAGGACTTAGTGAAGTTGATGGTGGCGAGAAAGAACTAGAGGCACCATTGTTAGCTTCATCATTTAGAAATAATTCATTACTCTCTTGGAACAAATTTGGATAGTCCTCCTCATCAGTCCAATTCCATACACTTTTCTCATCAAATATAACATCATGACTAACAATAAGTTTATTAGTCATTGGATTATTGTTGGCAAAATATGTTTTGAAGATAAACAAAACTAGGTTTGATGATAAGCAAAAGTAAGCAAACATAAGCAAAAATTAGCAAATTTAAGCCAGATAATTGTGCTACTCAAGTAAGTAAGTTAGATAGTAAATAAAGCACTTAGGATATTGAAAATCTAGGGTTTCACCAACTTATCAGAGACTAAGTACTTGAAAATATAAGTGTTTGAAATATCAAGAAAATGAGAATTAAAAATGGTGATATTTGTTCCCATGTATCAATTAGTTTAAAACCTATTTTTTCAGAATTTTTCTAAATTATTAACTCTCCAAACAAAAATATATCAAAAAATCAAAACTAGAATATTTTCTTTTTTACATATAATATCTTAAGTAAATGGAAATTGCTTTTACTTCTGTCCTTTTGAAATTTAATAACCAAAAGAGTTACTGATAATAATGATTTGTATAAAAGAGCTACATAGCCCAATACCATCACACTTACGTGCATCATTAACTATTGAAATTGTAGAGTGGGTACTAGTTTTTTGATTGATATATTTTGGTTAAAAAACCTAAAGTAGCAAAGCCTTGGGTAGAAATAGTACTTGGCATGGCTATTGTGCTTAAATAGTTTTTATGCATTTTAAAATACGAAATCAATAACATAGAAAACCCATGAAAGGAAGATTACTGATTCATATAAATCACTTAATGGGAAATGCTATGAATAAATCCAACGAGTAATTAATAATCCTATTGTATATAAAAAAGTCACTATCATGCCATCTTTTTCTGAATTAAATGGTCTTACTATTTCATCAAACAATAAGGTTATAAAATGAATTGTAATTAGAATTGAAATGATTAAAAAAGAGATATGAGTTAATATCATTTACTTAAAATGATTATTACAAAGTAAATAAGGGAGTTGACCAAGAGATGGAACCAAGAGAGAACACTTAGTGCTTGAACATAACACCCTTACATGTCATCACCACCTTACCAGATGTCGACATGAAGTATTAGGATGTTGACAAACTCCTTAGAACTTTAAATATGCTACCAGATGTTGACACGAGATACTTGGATGTCGACACATGCCTTAGAATATAGGAAGAGTTGTGTCCGACACATGACCTAGAATAGTGAACACACTACTAGATGTCAAAAAGAGATATTAGGATGGCAACACATTTTTTAGAACTTAAGAAAACTACTAAATGTTGATATGGGGTATTACAATGTCGACATGGGATTTAAAACAAACATAGAATACATAAAGGACTATATGTTGATACAAGATATTGTGATATCGATATATAACTTAGAATGGACATAAAGACTAGATGTTAATACAAGACCTCAGGATGTCGACACGATGGGCCAGGCAAAGAACACCTAGAGAACCATGTCGACTCAAGTAATTTGAGATGTCAACACTTGTCCTAGAGTTTAAAAAGAAATGTGTCCAACACCAACTTAGAATATTCAACACACTATTAGATGTCAACATGGAAATATTAAGATGTTGACATGAGCATTAGAAATCTCTCAACTTTGCATGTTAAATAGCAAGTCGAGTTTATTGAACATATAGGTGTATATTTTTGTTAACCATGTCGACATAAGAAAGTAGCAATGTCAACATGAAGACTTCAATTGCTTTTTCTAAACAAAATGCTGTATACATTAATTTAAAAGTTGATTAGTTATGAGAACATTTAATGCGGATTAAGTAGACCTAAGCTTAAACTAAGCCGAAAATTGCTATCATGTCTAATGAAATATTTGGGCACTAATCAACCAAGATAATCACACTTAACCTATCCTATCATGTATAATAAAATATTTGTGAATTTTAAAGTCATTATGCAACAAAAGCAAGCTTCTTATTAGAAAACACAATAGAAGGCTAGAAAAACAAAGTGAAAGCTGTAAAAATAAAGCAACGAACAAAAATATTAAATGAGAGTAGTGGGAGCATTAATGGACAACGTTCAAATTCAATCTACTACCACAATAACTCTCAACCATTCTCTTATAAATATTGAAGAGAAAAAAATAGAGAATGGGATGAATGAACGAGCATGGAACAAAATGAACGCTGAAACTCTCTGAGTTTCACGAAGCACACCTTATATTCAAATCTTTTGTATATTCATTCTATGAGTTTTAAGTCTGTTATATTTGAAGTTGTAGCTTTATTCACTGTAACACGTATTCTCCTCCTGTACAAAGTTTTCAAAAGATCATAGAGGATTTCTCGATTTGGGGTTTAGAAAGAGAAATAACTTGTGAGAGGTTGAGTTAGTGTTTTGAGAAAAAACACTATAAAGATCTGAGTGACACCTCGAAGCAACTTACTATTTAGGTTTCAAATAATGGAAATTCAGGTGGAGTCTGGGAGTAGATGTACACCTAGTTTGGTAAAACCATTATAAAAATTAGGCGTGCTCTATTTTTATTTCATTCTTCAACTCCTTCATCCTACCTCCATTCTTAATAAACCAAAAAAATCTCCAAATTATCGAAAAAGTGTTATATAACATATTCATCCCCTCTAAATTGTATTTTAATTATAAAATCTATACCCTTTCGTTTTAGCACTATAACCAACAAACATGCACTTGACACTATTATCATCAAGTTGTGCACCTTTTGAGAAAGGATGTGAACATAAGAAATGTAGCAAAAAATTTGAGATGTGATACCTTTGGTTTCCATCCATGCCAAGCTTGAAAGGTGTTTGATTATGCGATACTATTGTCGAGCTTCAGTTGAGGATATTGGTAGCTGTGTGAACCACTTTTGCACAAAAAAAAAAGAACTTGTTTAACCCTCTGCTTCAAGCAAGCTCTTAGCCATCTCCACAAGACTTCTATTCTTTTTCTCAGCTATGTTGTTTTGTTTGTGGCGTGTAATTTGCTGTTAATTGTGTTAAAACCCCACATTCTACACAAAAATTATCAAATTCATTTAAAATAAATTCCCCACTATGATTTGTCCTCAAAATCTTTGCAATATGTTTGACAACCTCATGGGAAGAGGGAGGTAAAGGAAAGGAAGAGAAAGGAAGGAAAAGAAAGGAAAATGGAGATAAAATTAAAAATCACATTTAACAACAAAAAATGTGATGGGTAAGTGAGGGAAAGGGAAATAGTAAAAAAAATTGTTTGATTGGATGAGGGATAAGTAGTAAATATTCAAAAAAAAAATGCACAAATTTACTATTTTATCTTTTATGATGTTCATTCTTTTAGCTAATTTGTTATACTTTCATACTCTTGAACAAATTAAGTCATTGTTTATTTTCCATAATTTTATTTCATATATAAATTACGAATCTTAAACAAATATACCTTAACACCTGACCAATTTTCCTTTATAATTGGCGTGCTAGATGCCTGCATAATTCTACAGGTTGGATTGTTTAGGGATTTAATGAAATAATGAATTTTAATTAACTTTACTTGAATAGTCTCTTTGGATCGGATGGTTACAAAGATTCAAGAGTCATGAACATGTAAATAATGGACAATTTTAAAATTTTCTTATAGAGAAAAGGTCAAATCCTTATGGTGATGCATATAATCTCAAAGAAAAATACTTTGCATATTAGCAGTGGTTGATGGATGCCTAATATACTATTACATTACACATTAGGGCACAATCGGGTGCCTTCTACTCTACACTGTGATATGTTTTTTTTGGCAGTTTTTCTCAAATAAGAAAAAAAATACAATTTTGAAAAAAATTATTAAACTCTGTAGTGGAGTGGTAATTATATATGGAAATTAGGACACTTAATATGAAATGTCCTAGCAGTAGATTGTCTTTGCTAATTCCCAAATGATGCATTTTTCCACAAGAATGATGTGACTATGACCCATTTCCACTATGTGAAAAATTTGAAACGCAGAGTTTACATGCGAAGAGAATACAAACTAATTACTAGACTTGTGAAAAATTAGGTTCAGGAGAGGCAATGTTTGTGTAGATTTAAACGTGAGCAATTTGATCTTTTCCTCCACATATAAATGAAAGGAAAAGGAAATCCATTTAATTTTAGAGTTCTGTATTCACGAAAGATAAAAAATCCACAAAAAGTTTAATTTTGTATAGTTCACTATTTATGCTTATAGATATATTGTTGTAGTAGTCAATTGAAATCAAATCAAAGAAGAATATATTATGAAATGCTAAGAAGTTGGAGAGTTGAATGAGAAGAGATGAGCACTGAATTTAGGTTAAAATTAAAATGCTTTTTATTAGATTTTTAAAATAGAGAATATAAAAATAAATTTAGTATTTATATAATTTTAAAAGGAAATCACTCCCCTTCAAAATCCATTGATTTGGTGGGACTGAAAAATTGGGTTTACCTTTCCCTCAAATAAATTGTTTTATCAAATATGGGTGGATTCTTTAAGAGCCCTTCATTTTTTTTTTTTATCAAAACTCTCCATCTAAATGGACTGCTAAGAAATGCTCATTTTGCTTTTCAACACAGCTTTTGAACTTCTTAAAGATAGGCAACGTTTCAGATTTTTTTTTCTTAAGCAAAATAGATCGATGTGGACCAGCTATAGTTATCAACAAACACAATGAAATAAATGTTACTGTTAATTGAATGAGTTCTCCCACATATGTTGGCATGCACTAGTTCAATGGGTCCGGATGCTCGTCTCGCTTTGTCCTTAGGAAAAGCATCCCGATATTGTTTTCCAAAAATATAGCTTTCACAAATTTCTCCTACAAGCTAGATTTGAGGCATTCCATGCACCAAAATTTTATTGGACAAGTGAATCAAACTTTTAAAATTTTAGTGCTCATATCTGTAATGCCACAACCAATTTTTGTTTTCCAATGAGACTTTGAAAGCATGTTGTTCTCCATCAAGGTAAAGAGGAAATATATTATTTTTCATCATTGGCACCTTAAACAATAGATTTTTCTTACTTCTATTTGGAAAAACTACACAAGATAGGTCCTTAAAAACAATTGAGTAGCCTACTTTTGAAATCGACCTACACTCAAAAAATTGGAGTTGAAATAAGGGACATGAAGGACACTTTTAATGCATTTGTTATTACCTGATGGTATTCACACATCACCCTTTCCATGCACTTCATGAACAATGTTATCTCCCATCATCACTTTGGTTTGCACTGATTCATCTAAATTGGTAAAGATGTTCTGCTTTACTGTCATGCGATTGCTGCAACCACTGTCTATGTACTAAATGCTCGGCAAGGGCATAGTAGTGGAACGGCAAGCCATAAACAAACTCTCACTTTTCATTGGTTGGTTCTGGCTTAGCAAATTTGGCATGCTTTTCCTTCAACCTGCAATACTTTTCATTATGACCAAATTAATTACAATAATTGTATTGAAATTGACGAGATGTACCAATCTTTTCCTCCTCTTTCTGATTTTGATTTTGACCACCAAAAATTTCACTGCCTCTGCTACCTCTCTTTTAACGATGAAAATAAACACAATGACCTCTTTGGCCGATTGACCCAAAATTGTTGCTTTAGCTACTTGACTTATTGTTGTTGGAATTCCCTTTAGACAACTGTAACTTAGTATAAAATGCATTTTCCATTGGACCTTGGTCATCATACCATCATGAGATTGCAAAGACCCTAACGACTCATCAATGGTTAACTCACTTAAGTGATTTGCTTCTTCAATGGTAGCCACTATGTGCTCATACTTCTTGAGCAAACTTCTCAAAATTTTTTCTACAAGTTTTTGCTCAAACACATCCTCTCTATACTTCCACATTTGATTAACTATCTCTATCTTTGATAGCTTAGTAAAGTAAGCATCAGAGATTCTCCATCTTTCATAAAAGAGCTCTTAAAATTCCATCAAAGAGTTTGCAATTTGACAGTTTTCACCCTTGAAGTACTTTGATAACATTTTTTTAAGAAGGTCTCATGCTTCCTTTAACTTGGTGGCCACTTTAATGTAGGGGGAAAAATGGTTTCATCTATAGCTTGTGTCTTTCACATTTTTCTTTTGATGATTATTAAGAATCTCAGCTGAAACTCTCATTTCAATGTATCCTTTCTCTACCAGCTCTCACAAGTCTTGAAAGATTTGGTGCTCCAAGCCTCATACCCATTACCTTAAAGAATAGGAATGGAAGGTGATGGAACATGATTGAAATGGCTCAAATCATGTTGGGCTCAAGCGTGGCCCTAAACTTGTCAAATGGCTCTTGGCAGTCTAGTTGCCAATTTGATCGGTGCCTATCTAATCGGCTAATAACCTGGCTTAAAAAGCTTGTCATCATGAGGCATAAGACCCTCCGAGTCAGTAGCCAAAGTAGCATGTTTAACCAAAACGTGCTGACAATAAGATATTTATCTTCCAGAAGAGTAGGCACGACCCATACTCTCTTAGTACCTATCGACCGGATTCTATTCAGTGGCTAACCACTCCATCTTAGCGTCTCCTCTTTACTTGGTAACCATCTCTCAATCTGCTGAAGTAAATATTCACTTTTCCTATGAATACAGATATGATCTTACACAAATAGAAAGGAGACCTCCAAATGTGGAAAAGAATCTCAATGATAACCTTAACTTTGCTAATTGATAGTGATGGAAAGCTTTTGGAATCTTTTGTCATGATCTCCATAATCTGATGACACTCTCATAAGGAAACTAGGATTTTGACATCCCGCATACACATAACTCTCTCATATAGAGGCTATATATATATCATTGAGTCAACCAACCAGGTGCGCACTCTAGACCCACACATAGCACACAAGACATACAGAGTTCTCTCTCTCTCTCTCTCTCTTTCTCAGTTTATTTTCCTTTCATTCGAAAATCATTCTCTAACTTGAGCGTCGGAGTCTTCCCACCGAAACACCCTTCGGTGGTCTTTTGTAGGTCTCATCGATCAAGATCATCAGACTACCAAGCCACCCCGTTCAATTTAGCAAAGTCATTATCTATGGTGTTAGACTCATCTCCAACAGATTGGCACCATTTATGGGAACAAACTAGAGAGAAGCTTACCCTGTACCACTTTACTTCATCCAGAAAGCATACCTCTCCAGAGAATGACCAGATCTGCTTCCAGAGCCATGTCCTTGATAGAAGGGCACACTGCCTCCCCAACAAACACCACACAGCATGTGATGAACAACCCCACACGACTTCCTATTATTATTGATCCGCCAGAGGTCCAACCTCCAATCAGCCATCCAAATCTCCCAGCATCTCCCATCGCTCTTCCTTCTCTCGTAAGGGTCACTCAGCCTCAGGTAGACAGACTAAAATCTAAAATACAAAGTATGAGTAAGCAACTAGAAAAGCTAAGCTGCACGCTTCAACCAGGAGTCCAATCCTCTTTTGAAGGATCGAGTCACATGTACACACGGAGGCTCGAGCCTAGAGAGAACTAAGAGCCCTCGGTGACATCCCGACATAACCCGAATGAACTAAGAAAATATGTTGAGGAGCTCGTGGCGAATGAGTTAGAGCAAGCAAACATGAAAAGAGACAAGCCTGCTTAGTACCCCACTAGTCTCTCGCCATTAGATGTCAAGTTCTCTTTAGAACCGATACCTCGAGATGTACTTCTCCCTCTTTTGGAGAGTTACGATGGCACCACCAATCTTAAAGACCATGTCACCCACTTTATCATTATGATAATATCAAGAGACATGTCAGATGCCACCATTTGCAAGAACTTCCTAATAAACCTGAGGGGCAATGTATTGATATGGCTCAATTCACTCCCTCCATTCAATGTTAAGAGTTTTTCTTAACTCTGACAATAATATGAGGCACACTTTGTCATCAGCAGAGGGGCCAAGAGTAAGTCCACGTCCCTCCTCTCGTTGCGATAGAGGGAGGGTGAGCTATTGAGAGATTTCCACACAAAGTTCAAGGTACAGATGACGATGGTCTCTAGACTAGACCATTTTATCGCATTAACAGTACTGCTCACGGGATTATGGTCACCCGGAATGAAGACATCCATCACTAAGAATCTTTCGTCCACTATTCAGGAATTGTATACTTGAGCAAAAAAGTACATTGTCTTGAAAGACACTAAAGCCTTTGACAGGCGACGCAACCGACCAACTCAAAAGGAGCGCATTCGATCACCTCAACGATCCTCACCTAAAAGGGCCTGACAAGGACTCTCATAATAGTGAATGTTCACTAGTTACACTCCCTTGAACAAGGCCCCTAGCCAAACGCATCTCCAGATTTGGAACAAACCCTATATTAGGTGGTCACCTTATCCTATGGTGGACTTCCTAAAAAGGACAAAACTCGATATTACCACTTCCACCGCGACTAGGGTCACCTCACTATGAATACAAGAAGCTAAGAGATAAGCTTGAATTTCTCATCCAGAGTGGTAGACTCCAAAGGTTTATCAACGTAGAAAGAAAAAGGCTTCCCCTCTTAGAACTCGCACAATCCAAAACGGGAGAATGAGCAAGCCGACTAGCCAGTCCTAGGAGACAATCATAACCAGCCAGATGGAGTGATCCTCCAAGTGCAGGGTAGATATGACCCCTCACAACTTTACCTCTTGGCCCATGTCTTATAACCACTGCATCGATATGACCAAGTACGTATACGAGCAAATGAGGAGGGCACCTGATAGCCCTAATTTTCTAGAAGATAGAACCACCCAGCTCCACATCCAAAGAAGTCCTCGACACCTGTACTGGAAGGCCACTCAAAAAGAAGAGGCCTATGATTAGCTTTAATAACAACAACTTAGTGGGTGTGGATCTAGATCAAAACGATTCCCCCATCATCACGGCTAAGATTGGACAATACGAAGTCAGAAGGATCTTTGTTGATTAAGGGGCCGAATGCAATCGTCTCTATTGGGGCGCCTTCCAATAGCTGGGTTTTACCCCAGTATATTTGCAAGCTCATGCTGGACCTATTGAGGGGATCTCAGGTGAATGGATATACCTTGAAAGCATCATCTCACTACTTATAACCCTTGGTACTCCATCTGATCACACAATGCCTCGACCACGTTCAATGTGGTTAAGCTTCCCACACTTTACATCATCATCTTGGGGTAACTCGGCCTAAACACTTTGGAGGCACAATCGGGCATGAAGCACATGAAGGTCAATTTTAAGACCTCTGAGGGTATCAGAATGTTGCCATGTAACCCGGAACCCCCGGTGCTTCCTCCCAAGTAAACTCTAGGTCTCTCTCTCTCCCTCTTTGCGATTGCTTTCTTGATACACCTTGACAGGTGATATGTGATACATAGCTTTTGCACTTAATATATTGATTATACTTTGATTGTTTCACTCATAAGACATGTTTTACTGATTTCGCTTTGCGAGCTGATCATGCCTAGCATGGGCCATAAGGTTTACCCCCTCACTGAATGGGCAAGTACTGTCTTGTCCTCCCAAACGGAGCCGATTATTAGGGATTTATTTCTCCGAACGGCCAATATTGCCTTCTCCTCTCTAACTGAGCCTATTATTAGGGATTTATCTCCCCAAACGGGCTAGTGTCACACTGTCCTCTAGAACAGAGTCTATTATTAGGGATTTATCTCTGTAAATGAGCCAATATCACCTTGTCCTCCAGAACAGAGTCTATTGTTAGGGATTTATCTCCCCGTATGGGCTAGTGTCGCCCTATTCTCCCAAACAGAGCCTATCATTAGGGATTCATCCCCCAAATGGACGAGCACCACCCCATCCTCCTGAATAAAGCCTACTGTTAGGAATTTGCCTCCCCAGTAATACTTTATCTGTCGAGAAATTATACTACCAATATGAAGCTTAAGTCATAGTAAGAACAAAAGACCATTTCATTGATGAGTTAAAAAAAGGTACAAAAGGGGAAAAGTTACAAAAGAAAATAGAAACCCTAATCAGGGGGGGAGGAACATTAGGTTCAATAGGAGTAGGAATAAGGTTGAGCTCAGAAGTGGTGTCCATAGTGTCTGGGGGCATTGCTCCCGCCAACCCTGCTTGATGGATAATCTCCATAGCATACTGAAGTCTTTCTGATAGCTTGCACTAAGCTCGAATGTGATGGTCAAAATTCTTTATAATGATAGCCCTTAGTACGGCTATCTTCTGCTCAGCAGCTTGAAGAGATTGGTTATGCATGTTGATTGGGCTTGTAGCCTACAAGGATACCTCATGTACCTTGGCCTCTACCTCTAGCTCTTGACACCATTGAAGGGCCGCATCTCATTCGGACTTTAATCGCTCCACCCCCTTGGTGGGAGTAGACAAAATAGCCACGGACGACCTCTCCTCCTTGGCTTCCCTTTCCTTTCGTAAAAGGGAACTCTCCAATCGAGACACATCTACCAGCATCTAGTCGGCTCGGAATCTCCTATGACTCAACGTCTGCACCCTTCTTTGCTTCTGGATCTTTGCAAGAACTATAGTCTGAGCAAATGAACATTAGTCAGTAAACAGAAGGGAGAAAAAAAAAATGAACACCAAAGGAAAGGGGATACCGTCAAGGTGGTAGAAAATAAGGTCTCATCGCCTTGCTCAAGTGAGAGCTTATTCAGCTCCAACTCCGAATGGCGGAAGTTTAACTAATCAACGCCTCTCCTCAATGACATCCACAGAGCTATGACGATTGTCCCGAGCACAGATCATCACCGTCCCTCAGTCTTTTAAGCCTCGATGACTATCAAAGATCGAATAGGGAGAGTGTAAGGAAATGCCTCCTCCTCAAGCACCACATATTTGCCCTTGTCCAAGGGCAATAAAGGAACTACAAAAGATGGCCCCACGTTAGGACCCCTCCCAATGCGGGGCAGGTAACCTCAGGGTGTTCTGGGGAATGCTCCTCCGTCTCCTCAGGGGCATGGCCTTCACCCCCTACCCCCTTTTTTTCACTTTCGGCGTATGCACCATTGGCCTCTTCATTTTTCGACTGAACCACCGCGTCTCCGTGAGCCTCAGACCCAAGACCCTTTGTATCAATGGCTCTTGGTACCATTAGAAGGTCTTGCCCTACTACCCTCTTCCTGCTTCGCTTTAAGGACCAAAGAAGGACGGTGTCAATACCCACTTCAAATGCACCCTCTGTCTCTACCATCTTTTTCTTCTTGGGTCTTATTTGCTTGTCAATAGTGATCGCTTCCATATCTTTCTCCTTGGGGGAAGCAAGAACATCGACTAGCTTCTTGCTCTTTTTCTCGATTAGGAGAGACCTCTTGATTTTCCTCTTAGCTCCTAGTAGTAGGCTACCAACGACAACATCTGGTTGTTCTAGAAGTGACTCGACCTAGATACATCTCTTTTTGGCTTCACAATAACCCTAGACCGAGCGTATGAATCTCACATTACGAGATAGTTGATGAGACTTCAATCCAAGAAGTGGTTCCTCCTCAATCTTTATAATTTGGGCATTTATTCCCTATGCAGAAATTCTACGAAGAAGTTTTTATGCATATAACTTTTGTCGATGGTCTCCTTGTAAAAGAATTTTGAATTTGACTTGGATCGAGTTTGTAAATAGAACCACCCATCCGTAGAGCCGCCACAGGTGTACCTCTTTAGGGCAAACACAGACACCAAGATCTCAAAATCAAAATAGAGATGGCAGAAACTCAAGAGAGACATTATGATGATAACCAAGTGCCAAGCACTAGGGATCAATAGCATTGGAAAGATGTTCCAACAATCCAACACCCGAGCAACATCACCCCGTATATGGCACTTTCAAGCCATACTTGATGCCCTGTCTATACATTGAGACGTGGCCTTCTGGTGCCCTATTGGACCTATTTTCATCAGTGGTCGACCAAAGGACGTTATCGTCTCCCGGTAGCATGTCATTTCGGACCTCTCGCAACTTATCCTTGGTCATGATGCTTCTGATATCATGGATACTTAGCGAACCCTTAGCCATTTTTCTCTCAGAAGATTTCTGCAATAGATTGAATCGTCAAGAAAGTTAACTGTCAAAAAGGCAAAAATAGTAGTGGGAAACCAACCAGCGGACATGTAATTTTAAAATCATATTTGAGACAATCTGTGAAAATCGAAGCGGTACGTGCCGCATTTAATGCTTTGATTTACAAAATCTGAAAGATCTCCATTAGGCGGTACTCCTAAAGTCCCTTCTCCGAAGCAACTATAGGAGTGGAGGTAAATGACAGAACAAGATCGAAACAGCCCAAATTATATTGGGCTCAAGCCTGGCCCTGAACTTGTCAAATGGCTCTTGGCAGCCTAATTGTCAATTTAATTAGTGTCTGTCTAATTGGCCAATTGAATGCCTTAAAAAGCTTATCGTCATGAGACATAAGACCCTTTGAGTCAGTAGTCCAAGGAGCATATTTAACCGAAACTGTCAACAATAAGGGATTTATTTTCCAGACGAATAGGCAAGGCCTAAACTCTCATGGTACCCATTAACCAGATTCTGCTCGGTAGCTAACTACTTCATTTTAGTGCCTCCTTGGTGCTTAGTCACCATCACTTGATATTTTGAATTAAATATTTGCTTTTCCTACAAACACGAACATGATCTTATATAAATAGAAGGGAGACCTCAAAACATAGAAAGGAATCTCAATGATAACCTTAACTTTGCTAATCGATAGAAATGGAAATATTTTGGAATCTTTCATCATAATCCCCGTAATCTTGGAACACTATCATAAGGAAACTAGGGTTTTGACGCCCTGCATGCACACAACCCTTTCATACAGAGGCTTTATATATGTCATTAAGTTAACTAGTCAGGTACACATTCTGGACCTACACATAACACACATGATATACAGAGCTCTCTCTCTCTCTATCTGTTTTCCTCTCGTTCTTAAATTGCTCTCTAATTTGAGTATCGGAATCTCTCGGTCGGATACCCTCTGATGGTTTTTTATAGGTCTCATCGATTAAGACTATCATACGGCTAAGCCATCCCGTTTGAGTTAACAGAATCATTATCTGTGGAGTTAGACCTGCCTTCAATAGAAGGAATCGATGGATTGATACCAACGTTGTTTTTGTTAGCCTTATGAACTTTTTTGGTGCTCTGAAACCAGCTGTTGAAAATGAAATAGCTTTTACACTGTTACAAGTTTCTCTTTATAACATACAATAAAGAAGTAAAATCGAAGAGAACTTATATCAAACAGGTTATGGGCACATAAGACATTGGGCCGAAAAACATATATTTATTGACTATTAAATCAATTTCAAATATATATCAAAAAAACTAAAATTTCTAAAATTTAAGTACCATGATAACTACTAAACAAATATCTTCTACAAATTAAAAGCATAACTCACGATACCTTAGATTAATACTCTCATGTAACTACAATTTGACTAAGTAAAGAAAATAACAACTAAACCTAAAGAGAATAACCCAACTAATTTTAACATTATTCTCTAACATTTCTTCTCCACCAACGCCACCAACACCTCCAGGCATGAGCTTTACAAGGCCGTGCTCCTCAATTAGGCCTGTGTGTTTGCTTATTTGGTGGACCATGATAGGCTTTGGAAGGCCTTCTCTTTTGGGAATTAGTATGAAATTTTGATTGTATTTTTCTCCTTTGGGTTTCAGCCGAGTGGTGTGAGTAGCATTGTACACTACAAAAAATAGCGTTTTCATGATGAATTTTGTGACGAATTTATGAGAAAAATTAGTTGCAAAAAAAGTTTGTGATGAAATTAGCGATGAACTTATTTTCGTCACTAACAACTTGTCGCAAAAATTAGTGCCGGATTCATCACAAATTTTGTAACAAAAAATTTTTCATCGCAAATTTTGTTGCAAATATTATCAACAAACAATTATTTGTCGCTAATTAGCAATGAATTTTATGACAAAAAATATTTTATTATAAAATTTGCAACGAAAAAGTATTCGTTGCAAAATTTGTGAGGAAAAGTATTCGTCACAAATTTTTGCGACAAAAAAGTATTTGTCACAAAATTTGCGATGAAAAAGCATTTGTCGCAAAATAGCGATGAATTTTGCAATAAAAAATATTTTGTTGCTAATATTTGTGATGAAAAAGTATTTGTTGCAAAATTTGTGATGACAAAGTATTTGTCGCAAAATTTGTGACAAATACTTTTTCGTTGCAAAATTCATCGCAATTAGGAATGAATTCTATGGCGAGTTACTTTCGTTAGAAAATTGGCGAAAAATTTATTTTTCGTCGCTAAATTGAATTTAGAGACCAATTTAGTGACGAATTTGGAATTTTTAGTGACAAAATTTGTGATGTACATGACAATCAGCAACGAATTTTGCGACAAATATGGAATTTTTATGATAAATTTTAATTTTATTGGCATATTTTTACCATTTTTCCTTGTATAATATATTTTTATACCTGCTCATCCAATATTATTATCAACTAACCATCTAACCATTATCAATAATCATCAACATGAAATTTTGCTTTCTCTACTCATCCATGCAACTAACCATCCAACAAGATCAATCAACTAAGAATTCAATGACAACTAATCATTTTAACACTACTAAGAGTCACAATAACAGCTGTTTCGAGAACAAGTAAATCAACAATAGCAGCAATATCAAAAACAAGTACAACAACATCAATTCTCAATATTCAAATATCAACAACCATAGTATCAACAACTACAAAAATCAAAGTTATCATATTCAAATGTAACCATCAAATAACAGTAAACAATTTCAAGCACTACCACCACCACCATCATTATTATCGAATATATCATCACTATCATCATCATGAGCATTATCACGAGGAGATAGAGAATGGGGAATCTAACTTGGAGCGGAGGCTAACTGAAGATATTGCATGATGAACATCTGTTGTGCACAAAATTCGTTAAATTCTTGGTCTCTTTGCATCTGTTGTGCACGAAGTTTGTTCAATTTGTGATCTTTTTACACTAGTAGATCTTTCAAGTGGCTCACCTCTTGATTCAATTGTATTATTTCTACCCTTAATATTGGTGGAGTGGAAGAAGATGGGTGAACAATTTTGCAAGTTCTACTCAAAGAACCCATCCTAAATACTCTACCCCCTTTTACTCTACCAGTTGGCTCGAGTCATAGAGCCATACTATCAACAGATGGCTCAGATGAGCCAACATCTTCACTAGCATTCGAATTTCTCACTAAAAACTTATCATATCTTTCCTACATTGTCATGAGAAAAATTAAAAGATAATTAAAATAACAATATAATAGAAACTCATATAATCTGAATTATATATATATATATATATATATATATATATATATATGGAGGCAAAAAAAAATGTATTTTTCATTACCCTACTGATTTAAAAAAAAAATAGTGACTGAAGTTGAATTTGATAAAGATAAGTGCATGTTAATGTTTTCATTGTTATGACATTGCATTCAATCTATTACATTATTTTCTTAGTTGTTCTGATTGTCTAGTAATACGAATCATGGGACTATATAACTTGTTTAAACAAAGAGAAATACTTCTACAAATGTAAGTTTATAGGATCTAAATTATGAATGTTCATATTAACATTGAATAAGTTAAAAGTAGTAAAAAAAAAAGAAATTTATTAAGTGATTCATTATACAAAGATTATGTATAAATGATAAGCCAACATTTCAAGAGATATAAGTGAAAAGAATTTGAGTGCCTAAGTACAGCAAAATTAGTGTAAAGATATTATCCATATCCAAAATTGGATTAATAATGATCATATAGAAGAGTATATATAAGGAATTAAAAAATAAAATAAGCAGTGAAAAGAAATTTGAGAGAGACTAACTTAATAAATTCATCTTACTATATTTTGTTGTGGTAAGTTCAACACAAAGCGTTTAAATTAATATTGAAAATATCTATAAAATAATTAAAAGTTTTGAAATTACATACTTTAATTGCTCTAGCACTCTCCCCGCTCCATGTCTTGTCTTTTTTTTTTCTAAAATGTTCGTATGAAAGTGTCTATGAATAATGATTCAGTTTCCATTTCCTTGGCATAAAAAAACACTACTAGAAATAATAAAATAGTTTAAAAATAATTGAATTAAATTAAAAAATTAGTGTTTGAATAAAATTACCAATTTATTTCTATGTTCATTTACATTGATTCCTCCCACATATGTCGTAGACGATTCTCTAGAATTATAAGATCGGTTTTTCTTATTCTGTTCACTCATTCGTCTACTCTCATCGGATTTCCAGAAATTCAAAATCCTGCCCCAATTCTCCTCGGTTATGCAGTTTGGCTTCTTTCTACTAGTTTTTGCATGATTTAATATGCCATGAATGTGATCGCCACATTTTTTTCTAAAAATTCTTTTTATTTCATACTCTTCTGTCTCATCCCAAGTGAATTGTCGCTGCAAAAGAAAAAAAACATTTAGTTATATTAAAATTATAAATTTACTTTCATATATAAACTGAATGACATAACTTACCTTGAATTCGCTCCACTATAGCTCTTTTGTTTCTTCTGGGATGCTTGTGAAAGTCATTAAAACCACTCTCTATTGGTTGTTCACTATTTTATTAAGCTCATGAATAACATATACAGAATTTGTAAATCTGTCATAAAGTTACAAACAAATAATGGTAAATAAATAAGATAATTAAAAGAATCATATGCTTTATAAATAAAAGAAACAATACTGATAAAATTTTAAAATTTAGTCCTTACGAATCTTCGTAAGGGGCTATCATCTCTCGACTGTCTTCCCTCTCAACATATGAATGTTGTATCGAAGGGGATGACAAAGGTACAGTAGAAGTAGGGGAATGGGAATTGGGGATGACGAAGGTATATTAGTAGCAGGAAAATGAGAATGGGAAGGTATTGAAGCGGACTATGATATTGAAGAGCATGGTTTTCCATCATTAACTCGTCTATGGCCGCAATGTCAAAACTGTCAATTATAATATTAGAACAATAAAGAAAATAAAAATTGCATGTTTTTCAGATACATAATGGAGTACATGAAAAAACTTACCATATTTAAATTAACGTACTAATTGTGAGAAACAAACCACCAATACTTCAAAAAATCATCTCTAATAATCTATAAAAAAGAAGACAGTGTATTGTATTAAGAGACTAGATATTATATTATAAAAACAAGCCCCCAATACTTTAGCGAATGAAAGACAATATATAATAAAAACTATAGTACGAAATGCTGTATAATAAAGACTAAATTACCAGATATGGAGATAAATATCAGATTTTTATTGTATTAAGAGAACAAAACTTACTCGTTATAAAAAATCAAAGTCCTCATTGTCATTATCATCCTCATTATTTGTTTCAAAATTAGATTCTTTAATATCATCATCATCATCATCCTCATCCTCATCTCATCCTCATTACCTGTGTCAAAATTAGATTCTTCATCGTTATCCTCATGAATTTCACTTGGATCTCGTAACGTTGGAATGTAATATTTCTCGATCTGAAATGTGTTGACAACTTCCTCTTGTTGATATGCTATGTCTTCCTAGTGTTCCTCAATCTTTTTCCGTGCTTTTGTTTTACAAACAGCCACCAATCAATTTTGTCACGTTTTAAATTTGGATATGATGCATAAAATATTTGAATCATTTGTTGTGCCAACACAAATGGTTCATATCTTATACAATTTTTTATGATTTCTTTTGTCCAAATTAAACTGTGGATACACTTTCATTCCTTTGACGGAGTCAAACTATTGACACATAAATAAAACGACCCGCAATTCTACACCAGGGTACTCTATTTCTAGGATTTCATCGAACAATCTATAAAAATCATCTTTTGTACCTCCATCATTTGATGACTGAACACAAATTTCACTATTCATTGTAGTTTTTCTGATTCCATATTCCTGAGTATGAAAATTATACCTATTTATGAAATATGCTGGTGAAGTTCATACGCTTGGTATTGGACCCCATGACAAATGGATTAACAATTTTTGCTCAACTTAAGCTTAATTACCTTGAATTTGAAGTAAAGAAATGTGTTAATATGTTTTAAAGTATCGATGTATAAAATTTCTACTCAACTTACATATTTTTTGAACCATGGTGCAAATTCTTCATCGCAAAAGTGATCAAACTCATTTGTCGATAGTTCAGAATATAAGTTTTGAAAAATCATATTATCAAAGAAAACGATTTTTGCCACAAAAAGTTCACGACACAAGAAATACATTTATTAGCAAATGTATAATAACTTGAAATATGGCATCACTTCTGGATAATTCAGTAAAATATATGTATGAGCCGCATGCTATTCTTAACCAATTAAGTATCTAATCTTACATGGCCTACCATATCTAAGCTTACATGGCCTACTTGGTCGACCAAGGTAATTAAAAATTGAGAATAAGTTCAAATTGGGATCAATAGGATTCTTATCATTTCTTTCTGCTTTTCGCCTCTTGCATTGTACATGAGACTCAAAATAATATGAGGTAGACATTGTCACTTCCTTCATAATGTATGCATTAACAATAGAGGTTTCAACACATGCCTTACTTTTTTACTTTTTTCTTCAAATGATATGTGAATCTAATTGTAATGAAACAAAATATATTAGAAAATAATATATAATGGAGTTAGTCATTTGACATGCATTGAAAACGAAGTGTAGAAGATAAAAAATTCACCTTTCAAATGGATATATGCATTGAAATTGGACAGAATTTGCAACTTTGGCCTCATATAGCAAGTGAATAAAAAGATATTCCATGGAATCAAAAAATGATGGTGGTAATATTGTTATAAGTTACACAAAATGATAGGAATATCTCCATCTAACTTCTCCATGTGTGATTGTTTCAACACTATCGAGAAAATATCATGAAGAAAAATGTTTAACTCTATAATTGCACCCCATACAAAATTTGATAAGAATTCTTTAAAAGCAATATGAATTAGGGTTTTCAAATCGACACATTTCCCAAAATTTGTGACATAACATCAAGAAATCTCAATGATTTCAACCATTCACAAACGGTCTATCTCTGATCCTTATTCAATGTATAAACTGCTTTCAGTTTTGATCCCCTACTACTTTCATCGACATCAAGTGTGGGTCGTTTATAAAGAAGTCGCACTTTTTTTCTTATATTCAAACTGTCTTTCATTTTTCCAATGACATCTATCACTGTATTTATCACATTATCAAAAATATTCTTCTCAATATGAATCGCATCGAGATTATAATGAATTAGATGCATCTTCCAATATGGTGGATTCTAAAATATATTTCGTTTAGTCCATTTATGTGTACTTTCATGGTCATGTGTTGTATCATGTGGGTCTTCAATAATAGATAGAAAGTTAAACACTTTGTACCTAATTTATTCACCGATTAATCTCAATAGAGAAGCTATTCTTTCAATTCTATTATTAGTGAACTCTTTTTTATCCCTTCTGAAATTTATGATTTAGTGGTAAAAATTGTCTAAAATAATCAAAATAACTCGCATTCTTGCTATGTTGCAATCTGAATGACTTTGATCTCTCCATACATATCAGACATCCTAAAATCCCATGGTATTCCATCTCGATAATACACCATAAGCTGGAAAGTTATTTATGGTCCAAAAAAGAGTAACCTTCATTACAAACATCTGAGTAGTATGAACATCATATGTAAGAATACTTTCATCCCATAGTTGTTTTAATTCCATAATCAGTGGTTGCATGTAAACATCTATTAACTTTTTTGGATTTTATGGGCCAGGTATGACCATTGTCAAAAATACATAGGGTGTCTTCATACACATATTAGGTGAAAGATTATATGGAGTTAAGATAACTGACCAACAAGAATAAGTTTTTCTTGATTTACCAAATAGAGGAAACTCATTAGCATAGAAACCTAATCTAATGATTCGAGTCTCTTTTGCAAACCAGGATACGTTATATCAAAATATTGCCATGCCTCTGCATCCGAAGGATGACACATTAGCCCCTCTTCTGTTTCATAATTTGCATGTTAGTCATGTGTTCAGCAGTAACCTTAGATGTATAAAATCTTTGTAATTTAGGAGTTAAGGGTAAATAAAATATTTGTTTGTATGGTTTACGTCGTTGATTACTACCCGACCTTTTAGTACTTTTGTACCTATATTAGTTATAAAATTTACAAAATTCTACATTTTCATCATCTTCCCCCTATAACATACAACCATCTCTACAAATATCAATCATTTCTATCGAAAGATCTAAATTTTTCACTAGTTTTTTCATATTGTAGAAATTATTAGGCATGATGTGATCGCAAAACAATACTTTTCCAATAATTTGAACAAAATCATTGAAACAATTTTCAGACAAATTATGCTGTCTTGACATTTAACAGTTTTGCCATTAGTGATAACTTAGTGTGGCTATAACAACCAGCCCACAAAAGTTCACCTACAGTTCTCAACACTTCCTGAAATTGACTACATAAAAAAGTTTCATTATTCGTATTTTCATATGCACTTGTTACTTCTACCTCCTCCAATGGTGATGCATAACTAGTATATATTTGTTCAAAAGTTGGAACAAAAATAGTACTTGCATGGCTTGGTTCAGGAATAAAATTCTTACCCACTGCATCAATTACCATCCTTTGATATGGATTTAATTGATCATAATAACTCTGATCACTTCTAACTGAAAATTGCATGTTTCGTCCATATTTTCCATCAGATATAAACAGTTCACGATGACAAGTTTAATTATAGTAATTTAGGGTAAAACCAAATCTATAAAAATATTACCTAACTTTATCATTTAAGAAATTTACCATTACGACACTTTCTACACGGGTACCTTAATTTATTTTTATCCATAAACTCAACTTTATTATAAGCAAAATTCAAAAATTGTTCCAACCTAATAATAAACTCATCAGTTAAATCTCAACGTTCAGGTAAGTTCTTTTCGTACATCCAATCTTTTTCGTTCTGCATTTTCTCTATTTATAAATTTAAGATTTACAAAATATTAATAAAAGATACCACTAACAAAAGTTACTTGATTGGAAGGAAAAAAAAATGACATTACATTAATGAAATATATAAACGTTAGATTGATAAAATATGTGATTGTGTAATGAGAGCCATTTGTCAGATATGGACTTATAAGTACACACATACTCATAAAAATACAATTAATTTTATTTTTCTATTTTTTTTGCATGCCATATATACATGAATCTAAAATTTGTATTATTACAAAAAATGTAAAAATCACGAATTTAATTTTAATATTAACGAAATATATTTCACGTTTACTTGCTTACATTATGAATTACAAAAATAAATATTACATTTTTTAATTTGAGAAAATATTGATAAATATACTCAATACGTAAAATGATTCACACATGTTCTATAAAGATTAAGAATGTATTACGAGTATGAGAAGCCAAAAGGGAATATAAGTGTCCTTTATGCACTGAATAATTATTTCTCATACTAACTACTAAATTAATTAGAGTTATTATTACAAATATTAATGAGAATACGGTACAGTGATGCCTAGCAGATATGAGTCCAATTGATTTATCGTAATGGCATAACAACTCTAATAATATTCAAAAAAAAAAAAAAAACACAATTAACCAAAAATACAAATTGACTAATAGAAATCAAATGAAATATACATACCTTAAGAGGCAAATTGAAAATATCAGGACAAATTCGACCTCCACTATCGATATTTGGATGGTGAATTGGGATAGCAAATTCGACTTCTAGTATCTAAATAAATTCGACCTCAAGTATCAGGACCAAAGAATTTCAAACAGCCAAATAGTGCTATAACAATTAATTTTATAATACCACAATTGAAAATGCTAGATATTCATTAGACACATTCAAAAATCACATAAATCATCAAATGCAATAAACCATTGATCACAATTTAAACCCAATCAACTTAATAAAAATTCACATAATTTTAAAAAATTGCACACCGAATTCATAAAAACGAAGAAAATTACCAAATATAGCTTACTCCCATCATTGACCGAAAAAATAAACTCCTTAGCCGAATGCAAAGCAACTTTCAACAACTCAACACCTTTCACCACATCAACACAAAAATTTAAATTAATAAAACAAATTAAATATAATAAATTTATAGTATCTACATAATTTAATAAGTTTGTACCATACTATTTAATAAATTTAAATTAATAAAACATATTAACTATATCAAATTTAATAAAATATATTAAATTATAAAAAATTAATTAATTCAAAAAATTAATTAATTTTAAAAAAAATTCACAGGAGGGGAGCTCCCCCTCCCCGCAGTAACGACCTAGATCCGGTGGCAGCGCTGCTCGATTAAGGCAAGGGGGACGACTGGGTTCCTCCCCCTCGGCTCTCTTTTTCAAGAGAGCCAAAGGAGGCATAGTGCTGCTCCCTCCAAGATCCAGCGGCACAGCCGCTGAATCAGGCGAGGGGGAGGGCTCCTCCCCCTCGACCGAAGGAGGGAAGGCCTGCCTACTCCACGCGGAGGAGGAGGAGACCCTCTACCTCCTTCGGCCGAGGGGGAGGAGGCCTCCCCCGCCTTCGGCCGAGGGGGCTAAGGCCTCCCCTTTGCCATGATCTGGCGGTGTAGCCATCGGATCCAGGTGGTAGGTGCAGGGAGGGGTTTCCCTTTCTTGCAAATATTTTTTAAATTTTTGTTTAATTTTTGTTTAATTTTTTTGAGAGAGAAAGATATATATATATATATATATATATATATATATATATAGAGGGGAGAGAGAGAGAGAAAGAGAGAGAGCAATGATATTTGGTTTTGATGCATACTATAATGAAATTATAAAAAAAAAAATATTCATTATGTTCATCATTAATAAAAAAATTTTCTTGCTTCATACTTAGGAAATTAATTGAATATTTAAACAAATTTATAAGTTTCTGACTTATAGGAATGTATACTCGTATGTTTATAAAAACCAACTCTACCACTGTAAAAGATAACACTCGATTACTATTCCATGAATAAATTGATTATTGGTAAAAGTCATTGGTTTTGTGAGAATCTTAACATTCACTACGTATTCAAACCGATTTGTTACTCTAGAAAATGTTAATAATAGAAACACTTGAAAAAGGTTACAAAAGTGAGTGCAGAAGAAATTTAATCACAAAATTTGAAATGAGTTTTCAAATTAGTAATGAATTTAGTCACGAATATTATAATTGTCGCTAATTAGTAACAAATTTAATGACGAATGGTCGCATATTCTACAACAAATAAGGAATTTCATTGCAAAATTAGCGACGAATTATGAATTGATTACAAATTTCGCAACGAATTTAGTCGTTCGTCATAGATTTAGCGACGAATAATATTTTCATCACAAATTAGCGACTAATTCTGTGATAATAAATTTTTATCTCTAAATTAGTGACAAATTGTGAGTTGGTCACTAATTTGGTGATGACCATTATCGTTTGTAGCAGATTTAACAATGAAAAGAATTTTCATCACGAATTAGTGGTGAATTTTATGACGAATTTTTTTCATAGCTAATTAGTCACGAATTTGATAGCAATATTTTTATACATTTGAATTATATATTTTTTAGTATTTATTTATAGGTTTTAGAATTGATTTGAATCATATTTTATGATTTTATATTTATTTATTTTCGTGGTCATTGATTTAGGAAAAATTGAGCAAATTTGCTATTTTCGGATTGGACATACAATATTCAGTATTTTGACCATAACGTTTTGTCCTGATGTCCAATTGAGGTGATTCTTATGGCGTTGGAAAGAAGACTTCGAATTCTACAACTCTTGTAAAGACTTCAAAGGATGAGTTAGACCAGAAGACATCCAAAAATTAAGTTAAAATTACTACATTGCTAGAAAACAGAAATTGGGAATGAAAAAGGAAATAAAGTGCTATAATTTTGGAATTACCTTGACAGTAATTTCAGAAATTATCCAAATTGAAGAAAAGAGAATTTTCAAATGTTTGGAAAGTTGAAAATCTTCACCAAATAAGAAGAAGAAGTTTCCAAATCAAAATCAAAGACCAAACTTCCAAAAAATTTCATGTTTCTAATTCTTTCAAACATTTTCACTCCTATATATATATGCAGCCCTAGCAGCCACGAAATTCATTCTTTTCTCTATTCATTCCCCATATTTTTCCTTTATTTTTCTCTCAATCCCTCCACCAATTACAAACCCTAATAGCCACCTTCATCCCAAGAGACTTCGACCTCCAAGTTTGTGCAAACAAGGTTTGTAATGTTTCTTTTTACTTTTTTATTTTTCTTTTCAATATCTAACTAATATTCTTTGTCTTAGAACTCGATGAAATCTATTTTTAATTAATTACATAAGTTGATTTGTTTCTTTTATTTAAGTTCCATTGACATGATTATTGTTTGATGAGATTTTATTATTGAACTTAATGTTTCGAAACATTTAGGCCTACGTTTTACATGATTTGAGATTGAATGCATGAGATTGAGAGAAGATTGCATGAAATTAGTCCAATATAATAAAATCAACATAGTGTTATGAGATTGAGAGAAGATTTATTCTATGTGTGGGGTTTTACAGATATTCTATAAAACTTAATGCAATTCGGTTTAATTAAAATTGTGTGACCGTTGGATTTTGATTAGTTGAATTAGTGATTCATTGCATGACCATTGGGTGAATTTAATTTAGAAAATTCTGTTATCATCAATAATAATTCAATAGCCAATGAACTTATGGATTGAAAAGATTTAATCGTGTAAGAGGTTAAAAATAGATGAAATTGATATCATTGGGTTTTTTACCAAATTAAGGTTTCGCATCTGAGATTTTATTTTTAGTAGTTTCTAATATTTTCACAAATTTGATTCGATTAGTCTAACTTATATTAGAGTTATTCATAATTGGTAGTATAAAATATCCTTGTGGAATCGACACTTGATTCGTACTATACATAACACTAAATTAGGGTATACTTACCCGAAATTGTGATATATCGAAATCGCTTAATAAGTTTTTGACGCTGTTGCCGGGACTATCTTTGTATATCAACCAAGATAATTTTGTTTGAGATTAGACTTTGTTATTTCTTTTTTATATTAGGGTTTAGGTTGCACAGTTACTATTATAGATTTTGGTTTTGAAATTTTGGTGGAACTTTTGAGAATTTTCGAGGTCATAAAAAATTTTTCAGAATCAAGGTTAGTTGATCACTTGTTTCAAAGGATTTTGGCCTTTTGAACAAAACTTGTGGCTTCAAGCACCACCCTATCTCGCTCAAATTCTTTTATTTTGATAGATTTTTCTATTTTTCTTTGATTTTTTAATGATTTTTTAGTTTTTCGGTTTATTGTTTAACTATCTTTTGTGTATTTGTTTACTGTATTTTTGTGATTTTTATTCATATATAGGTATTCTAGATTTATTAGAGTGATTTTTATAATTTATTTTAGAGATTTAATTTTGCGCTATTTTTTGTATCCGTATAGAATTTATGCTAAGATAAAAAAATCCTGACCTAACCGAGTTCGATCTTGAAATAGAGAAAACTCTCAGAACCATTCATAGACAAGTTAAGGAAGAAAAGGATTGTAAAGCAACAATGGATTAAGAAAACAAAGTCATGAGGGAGTTTTCTATACTTTGACTTCATGATATTCAAACTAGTATTATACGTCCTACTATTGAGGCAAATAATTTTGAACTAAAAGCCAATCTTATTGGTATGGTGCAGGTTGATCAATTTGGTGGAGAAACCTTTGAAGACCTAAACAGTCATTTGAAGAATTTTTTGGAGATCAACGACACCATCAAACTGAATGGAGTAAGTCCAGATGCCATAAGGTTATGCCTATTTCCTTTCTCTCTTAGGGGAAATATAAATGTATACCTTAATTCATTCCCTCTTAATCATTTCATGAATTGGAAAAATCTATCTCAAGTATTTTTAAGCAAATACTTTCTACCGGATAAAATTGCTAAGTTACGTAATGATATCACTAGTTTTAGGCAATTTGATGATGAGTCTTTATATTGTACTTGGAAACGTTTTAAAGATTTGATTAGAAAATATCCTCATCATGGTATACCTGATTGGTTAATCTTGTAAACATTTTATGGAGGCCTTTTACAATCTGTTAAGATTACCATTGATGCTGCGGCTGGAGATGCATTCATGAGTAAGACATATAATGAGGCATGTGTATTATTAGATGATATGATTTTGAATCAATACGATTGGTCTAATGAACGTGAAAACTCTAGGTAAAGAGTTAGTGTGCATGAGGTTGATAGTTTTACCATGTTGAATGCGAAAATTGACTCTTTAATTAATTGCATGAAAACTAATCAATTTAATGCTGTGAGTAACCAAACCTCATATTGTGATTGTTGTGGTGAATCTACTCATGTGTCTTCTGAATGTCCGCAGGTGCAGCAATCGAATTATGTTTCTAACTATGGTAGGTCTCAGAATAACCCCTAATCAAACATATACAATCCTAGGTGGAGAAACCATCTAAATTTTTCATGGAGTCAAGGGATATTGCAAAAAGCAAATCATCGATCAGGATTTAGCTTAGAAAATCAACAGCTATGGGAGAACAAGCAATCTTGAGAAATGACAATCGAACGCTTGGTAACTGTGACAAGTGAAAGAATTGAGAGTTTGGCAGCAACGACCAATAAAAGAGTTGAATGCTTAGAAACAACGACTAATGAAAGGTTTGAGAGGCTTGAAAATAAAATTGATCAATTAGCTAACGCCTTTCATTCTCGTGTGCCAGATCGATTGCCGAGTGATTCTGAGAAAAATCAAAAAGTGCAGGTAAATGAAATCCTGTTGAAGAATGAAAAGGAATTGTAGCAGTTTTCAGATCCATCCCAAGAAAAAGAGGAAAAACAAGAAGTCAAGGAAGAAATCCATCGGCCTACCGATGAGAAGGTTAATGCATCAGAATCTAAACAGGGAAGTACTTTATATTTGAGTCAATATAAACTCCCTCTTCCTTTTCTTAGATGTCTTTTACAAGGAAAAGTAGAATTTAAAAATTTTTTATAAAATTTTAAGAAACTGTATGTTAATATTTCTCTTTTGGATGTTATCAGACAGGTACCACGTTATTGGGGATTCTTTGAGAATGTTATTAAAAAGAATAAGAGCCTGGATAAAGTTCCGAAAGTCAAGTTAAAGGAGGAATGCTTAGCAATCTTGCAAAAGAAGCCACCACCGAAACTTACTAATCTAGGGAGATCTTTTATCCCTTACACGATTGGTTCTTCTGATTTTTTTAATATTTTATATGATTTGGAAGCCGATATTAATGTCATGTCATATTTTGCATTCTTAAAATTATGGTTAAAGGATTGTCGATTTACTAATATTTTTTTGCAATTAGCTAATAAGAGTATAATACATCCAAGAGACATTATAAAGGATATTTTGGTTAAACTTGAAAAATTCATTTTTTCTATTGATTTTGTCATTTTGGATATGGATGATGCAGAGAGTACTTTATTGATTTTAGGTCGACCTTTCTTAAATACTGCACATGCTTTGATTGATGTTTTTACTGGAAAATTGATTTTGAGAATGGATGACCAAAAAATTGAGTTTAATGTTTTCCATTGTAAGAAAAAATTTTCTAAACTAGAGTTTTCTAAGATTGAGAGCACTAAAAAGGTTTCTGAACATGATGTTAATATCTCTTATTTTAGTGATCCTTTTGAAAATCACATTGTCAATTCCTCAAATGTCAAACATGATTTTTGGAAAATGAATATGTTGATGCATATGTTGCTTTAAGTGTGAATTTTAGTGAATTTAAATCAAAGAAAATGTTGCTTGCAGGAAAAGAAAGGAAGTTGCAATTCAATGTGTTGGTGGAAAAACAAAAGATGTCTGAAAATGTTCAAATTGACATGGGAAGGACAAAAGCAGGGTAAGATACCACGAATGGTCATAGTGTGAAGATCTATGAGTCGGGTTAAAACAAGGAGATAATGTCTGGTCAAAGACAATAAAGAAAAACGTTTATTGGGAGACAGCCTAATGCTGTTATGATTTTTTTTTTATATATTTGTTTTTGTTGATTTAATATAGTTTTGAATTTTGATTGCACTTTATAGGTAAATAAGAAACCCTTTGCACAAGAGGAAAGTAGTCGAAAAGAGGGCTGCATTTCAGAGGAGTTCTCTGTTCTCTTTGCTTTTATTTTATTTATTTTTTACATTGAGGACAATACTTAACTTAAGTGTGGGAGAATATGCATACCTAGACTGTTAAATTTTCTTATATAGGAATTTGAGTGCTGAATTTCTGTTTCGTTTTCAAAAATTTTTGTTGAATTCTTTCATGCTAACGAAAATTTTTCTTGGGTTTTCTAGTCCTTACGTGTTACTTGTGTTGAATTGGGTTTCACGAAGGATGATTGGTATTAGTAGCTATTTGGTACATGATTAGCTATTTATTTTCTTATGGTTGATTTGAAAGATAGAACATGCAAAATTTGACACAAATTTACTTCCCTTAGTGAGAATTTGAACCTTAAAGAGCAATTTTTTACTCTTATTTTTTTGTTGAGCATATATCATACATGAGTTGATCATTCTAAAACTTGTTCTGTTATGCATTTTGAAACCACATTTTTAATTTTCATGCACCAAAATAATTAAAACACCTAAATTTATACAAGTTTAGCTTTCGAAAAATATCATCCTTATCATATTATCCCTTAGTTAACACATTTGAATCTAAAACTTTTTTTTTAATGACCTACATAATCTATCCCATGACCCTCATTCTTTCTAACCCCAGAGTTTAAATTCCAATTCACTAATATACTTATGGTTGATAGCATTGCATTCTATTTTTAGGTATTATGATCTTTTTATATATTTGAGTTTTACATATGTTTTTAGATATTATCCCGTAGATGTTCATTCAAAAAAAAAAAGAAAAAAGAAAAAATAAACTAGCACAAAAAAAAGTAAAAGAAAAAAATTGTTAGTTGAAAAATAAAAGAAAAAAATTTGAAAAGAAAAGGGGATATTTTTCCTTCTAGATGTTGTTCAATCTTACAGTGAAAATTGATTATATCGTTTTTTATTTTGAATAAGTGATATTTCACATTACATATTCATAGTTAGAGTTAGTATTCTTTTGTCTTGATGTAAAGGATGTCATGTTTTGATATTTAAATATTTTTAGTGAATTATTTTAACTCTATATTTTATTCATTATTCTATCCTTTATCCTAACTCGATAAAAGACCTTTTGATTGGTGTTTGAATTTCATATTTAAGTGATGGAGATTTGATGTATGAGCAAATTTATGGTAATATCATCTCATCGTGTTAATTTGAATGATACACATACCCTTACATACATTGAGTGTTTTGAATAGTTGGATAGTATCTCTCTTTATTCTATTGAGTGAACTGATTGTGAGGGTATTTGAATCTTACATTATTCTTGATTTCAAGGAAACTATAGGAGGTGTAATGGTTTTTTCTAGTATTAAATGTTGCGAAATATTGATTTTCTTAATTATAATTCTGATTTGAGTTTGTTGTATGCATGGTTAGGGACTTGGCAAAAAATTGAATTGGTTTTGGTAGAATTTTTTTTTTACTTGAGGACAAGCAAATATTCAAGTGTGGGAGTAGTTGATAGCAATATTTTTATACACTTGAATTGTGTCTTTTTTAGTATTTATTTATGTGTTTTAAAATTGATTTGAACCATATTTTATGATTTTATATTGATTTATTTTCGTGATCATTGATTTAGGAAAAATGGAGCAAACTTGCTATTTTCGGACTAAACAGACAACATTCAATATTTTGATCATAACGTTTTGTCTCGATATCCGATTGAGGTGATTTTTATTGTGTTGGAAAGAAGACTCCGAGTTCTACAACTTTGACCTTAGAAGCTGGGTTAGACCAAAAGACATCTGAAAATTGAGTCGAAATTACTACAGTGTTGGAAAAAGGAAAATAGGAATGAAAAAGGAAACACGATGCTATAATTTTGGAATTATCTTGATAATAATTTCAAAAATTATCCAAATTAAAGAAAATAGAATTTTCAAATGTTTGGAAAGTTGAAAATCATCACCAAATAAGAAAAAAAAGTTTTCAAATCAAAATCAAAGACCAAAGTTCCAAAAAACTTCACGTTTCCAACTCTTTCAAACTTTTTCACTCCTATATATATGCAGTCCTAGCAGCCATAAAATTTATTCTTTTCTCCATTCATTCCCCACATTTTTCCTTTATACCCTACATTAATTACTAACCCTAGCAATCGGCTTCGGTCCAAGAGATTTCGACCTCTATGTTCATGCAAACAATAGGGATGATAATGGATCGGTTATGGTTCAAGTCATACTAATATCATATCTGACCCTAAATGTTAACTATAATATCCATATCTGACCCTAACCCGATTTGGATTAAAAAATCAAAAAACCATATCCGACCCTATGGATTTTTCAAAAAATCCGATCCGACCCTATTTACTATATATCTTTAAAAAATGATCCGATCCGATCTTAAACCAACTTGTACCCAACCCATACCTAATCTAAATTATAATCTAATACATTTTTTAATTTAATAATATTTTTTTAAAAATAAAATAAAATTTATAAATTATAACAAACTATAAAAATATTTTTATTTTATTTAATAATATTAGATTAAAATAAAATTTTATTTTATTGTAAATTATTATCGGATCGGATCGGATCAGATTATTTATAACATAAATCCGAACCCAAACCGACCCGACTACTTTAATATTATAACCCGACCCTAATCCAATTTTTTAGGAAAAAAACCCGATCCATCGGATCGGATTTTTTGGATATCCATTTGATCGGATTAGATATTGCCATCCCTAGCAAACAAGGGTTGTAATATTCCTTTTCACTTTCTTATTTTTCTTTTTAATGTCTAGCTAATATCTTTATCCTAGAACTCGATGAATTCTATTTTTAATTAATTACATGAGTTGATTTTTTTTTTTATTTAAGTTCTATTGGCATGATTATTATTTGATGAGATTTTATTGTTGAACTTAATGTTTCGAAACGTTTAGGCCTACGTTTTGCATAATTTGAGATTAGATACATGAGATCGAGAGAAAATTGCATAAAATTAGTCAAATATAATTAAATTCACATATAGTTATGAGATTGAGAGAAGATTAATTCTATGTGTGGGGCTTTACAGTATTCCATGGAATTTAATACAATTCGATTTAATCAAATTATGTGGCCGTTGGATTTTGGTTAGTCGAATTAGGGATTTATTGCATGACCATTGGGTGAATCTAATCTAGAAAATTATACCATTATCAATAATAATTTATTAGCCATTGAAATTAGGGATCGAAAAGATTCGATCGTGTAAGAGGTTAAAAATAGATGAAATCGAAGTCTTAGAGGTTTTTTTTTTTTTTTTTTTTTTTTTTTTTACCAAATTAGGGTTTCGTATATGAGATTTTATTTTTAGTAGTTTCTAATATTTTTAAAATTTTGATTCGATTAGTCCAACTTAGATTAGGGTTATTTATAATTGGTAGTATAAAATATTATTGTGGGATCGATACTTAATTCGTACTGTACACAGTACTAGATTAGGGTATAATTGCCCGAAATTATGATATATCGAAATTGCATAACAGAATTTAGCAACGAAATTTGTTATCGTTGCTAACTTAGTGACAAACATTTATTTGTTACCAAATTCGTTACTAATTAACGATGACTTCTTTTTTTGTTGCTAATTTTGTTATCAATTGGCGACGAAAGTTATTTGTTGTTAAAATTCATCGCTAAATCAATGTTTTTTTTTTTTTTTTTTTTGTAGTGGTACTTGATTTTACAATTCCATTTTATTAACATCTCACCTTTAAATATTACAAAACTCTAAAACTACCTGCACTAATAAAAATTGTAAAAATTTTATATGTTATTTCGAAATAAATTTCTTTCATTTTCCCCCTAAATCTATAAATTACTACTTAGTATTTTTCATAATATTTCAAAAAATGGACTAAATCAATTAGTCGAACAAAAAATGGGAATTGATCATCTAGTTGATCCGATCAAGTTATGAAGATCCTCAATTACAAAATAATTATGAAAACTGTAAATTATAATGTCGGTTTAAAAATCAAGCAATGAAAATCTTCAATTAAGAAGAGTAATAGGTTGAGGTGAGTTGATATTTAAAGTGTGGATCCAATGTCTACTTTGTTTTTGCATTTGTTGTGTACCTTAGGCTTAGGAAATTTGAGTTATGAATACCTTAGAATCATTCCAACGATGGCGACACGAAGAATTATGGAAGAAAATGTGTGGTGTTGGTGCTCCTGGTCTTCATGCCTTTGGTGTGTCATGTGGTTAAGGGAACTCCCTATCCTATAAGTTAAGAAAGTTGTTGTATTGGGAATGAAAAAAGTAATACTGTGAGAGTTCATCAAAATTGGATATGATAATATTCGAATCGAATTAGTCGGAATATAATTTTCGATGGGTTATTAAAAAAACAAAAGAGCAGATGAGAGCAAATCGTGACAATCATTGACCACTACCCCCTTATGGTGTAGAGGTACTAAATTTATTATTACATGGGAATTGTGTTTGATTTCACAACATTAAAGTTGTCCCCATAGAACCTGGAGATTAAAATGGTGCATGTGGCAACTTCTTATTGGCCAGAAAATGCTTAACCAGCTGAAGTGATCTTTTGGGTGCATGAGTTGGAACCTGGTGGCCTGCGCCTCTAACTGTAATAAACATCAATCCATCATATTCAATTGTCCACCCACCAACCTGCAGAACAAAAAAATATGTATGTATGAGAACATAAAGATGATAAAGGAACTCTCTCTCTCTCTCTCTCTCTCTCGTCAATACCTCATGATTTTGGTACCAAGGAGACCATTCTTTGATTTCATCAAGTCCAAGCTTCCTCAGGGTGTACCTTGTTGCTGTTACTGGAAGTCTTCCATCAGTATCCCCACTAGAAAATCATAAACACACCAAAATGAATATCTTCTTTGAGCCGAGACTTTAGTTAACTTGGATGTCAATTATGGATGTTAGCTCCAATAATTACCTGAATACCCATATGCGAAGACCTCCATTTATAAGCTTTTGGATGGTGGGGAGCATGGAGAAAGGTGCATCGCCCCAAGTTTCTATAATATCACTGTGAACAACATCAAGCCCCTCAAAGACCAACCAACATAAGCTAATAATAAAGATACTAAAAGAAATGGGCTTTTTTACTATGTCATCGCATTCTTTTTACCCTTCCCAAAGAATGACATCTTTCTTTCAAATACATAAAAGGGGGGAAAAAAATCTTTTGCCTCGATATGCTCTCTCTCTCTCTCTCTCTCTCTTGTTAACAAAGCCTAGTATATACTAGATACTTGTCACGTATGATAAAAACTTTTTTACCTGCAATGAGTCCATACGTAGGGAATTTTGGTAACATTAGCATGAAGTGCTTCTTGAACATCTGGCCTGTTAAAATAGGCTTCACTGTAATATGACTGGCAGGGGTCATAACCAGCTGGTTTCGTATGCCATGCAGCCTGCACGCACCCACCAATCCAATGCTCATTGTAAAGGGTCACTCATTTGAATGAAGTATACTCAAGATGAGGAACAATGATCCTTGGAGAATCTTTCAATACTCACAAACTTGGAGAACAATTTGGGAGCAATGCCTTGGATGATTGGACGTTGTCTGCTCTTACTGCTGAAATTAGTATCGACACAAATGGGAGAATACAAGCTGTACATGTCAATGATCCTATAAACAGCAAAGTATTCGTCAAGGGCAGAGTGACAGGCCTCTGCAACATTTTCCTGGCTGAAGTTGCATGCTTTCTTGACATCATAGTACACGCGATCAGAGATAACAGCATGATCCCATGCGTAGTCCATCATTCCCTTTTGATCAGTTTCATCATCAAGTAATGCATTCCCAATCTGCTTACAATTTTCCTCATCATCAATGCCAATGTCATGCCAATTAAATACCCTCCCCACCAAAGAAAAAAGAAAAACAAGGTTCTCTAATAGCCTAACTCACCATGAAACCTTTGAGACTAATATATTCCTCCTTTTGCACAACCTTATTCTTATCAAAAATTCTTTCAGCAAGTTGTGGAACATAATGCCCTGAATTTTGGATAATGAATGACAAATTATTACATAAAAAGAAAAACAGATGATACAGTTGAAAGCTGAAGAAGAGTGAGAGACATGACAGGGTACCTACCTGCGTAGCTCTCCCCAGCAATGTAGAAATCATGGGACTTGTATTGAGGGAATCTTCGAAACCATCCAACAAGGAATTCATATGCATCCGAAGCTAAAACTCCATAATTAAGTAGTAAGTAACCAGGTAATACAAGGGCAAGGCAGAAAAGGGAGTGAATGAGAAGTTTGGAATTGACCCAAAATGAAAAAAAAATTCTTAAAACAACCTCCGTGTGAAACGTATTCAAAAAATGATTCAGGTTGATCGAGTTTTGAAAACTCGACCAACACTGTTCATGCACTATTCACACGACTAACACTGTTCATGCACTGTTCATAAATTTGTCAAGTTTTCAAAAGTCGACAAATATTATTTACATAGAGGTTGGTCGAGTTTTGAATATTTGACCAATTTGTGAACAATGCATGAATAGTGTTGGTCGAGTTTTCAAAACATGAATAATCTAAGTTAGAAATCGAATTTTTTTTCTCTGGAGATTCTTTTAAGAATATTTTTTGGTCAATTTTGTGCATTTCTCGGGAGTGAATACCTGTAATTTTGTCACCAAGTTGTTTGATATCACTACTAGTATTAGTGTATGAAAATCCAACCCCAACCGGAGATTCCACAAACAGTAGATTCGCCGCTATAAGACACAAACAAAATTAACTTGTTAGGATAAGAGGAGAGGAGGGCACAACCAGACACTCAACTCAATCCCCAAATTTCTTCTTCTTCTTCTTATTTTTTTTGGAGGAAATTAATTACCTTTGTTCCAAGAGTAATTGTTGAACTTGAGTTCAGGCTTGCCCTTCTGAATGAGGAAAGGCCCAAGCTCTTCTGCTTCTCCATATCCAATTGAGGAACATCCCGGTCCTGTCCAATCATCAAATTCCAAATCCCTTTCTTTCTCAACCATTTACATCCAATATTAGTATATGAATTGATTAATACAATTGATTTTGGTAATAATATCTTCCTAGGTCTTTGTAGCATCACTATAGTATCCATATCCACCTTTACTAACCTCGAAAGCTTACCGGGCATGAAAGTTTAAAGTAATCCCACACTAATATTACTGTGGAATTTTTTAATGTTTAAAGAGGTTACCACCAACCAAGTTTTGCAAACCTTTTTTTTTTTTTTGTGCCATGAACTTGTACAATCTCATAATATCTGGAGTTTTGTTCTGACTAATTTAAATCGTGCTACTATCGGGTCCTCATTTGGAATGGATTCTCCCAATATCATTTTTATCACCATTAAGACTCGAAGTTGAGCATTGAGATTCTAGTATTCTTTCCATTAAACAACAAAACAAAATGTTACAAGTGATGACAAGTTTCCCAGTTCACCTGGGCTTCTTTCGTCCATATTCATATAAAGAGAGAACGGACTCAAGTGGGTTAGGGATAGGGACCCTTAAGTGCGTGTGGGGAGGGGGAAGTGGCAATGGATCGAAGCAGTCTCCAGAGCCATCTGGGCCCGCCCCTTGAGGGTCTATTTTAGGACCATGAGGCATACGCTACCGACTTCGCACGCCTCATATTTCAAATTGTCAAGCCCCACAATGTCTGGCATCTTCGCGTGGATGGCCCAAAAAGAATGAGAATCACGTAAAATGCAAATGAAAAAATTCTATTTATGATGGCTTATAATGGTGATAGTTGCAATAGCGACATTAATTTTTCTTTTCTTAATTCCGTAGAGTGATTTTGATCAAGACAAGAATGAATTTATTAGAAAATATAGTGTATATACAAATAATTATAGTTTGCCGGTTGAAACTCTTCATAATTTTCTAGAAGAAAGTAAATTAGAATTCTAATCGTGATTTTAATTTATTTAATGATTGCGTACAATATGATTATTATTATTACTATTATATAAAGCACTATTTTTCATTTTTTTAACTATTTTTTAACCGGAAGAAAGTAAATTAGAATTATATATTTTATTTATTGTCCAAAATATAAATATTCAATTGAATTTTATATTTTTATTCTTAATTAGAAACGTAAGAGTCCATTTGCAAACAAATTTCACAATTCCAAAAGATGGGATATACATGTTTGACAAAACACTTTACATGATTTAAAATTCTAATGAGATAATGTCTTACCATAAATAGAAGTCATACCCAAGAAGTTCATACCTACTTGTGTAAGATAATTCTAATTTCTGGTCTAGTCTGTGTTCATTTTTAGTTCATGGGTTAGAATGATAGTCCTACCATTTGCTATCATTCATTATGTTTGTGCTTTCAAAGGTCAAGAAATCCATAGTTGAAATTTTGAGATTCTAAGGACAACAAGGAGATTACACCCAAGAATAGACCATAATGTCTCATTGCCTGTCTCATAGGGGTTGGAAGAAAGCACTTTATCTTATTTTATTTTTTGCAGATGATTGAAATTAAGATAATACTTACAGATTCTTTCTACATAAGTCCAGTCTGTAAGAAAAAGACACCAAATTACACATTTTACAACTCAAACAAGAATACCACAAAAGACAAATCAATCATTTTGACCCCCCAAAACTATTAATTAGGTCTTTGTTAGGGACTTGATTGGGAGATTGATGAAGACAAGAGAAAAATTTTTGTGCATACAAAAATATGCTACCAATGTAGATAAGCACAGAGAGGGAAATAATGTGTTATTGATTATGTGACAGAATGTACATTTCTCTATAATTGAGATTATTTATTAAAGTTTGGTTTTAGACCTCCCATCTTCTTGGCACATGTGGTTTGTAGTTATTGAGCATGTATAATCAAGTTAGTTTATGCTTGAAAGATAGTAATTGATATTCTGATCATTGCTTTGGAGAAACAATAACAACAAATTGAAATGTTTATTTTAAATTTTAGAATCGGCTAGACTAATATGGGAGAGAGAAAAAAAATGAATAGAATAAAATTAAAATTTGAAAATAAAAATGGAAAAAAAAACTGAAATTTGGTTTTATATTAGAATTTATAAAATAAAGTTTAAACTGCAAGGAAGAATGATAAAAGAGAAAACAATAAAAATTTACAAAATGAAGTTTAAATTAGAATTTATATTAATTTTATTAAAAAATTAAAGGTTTTGGATTTAAATTTGGTTTTGGCCTATCAAGTCTTTTGAGCCCATGCCGCTTCGTACACGTGGTTTATGGCTATTGCGCACATTTGATGGCGTTATGCTCCAAAGATATAGGCACCCACAGGAGAGAAAACCAACACAAACACTGCCGACTTATTGAGTAAAGATCACTATAAAGCACAAAGCAATGCAAAGACAAAAACTGCAAGAGGATGAGGACCGGAGACCTCCAATGAATCTAGACTATGAAGAAGAAGGAAATTCTTAAACTTTCTGAATCAAATTTATGCAATATAAGTGAAATGATAACGGGAGAAAGCAAATGATTAGAATAATTAGGCAAAAGGGAATTGCGTGTACCTCCATTTAACCAAAGAAGAACAGGCTTTTCATGGGGTTTGTGAGTGGCTTCAAAGAACCAGTAAAACAGTGCTCTTCCATGGCTTTCATTCACAGTAACATATCCGGCGTACTGCGCGAAATTCACCAGGGGCTGTCCTGGAAGTCGAATTACTTTGTCTGCCTCTTGTTTGGATAATATCTCTCGGCTCAGATATTCTCTATATCCAAACACTCCCTCTACAGCCAATGAACTTAAGTTCAAGGTAAGCAAAAGAATGAAACAAGATTTTAAGGACAAAAGCATCATTATTGGTGAAACCCTCTCTCTCTCTCTCTCTCTCTCTATTATTTGGTTTATATAGATTGTGAAGGGAGATAACAGATAAGGCTCAACTGTAATGCTGCTGTTAGTGTCTATGCGTCTTATTCATTTTTCTTCTTTCTTTCTTTATATGAAAAAGCCCAAAAGTATTTTAAGCTCCGTGGGCTTTGGAAGTACACACCAAGAAATGGGTTGCTATGGAATGGATGGCCTGGATTCACATGCTTTTGTTTCTTCCACTTCAAATAATGTTGCCAAATTTGGGAAAAGTATAATTTTGGCTTTTGTTTATTTTATAAAATAATGGGTCCTACTTATTATCCTTGGCAAGGAAAAGTTTCAGAACACTGAGGTGTTTTGCTAAAATATATGCAAGTTTGAATTCTAATTTGAAAAGATTGTGGCAGCATGTGTACGTTTTAAAATTTTTGAGATGGAGTTCTGCAATCTGCCTATCATTGAAGACAATATAATAAAGGGATCATTCTAATTTTTCAAAATATATATTATCACATGAAATTCAATTCATTTTACAAGTATAAAGGAGAGGAAAAGGAGGTGGTGTTGGTCAGAAAAATGAGACAGCTGTAGAAATGTGATACAGATTTGCTTCATACCGAAGCCATCGACATCTTATATGATCTGTTCTTAGTGCAAAATCTTAACACAGAGAATATATTGGATATATTGTCATGAATTTAGTTTTTTGAGATAAGAAGCAATCATGTGCTTCCAAAGTCTCCAGATTATTTATCTTTTATATTTTAAAGCAGAAAACAACTCATGCAATCCATAGCCTTTCTCTACACTGAACTTTTATGGATTGATACGTAAACTACACTTCAACAACATTGATAAATGGAGAGGTTCCACTAAATAAAATTGATAACCTTTACATCAAGTTGCTAAAGTTTCTACCCCTATCTATCTGCAAGTGACAGAACAACCCAATTGGGTAGTTATGGAGGTAGATTATGACTCTTCAGATACCAGCTTCTTATTGACTCGACCAGTAACCGTCGATGGGTGGATTCACCTGCAAAAACCGCTGGAGGTTGTTTTGGCGGGGAGATTTCGACGCTCAAGTTAGTAAAGAGCGGTTTTCATTTGAAAGAAATACACTGAAAGTAGAGGAAAAAATAGTTTCCTGTCATCAATATGCCCCCTGTGTTAGACTTAGAGAGCGTACCTGATATAGAGGGTTTTTTGAGATCTTTTATACCTGTAAGGGTTGTGCGCTGCTGAGAGACTTTCGCCTTACCTTCCTTATCGAGCTAATTCGTGAATTTCAGAATTCAATATTATGAATTGATCACGATCCTTTTATATCGGGAAGCCTTCTCCTTTGGGAGGGATGCTTTCCCTATCTGAAAGATCTCAGAATTGCTGTTACGAAACAAGAAGTTAAAATCAAGAAAGTTTTGACTTTCCTTTTATAACAGATAGGGGTGCTGCCAATCGTTCGGTTGCTCGACCGATAAAGGGTCTTTCGATATTCGCTCGGTTAGAGGACTGACATTTGCTTGATTAGAAGTGGAGACTATCTCTGATCGATTAACGAGACAATTGAGGCCTTATCATTCGGTAAACCCGGGCAACTAAAACCTTTCAGTAGACCGATCGGGCCGACTATGACCCTTCGGTATATTGTTGTCGCGGTCGTTAGATATTGATCGATAGACCTCCTTTTTCGTGGACCTTTTGGGAATTGACTTTTTTGGTCTGAGTCTTGGACTACGTCACATCCTTTTCTCCCGACTTATGGCTTTCTTGGAAAAGAAAAGTCATAAGTGAAGCGTGTTTCGTACGTTATAAATGCATAGGGACACCCGGTCCATTCTGATTCGCTCGCCTTGTACGTTAAGAATGCGAGCTTGTCTTTTCACATACGATTTTCTTTATAGGGAACTGAAGGTAATTCACTCTTGGTATTTATGACTTGCTTTCATGCTGATCCGTTTCATCTTCTTCGAATCAATGGGGGCTTCTGCTTCTTACGGCTATAAATAGCCATGATGCGCATTCACTTCCTTTCGCTGAGAATCAACGTTCTTCCTTTTTAGTTGCTTGGTGGAGAATGACTCTTCTTGAGGGTCGATTTTTGAGGTGTCGTAGCGTGCAATATTTCTTGGTTGGGATAAGTCCTACTAGAATGAGATCTTATTAAAGAAGAGGACTACTGGAATGGGATCTCATTATGTTGACCGTTCACCGGTCAGCGTAATCCGATTCCTTGCTACCGAGGGGGTTTATCTT
The DNA here is from genome assembly GCA_037126225.1 of Dillenia turbinata. Lineage (NCBI taxonomy): Eukaryota > Viridiplantae > Streptophyta > Magnoliopsida > Dilleniales > Dilleniaceae > Dillenia > Dillenia turbinata. The sequence continues at coordinate 5,842,193 of JBAMMX010000019.1, read as the reverse complement.
ATATCGTCTTGCATGATCTTCCCCGGTCAGTCCTCACCCTCTGAACACGGTGGAGGGTGTTTCTCACATCGTCTTTGGATGGGTAAGTCGAGTCCAGGCTACGTTGGGGGTGGCAAAATCTGGGCTCGTCTTCTCTTATTCCTAGCGCTACATTTTTGTACTCTCTAGTGTAGGGATTATGTTCTTCCTCTTTAGGTGAATCGGCAGCCTGATGAGGTGGACCTTTATGTATATTCTTCTTGGCGTAATCAGTCGGATCTAGCGACTTGTTCATGTATTTTGATGTATTTCTTCATATGAAAACAAATAAGAGAATTACTTTTCACTTACCTGAATCATATTTTTGCTGCTTTTTGATTTTCTGTGTTGCAAGGCAATTTTCTTCGGTCTTTGTCAAAGTGGATCGGTAGATGCTGGGATACGGTAGGATTTCAATATATATTGTTCAGCTGGAAGCGACTAAATCAGAACTAGCCAGCTTCAACAGGGTATCCGCTCGTGCATTCTCTGAACGAGGGATCTGTTGAATATCTACTTTGCCTAACCGATCTATCATCTCATGCAACTTTCTTAGATTTTGCACCATGATTGGGTCTTTGGTTTCGTAAACCTCTTTGATTTGTTTCATGACCAACTGGCTATCCGTAAACACCCTGACATTTTGTCTCCCATGCTGGTGGTGATCCAGAGGCCCGTTAACAGGGCTTCATACTCGTCTTGGTTGTTTGTGGCTTGAAAATCAACACGGAGGGCGTACTCTGCCTTAAAATCATTTGGTCCTACCAATATGAGTCCAACGCCACTTCCTAAAGAGTTTGACGATCCATCCACGTGAATAGTCCATTCGGGGTCTGTCCATTCTTCTTGATGGCTAGGAGGTTGCTCTTCAGGCACTGTGGGTAGAGTGCATTCAAGGATAAAATCTGCCAGTGCTTGACCCTTTATAGCAGGTCATGGTCGGTATTGGATATCAAATTCGCCTAGCACTACACTCCACTTAATGAGTCGTCTTGACGTATCCCTCTTCTGGAGGATTTGCTTCAGTGGCTGATCAGTGAGTACCACAATGGTATGGGTCTGAAAATATGGCCGAAGACACCTTACTGAGATAACCAAAGCATAAGCTTTCTTCTCGATCAGCTGATAGTTAATTTCAGAATCTTTCAATATCCTGCTGATGTAGTAGACTGGCTTCTGGGTGGTGAACTCCTATCTCATAATTACGGAATAGAGTGCTCATTCGGAAACTACCAAATACAGGTAAAGTTCCTCCCCGAGGACGGGCCGTGAGAGCAGCGGGGGTTGCATCAGATATTCTTTCAGTCGTTCAAAAGCTGTTTGACATTTGGGTGTCCATCTAAACTGTCGAGACCTTTTCAACGCGTCAATTATAGGCTTATCCTTTTCACCAACTCTGGACATGAATCGGATTAAGGCCATTATTCGACCAGTCAGGCGTTGCACTTCCTTGAGTGTCTGGGGGGGAGTCATATCTAATATTGCTTGTATCTTTTCGGGGTTGGCCTCTATCCCTCGATCGGTGATCATGAAACCCAGGAACTTCCCGGAAGCGATTCCGAATATGCATTTTTCTGGATTTAACAGCATATTGTACCGTTCTAAAGTTTGGAAGGTCTCTCCAAGATTTGCAATGAGCTTCTGCTGTAACACTCTTTATGAGCATATCGTTGACATAAGTTTCGACGTTCTTGCCCAATTGATTTTTGAAAACCGCATTGTCCAGCCATTGGAAAGTTGCCCCGGTGTTCTTCAAATCGAAAGGCATGACCCGATAGCAATAAGTACCAAACTCGGTGATGAAGCTGGTTTTCTTTTTGTCTTCCGGTGCCATTCTGATCTGGTTATAGCCAGAGTAGGCGTCCATGAAACTCAAAAGTTGGTGTCCCAAGAAATTGTCCACAAGCTTGTCAATGTTAGGGAGCAGATAACTGTCCTTCGGGCACGCTTTGTTGAGGTCGGTGAAATCTACACACATCCTCCACTTGCCGTTAGCCTTTTTCACCAGGACTACGTTAGCTAGCCATTCGGGATACTTGACCTAGCGGATAAATCCTACTGTCAACAACTTCTGAACCTCTTCCTAGATGGTGCGTTGGCGTTTAATGGCGAATATCCTCTTTTTCTACTTAATCGGTTTGAAATCGGGATTAACGGTCAGTTTATGGGATATGACTGACGGGTCTATGCCAGGCATGTCTTTTAGAGTCCATGCGAAGACTTTCGAGTGTCGTTGTAGGCAAGTGACTAAGGCCTCTTGTAAGGGGGGTGATAGGTTGGCTCCTATCTTGACTGTTTGACTGGGGTCGTTTGTTAGAAGGACTTCGGTAGTTTCTTTGCCTAGCTTAGGCTTGGCTCTCGATTCGGTGTCCTCTCTGGGTTCCAGGGCATCGATTGGGAAAGTTCCAGGGCATCAATTGGGAAAACTCCTTGAACGCCTTGTGTCGCGAAGAGAATATAGGGATCGGAGTCGCTTCTGATGGTTGCTACCCTTAGCGGTGTTCTGAACTTCACTTTTCTGTGTCTCGTGCTCGGTAGCGCCTCTAGATCGTCCAGGCTGGGTTTACCGAGTATGGCTTTGTAGGGGGAGTAGAGCTTTACTACATGAAAGAGGACAAGAGCGATCGCATGATTAGGGGGTCTCCCTAGGGTCACAGGAAGATAAATGATACCCTCAGGATAAGTGGGCTCGTCCGAAAGCCCTTGGAGGGATCCGGTGGATGGCAACAGCCGAGATGGATTGAAACCCATTCTACAGAAGGCGTCCCAGGTTAGGAGGTCACAGTTAGCCCCCTGATCGACAAGGACCCTCTTCATAGTGTAGGGATCTATTTTGAGGGTGATGACTATGGGGTCATTTCGGAGAGGATCTGGCCCGGCTAGAAGGTCATCATTGTCAAAACCTATGACTGGCCTTCTTCTTTTGGTGGGTGCTGTGTCAGAGATAATCGCCATAAGATTTTAGAGAATCGGTCTGTTTCCCACAAACGGCGCCAATTTGATGGAGGTGGGTTATGACTTCTCAAATACCAGCTCCTTGTTGACTCGGACAGCAACCGTCGATGGGTGGATTCACCTGCAAAAATCGTCGGAGGTTGCTTCGGCGGGGAGACTCCGACTCTCAAGTCAGTAAAGAGCGGTTTTCGTTTGAAAAAAACATACTGAGAGTGGAGAAAAAAGTAGTTCCCTGTGATCAATGTGTCCCTTGTGTTAGGCTTAGAGAGCGTACCTGATGTACATGGTTTTTTTTAGATCTTTTATACCTATGAGGATTGTACGCCGCTGAGGGACTTCCGCTCTACTTTTCTTATCGAACTGATCCGTGAATCTCGGAAGTCAATATTACGAATTGATCACGATTCTTTTATATTGGGAAGTCTTCTCCTTCAGGAGGGATGCTTTCCTTATCTGAAAGATCTCAGAATTGCTGTTACAAAATAAGAAACTGAAATCAAGGAAGTTCTGACCTTCCTTTTATAACCGATAGGGGTGCTGCCCCACGTTTGGTTACTCGATCGATAAAGGGTATTTCGAGATTCGTTCGGTTAGAGGACTGACATTTGCTTGATTAGAAGTGGAGACCATCTCTGATCGGTTAACGAGGCAACTGAGACCTTATCATTCGGTAAACTCGGATGACTAAGGCCTTTCAGTAGATCGGTCGGGACGACTATGGTTCTTTGATAGATTGTTGTTGCGGTCGTTAGATACTGATCGGCAGACCCCCCTTTTTTGTGGGCCTTTTGGGAATTGACTCTTTTGGTCTGGGCCTTGGACTGTGTCCCATCAGGTAGAGCCTCAACCTTGCTCTACTATCACTTTGTTGGAGGATATGAGGAGCAATACGAAAATAAAAATTTTAATCATACAAATACTCATGGTTCTACTAGGAAAAGGGACTCTCCACTCTTGTTTGGTTATATTTCCACTCTTCATTTGAATATATAATATGACCACCTATTTATAGTGACAATACATTATTCTAGACATTAATTAATATATTAAGAGATATCCTGAAATCATTTCATGTCTCTTTGAGATTCACTCTCATAACTCTTGACAATAACTTTAAACTCTTGACACTCTCCATATATAACTCTAAGCTCTTTATTTTCTCCATGCATGATTCTTTATTTACTCCACACATAAATTCTAAATTAATGCAACAATCCATTCCCTTAATTTAGAATTTATTTTTATTATAAGTCTTCAATGCATCTTCGTTGCTGCTAGATTCTTAAGATTCCTTTTCTTCTTTGATCTTCGTCTTTAATTCATGCAATTTGTCCCTGACTTCATTAAATTTTTTCTTCAAATTTGCATAAGCTTCTTTCAATTCTTCTTAGTCATTTTTGATTTCATATAATTCTCTTTCATTCACATTCTTAATGACAATATTGTAGATCCATTACAAATGCCTTATTGCCCGTAGAGCTATTTCATTTTTAGTATCTTTCTTTGTGTATGCCATGAATCCATATTGATCATGCCTTCTATATTTGTCTTCAAATATCACCTTCACAATAAAATCTGGTAGATGATCTGGACCAAATTTTGAATAGACATACTCTACTGCAGGTAAATTTAACTTTTTTGGTAACTCTTTGAATATTGTTTTAAATTGCCCATTCACAACAATAGTAGTCTCTTTATTCTCCATTCTTCAAATCTTTTCTTCGTGACATCCTTCTCACGACTCACACCTTCTCAACAGGTTCTCTTTTTTTCAAACCTGAAGACTTCTTATACCTTCTCAGTAGATTCTCTTTTCTTCAAACCTGGAGATTTCTCAACGGATTCTCTATCTTTCTTTAAAAATCCGAAGATGCAAATAACTTTTCTTCTTTGATCTTAGAAGACACCAACCTAAGCACAATCTAGGTATAACCTAGCTCTGATACTAATTTGTTGGGTAGAGCCTCAACCTTGCTCTACTATCACTTTGTTGGAGAAAAGAGGAGCAATATGAAAATAAGGATTTTGATCATATAAATACTCAAGGTTGTATTAGGAAGAGGGACTCTTCACTTTTATTTGGTTACATTTCCACTCTTTATTTGAATACATAGTATGATCACTTATTTATAGTGTTAATACATTATTCTAAATATTAATTAGTATACTAAGAGGCCTTGAAATCACTCCATGACTATTTGAGATCCACTCTCATAATTATTGACAATAACTTTAAACTTTTGACATTCTCCACACATGACTTTAGACCCTTTATTTTCTTCATGCATGACTTTTTATTTACTTCACACATAAATTCTAAATTAATGCAACACACCTAAATAAAAGTCATTTTTACTACTAGACTAAAAGCTTCTTCGTAGTCGAAACAATATTTTTGAGAAAACTCTTCTGCTACAAGTCTTGCCTTGTATCTATCGATTGTTCCGTCCATCTTTTGCTTTACATGATACACCCATTTGCACAAAACTAGCTATACATTTTTTGGTTTGAGATTCAACTCTCGAGTCAGATTTTTGAGAAGTACCATCTTCTCTTCTTTCATGGCTTCCTCCCCCTCAGAGCACCTTTTTGCTTCTTTATAGGAAAAAGGCCCACTTTCATTTTGAGGTCTTGCAAAAAAGCATTCAACAAAATTACTATCGTCATCTTCCAAATAATAATTATCAAAATTTTGGGAGGATGTCATTGTCAAGTTGATCTTTTGATTTCCTGCTGCTTATTTAATGTTAAATTTCTCCCCATTGCCACAATCTCTTCCAGACATGTGTTCTCAATAGAACTTGGTGATGAAATTCTACTAACTTCTGAATTCTCAGAATCTGGAGCTACATGGTTTTCAGTTTGCTGTATATAATAAGAAGATATTTTATCAAAGATGACATCTCTTGAAATAAAAAGTTAATCTATACAGTATTATCCTTTTCTGTCTGGATCATATCCAACAAGCACCCATTTTTTCACCTTTATCTCCAATATTGTTCTTTGGGACATGAACATAGCAAACAGATCCAAAAGTTCTAAAATAAGATATAGAGGTTTTTTGTGAAAAGGAAACTCACATGGAGTTTTCATTTTAATGGTGGTGGGCGCCTAACTAATTTGGAAGTTCAGTTCGCCAAGATCCTCCCATTGTCCTCCCATATCATGCACCCAAGTTGTATCCTACACCTTCCCCTCTTTAAAAAATTCCCATATGAGCTTATACTCATCCATGCTATAATAATAACAAACTTACACGCGTACACGAAGATTCAAATACTAAATCTTGATTTCGATAAAGATATTTGATGAACAATTTTTTTACCACTTGGGTTTAGCCTAAACTTTATATTATTACTTTTATCAAATTTTCTTATATGTTGTGGAATGGTTTTTATATATACATATATATATATATATATGTATAAAACTTTAAGCCCAAACGAAATTAGGCATGTGAAATGATGTGGGACAGATTTCAAATAATTATTGGGTTATGTAAGATCAGTCCAAGAAAGGAAAATGTCTTAATTAATTTGGTTTTAATTAGTTTTCAAATTTCTCTATTTTCTTAATTTTACTAGTTACTAAGTTTCTTTAATTTTCATATTATCTTAGTTTCCTAATTTTTCTAGTTTTCATATTTTTCTAGTGTTTAGTTTTTTATAGTTTCTTAATTTTTGGACTTTGGATTCTCTATAAATATTTGTAATATTTCATTATTTTGGCATATATCAATAATAATATTTTTTAGAGTAATATTTCTTTTTGAGAGTTTTTGAGTTTTCTCTTTTCAAACCCTATTGTTTTCTTTTTATTTCTCTCGCGTTAGGTGGTATCAGAGCCAAGTCTTTTCCTTATGATGGCTAACCAGGAAGGTGAAGGTAGTACTCTTTTTGACGTGTTCAGAGAGTTGCGAGTTGTGACGACTATAATCCAAACTTTTTTTGTTTGAATGGAGCGGTTAAAAGCACGAATGGAGTATCAAGAAATGGAACTGTAGACTTTACAGTCAGACCAGGGCAATATAAGAGATGAAGGTGAAGGCAGGAGAATCGCTTAAGGACCACACGTCAACCCTATGTTATCCCAACAATCTCATATGATTCATACCAATGAGGATAAATTTTTAGATTAAGATGTGTAGACTCTGACGATAGCTGAGAAGATGGTGGTTCCAGATATACCTATTTCGAATGATTCCTTTGTTGAAGCTAAAGGCAAGCTAGAAACACCGAAGAAAAGGATGTAGAGAGAGAGAACTGTGGAGTTAAAAAATAATTTGGAAGGATACATATATGCTATTAAAGACAAGTTTGATTCATTCGAAATGTAGGGAAAGGTTTTAATTGGCCAAGAAAAGCAATCTCTCATTGAAAAATTTGATAAAACTAATTTTAAAGATGAGTTATTAAAATAAAGTTGGATTTATACTGAAAGTGAAGATGTTGCTTTTTAAGAGTTCTAGGAGCGTCTAAATTTTCTTAAAACTATTGGGAACCCAATATTTTTTAAATTGAGTGAGTTTACAATTCCATGTGTTTTGATATTTGTTATACTAGACATATGTTTTTGGGCAAGAAAACCAAAAGAGAAAGTTGAAAATATAGTTACAAGTCATCGGAAATATCACTCGAGGGCAAGTTCTTTTCAGGAAGGGAGACTGATGTGGGATAGATTTCAAATAATTATTGGGTTATGTAAGATCGGTCCAAGAAAGGAAAAGGGCCCCATTAATTTGGTTTTGATTAGTTTCCAAATTTCTCTATTTTCATAATTTTACTAGTTTCTAAGTTTTTTTAGTTTTCATATTACCTTAGTTTTCTGATTTTTCTAGTTTTCATATTTCTCCAGTTTCCTAGTTTTTTTTATAGTTTCTTAATTTTTTAAGTTTGCATTCTTTATAAATATTTGTAGTATTTCATTATTTTAGCATATATCAATAATAATATTTTCTTTAAAAGTAATATTTCTCTTTTAAGAGTTTTAGAGTTTTCTCTTTTCAAACTCTATTGTTTTCCTTCTATCTCTCCCGCATTATGAAATTTATCAAAATATGATATGCTTTTTTGTTTTGAATTTTTTTAGAAAAAAGTGTTATGCAAGAATTGAAATAAGTCATGTGAAATTTGTCAAAGTGCGATATATTTTTGCCAAAATTTTAGAAAAATAATAAGCATGAATTAAAATTAGTAAGAAATCTAAGCTCATATTATGAAAATGGACCAAGTTTGGCCAAAAGTAAATGAGCTTGCAACCCCCCCCCCCCAAAAAAAAAATTCTTAGGCAAGGATTTAGCTAAGTTTGACCCTTAACTTTAATTTTGCCTATGCTTTACCTAACTTAATCTAACTCAAATGAGCTCAATTGGTTGACATTATTTTCATTATACTAATTTCTTGTTAGTATAGAGTTACATTAATTACATGTGTAAAACTTTCAACTACCATTTACTTGAATTAAGTGATACCAAATTAAAACGGGTCTGAATTTGTTAGGTACAAATTTTTTTACTTAAAATCCTAATTCAAGGATTTGATTGAGGAAAAACAAATTCTATTAAGAAAATAATGCCAAAATTCTCCTACAATATTGTAAATCATGATTTCAAACAGTTTCCAAAATCCTAAAATAAAAGGAAATAAACAAGCAAAAATTGGGAAACTGAAAGGAAAAAAAAAAAAAACTTGCCCAGCCCTCCTAGCACAGGTATGACTATGTTATAACATGGAATGCAGATGAACACAAGGCTGATGGGGTGGATCCCAAGATACTGCACAAGGAGACTTCAAAGGCTCTGCTGGTTTATAACTGAAGAAGGAATAAGAAGAATGTGTGATGTAACTAATTTCATAACCATGAAGAGAGAGAGAGAGGGAGGAATCAAAGTGGTTAGAGGCAAATCTATAAATGTGAGGGGTAGTGTAACAGAGAGGCAGAGAAGTTAGGAAATTGTATCTCGGCCTTAGGCTGGACAGTCTTGCATAAGCAGGCTGGGTATCTTCTGTAATTTTCAGAATTTATCTCTTTTTCAATGAATGAAGCCTTATAATGCTTTCACTCTTCTGAATTCTCTTTTTCCCTAAACTCAATCTCTTGATTTCTTTCTGTCCATCGTGGTTACTCCACTCTGATCCTAACATTTTGGTCCGACTTACCTGATCATCAAGTAGTGGACGAGAAGTCTAGGAATGACTAATACTAGGATGGAGTCTCGAATTGAAGCCATAGAGAAGAATGTTGCTGACATCTTGGATGACCTATTACACCAAGGTTCTCGCTTGGAGAAATTGGACATGCTTGAGGAGATGATCACGGCTTGGATGAGTCACCGACCAGCAGAGAAGGAAGATGGTGGGGTTTCAACCACCCCAGTGAGTGGAATCGCCAGTGGATCAGGGATCAAGATGGGCGACATACCAATTTTAGACCCCACTGAGTCAACCCAACGCACGAACAAGATTGCACTCGTAGTAAATTACTAACTTTTCGCCAAGAGGGTGGAGCTCCCGAGCTTTGATGGTGGTGATTCGACAGCCTGGATTGCCCAAGCGGAGCAATATTTCCTCATCCACAAGACCAAAGAGGAGCAGAAAGTGACCCTAGCCCTAGTATATATGGAAGGATCTACTCTCCACCGGGTCCGTTGGCTTCGCGAATAAAATCTAAGCATCACTTGGTCGGAATTAACGGTGGAGCTCTTGGATCGGTTTGGGAATGGCCTCATAGCGAATCCTTACGAAGGGTTAGCTTCAACCAAACAATTGACTGGCGTCGAAGACTATATCAATGATTTTGTGGCTCAAGCAATGCTGGTGAAGGGACTCAATAGCCAACTCTATTTGGGGATGTTCCTCAATGGGCTCAATGATGAAATTAGGGTTCGCATTCGTACTTATAAAGCATTGAACCTTTTCCGGACAATGAAATTGGCTCGGGAGATTGAAAGGGAGCTCAAATTCATAGCAGGAGATGCTAGTATGGGTCGTGACCCATGGGTGTTGGGCACATTCGGAGCTTGGAATGTGGGCGGGTTTGGAGCAACTACTCAAAAACACCACCCGAAACTTGACCCTATTACCTTTATTCATCACAACCCTAGTTAGTCCTTAGTCGCAAGCAAAGAGGCAAATTTAAACAATTCATCAATCGCAGCAAGCAACCGAAGCCCTCAACCTACTCTTCATTAACCCAATATCACGAGGAATAGGGGAACTCGACAACTATCTCATTAGAGCTACCTGGAGTTGAAGTCGAAGGGATTGTGTTTCAAATGTCGACAACCCTACCATCCACTCCACAACTGTTCGAACAAGGGACTAAGGGCGTTGATCTTGGGGGAAGACGAAGAACCAGTTTTTGGGGGTGAATCGGAGACTATGGAAGTGAACGTAGTTGAGGTGACTGGATTCGAACAAGAGACTCAGCTCACCATGCTTGATCTCCCTCTGTTTTCGGTCAGAGGTATCAGTCAACCTAAAACAATGAAATTGCCAGGTAACATGAATGGTGTTAAGTTGGTAGTAATGATCGATAGTGGAGCTAGCCATAATTTTGTAGCTGAGGAAATGGTCAGGAAACCGGGATAGATTATTGAGGCCACAAAACCATTCTTTGAACGACTGGGGGACAGGAGGAGAATTAGGTCCTCAAGAATATGTCGAGGCCTTAGTTTGGATTTGGGAACCCTTCAAATTATGATTGATTGTTATGTTTTCCCTCTCGAAGGTGTAGATGTTATTCTAGGAGTGGCATGGTTGGAAACATTAGGGGAAGTGAGCGTAAATTGGTTAAAATTGATCATGAAATTCATGGTGAAGGGCACTCTCATCTGTCTAAAAGGTGATCCGGCTTTGACAAAGGCTCCCTCCTCCCTGAACTCCATCAATAAATTAACTGATGTGGTGTTTGGAGCTTGGGTCTGAGAGATGATAACAGAAGAAAATGTGAGGGAGGAAGCTAAGCCAGAGCTAAATGAATCCCAGAAGATGGAGTTAACACATTTGTTGAGTAAATTTGCAAAAGTATTCAGTGGAGAAGCCTTGTTACCACCTGCTAGATCAACCGACCACCAAATTCCTCTAAAACCAGAGAGGGGACCAGTGAGTATAAGGCCCTATAGATACGGACATCACCAGAAGACTGAAATTAAAAGGATGGTTGTAGAGATGCTGGCTGCTGGGGTGATCAGACCTAGCTCCAGCCCCTTCTTTAGTCCAGTCCTTTTGGTGCACAAGAAAGACGGTAGCTGGAGGTTCTACGTGGACTATAGGGAGCTCAACAAATCCATCATTCCAGATAAGTACCCAATTCCCATTGTTCATGAACAATTTGATGAACTAGGAGGAGCCACTCATTTTTCCAAGTTAGATTTATAGTTCAGGTACCACCAAATACGTATGAAAGAATCTGATATATCCAAAACTACTTTCCGCACACACTTGGAATACTATGAATTTGTTTTTATGCCATTTGGCTTAATGAACGCACCTGCAACCTTCCAAGCTACTATAATTGATGTCTTCCATCCATATCTATGAAAATTCATCATCGTATTTTTCGATGACATCCTAGTTTACTGCAGATCCTGGGAGGAACATTTGGCTCACTTAGAGGTGACACTAAGGGTTATGGTGAAGAACAAGTTTGTGGTGAATAAAAAAAAGTGTCATTTTGGTTGCTAAATAATTGAATATTTAGGGCATCTAATTTCAGCCGAGGGAGTTAGGATGGACCCCAAGAAAATTAGGTGTATCACAAGCTGGCCTGTTCTGTAGTCCGTTAAAGGAGTACGAGGTTTTCTGGGGCTGATTGGGTATTATAGGAAGTTCATACGTGATTATGGCACGATAGCTAAGCCATTGACAAAATTACTTAAAATGGTAGCCAAAATGCTTTTTACTTGGTCTCAAGGGGCACAAAGGCTTTTAAATCTCTGCAGGTAGCTATGGTCAGCGCACTAGTACTAGCAATTCCCAACTTCAGCCAACCATTCGTATTATAATGTGATGCATCAAGACGAGGAGTAGGAGCTATCCTTATGCATGGGAAAAGGCCCATCGCCTATTTTAGCAAGGCTCTTTCGGAAAGATCATTGTCTAAATCAGCCTATGAGAAAGAGCTAATGGCATTTGTGCTCGCTATTCAACATTGGCGACCCTACTTGATTGGTAAGCGATTTCAAGTTAAAACTGACCACAAGAGTTTACATGGTAGCAAGCCAGGAGGTGGTGTACAAGCAACCGAGCTACAGATGCTCTGTCCAGGATTAATGATGAGCTAAATTGCAACGCCATAACATGGTAGCAGTAGGTAAAATAGGATAAGCTTGAAGAGGAAATCGCTAACGATCCCAAGCTCGTCATGTTGACGTAGCAACTGATGCAGGACCCTGTTAGCAAACCACCTTATTCCTTGATAAATGGCCGGTTGCTGCATAAAAATCGCATAGTGATTCCCGAGACTTCAAGTTGGATGCCAACACTACTAGCTAAATTTTATGAAACCCTAGGGGTTGGTCATGTCGGGGCACTAAGAACCTATTGGAAAATTGTAGCCAATGTTTATTTGCAAGGCATGATAAAATCACTATTACAATTCGTGGTGGCATGCCTAGTTTGTCAACAACATAAGTATGAGGCAAGGTCTCCAGCGGGTCTGTAGCAGCCACTCCCTATCCCTACCATGATTTGGGAAGATTTAGTAATGGATTTTATAAACTAGTTGCCCCGCTCAAAAGGGATGGACTACATATTAGTGGTGGTGGATCGTCTCTCAAAGTATGGGCACTTCATTAGACTTTGGCACCCTTTCACATCCAAGACAGTGACTGAAGCCTTCATAAGAGAGGTTGTCCAACTCAATGGCATCCCTAAGTTAATAGTTAGTGATTAAGACCCGCTATTCCAAAGCAACTTCTGGGTAGAAATGTTTCATTTACAAGGGACTAAGCTAAAGATGAGTAGTGCTTATCACCCGGAGATAGATGGTTAAATGGAAATCCTTAATAAGGGACTTGAGACCTACCTACGATGCTTCGCCTCAGAACAACCGAAGGGATGGGCAAAATGGTTACCTTGGGCTAAGTTTAGCTACAATACCAGCTATCACACTGCAGCTGGAATGACACCATTTCAGGTTGTTTATGGATGCCCACCTCTAACTATTCAGAGGTTCTTATCTGGTGAGACATTGGTTGAATCAATAGCCAAGGAATTAACGGATCGTGATGAGATATTGTGGTAACTACAATATAACTTAAGAAGAGCCCAACAAAGGATGAACAAGTCCGTAAATGCGCATCGCAAGGAAGTTCATTACAATGTAGGGGACAAGGTCTTCTTGAAGCTTAGGCCACATTGACAAACTTCAGTCCGCAACATCATCTCTACTAAACTAGCAGCCCGTTACTATGGTCCTTTTTTGCATTATTCAAAGGATTGGACAAGTGGCATATAAACTACAATTACCTGAAACTTCCCGAATACACCCAGTTTTTCATGTCTCCCAAATGAAGAGGGCTATTGGGGAGCATGAAGCAGTAACAGATCTATCAGCTATTCTGGAAACCAGTAGTCCTCCATTTGAACGAGAAGAAGTACTCGAGCAGAGGACTATTCAGGAAAAATGAAGACTAGTAAAAAAAGTCTTAATCCGTTGGAAAGGAAGCTCAGTTGATGAAGCAACATGGATGAGCTGGGAGGATATCCAGGGGTAGTTCCCTAACTTTAGCCTTAAGGACAAGGCTGTTTTCTCAGGGGGAGGTAATGTTATGACATGGAATGCAGATGAACACAAGGCGATGGGGTGGCATCCAAGTGGACTAATGAGGTGGATCCCAAGATGTTGCATAAGGAGACTCCAAAGGCTCTACTGGTTTATAACCAAAGAAGGAATAAGAAGAATGTGTGATGTAACTAATTTTATAACCATGAAGAGAAAGAGAGAGAGGGAAGAATCAAAGTGGTTAGAGGCAAGTCTATAAATATGAGGGGTAGTGTAGTAGAGAGGCAAAGAAGTAAGGAAATTGTATCTCAGCCTTAAGCTGGACAGTCTTGCATAAGCAGGTTGAGTATCTTCTGTAATTTTCAGAATTTATCTCTTTTTCAATGAATGAAGCCTTATAATGCTTTCACTCTTCTGAATTCTCTTTTTCCATGAACTCAATCTCTTGATTTCTTTCTGTCCATCGTGGTTACTCCACTTTGATCCTAACAGACTACCACCTGATCTAGTAGTATCATCATGAACATCCACGTTCTACCGTGGTGGCGATGGGGTGTGGTCATTTTACTCTTCCTTTGTCTTGGTAATATGCGTACGTTGGGCATTTTATCACAAAAGTAAAAATTAATTTAATTTTACATTATGGGAAGTTATCCCATGATTGGGATAACTCCTACTAACCCCTAACTCCCTAAAATCTCTCCACTCTCCCTATATGATTTAATTTTGTTTTTTGATTAAGATTAAAAGGATTGATTAAGGAACAAACATTGCCAAGAGAGTACATCCATTTTCCTTAAGAGAGAAATACATATTATCTAGAGTGACATTAATTGAGGGTTTCAAGAAAATTTCGAGTAGGGAATTTTTCGCATCATTTTATCATCGGACTTGGGTTGCGGTGTTGTGACTTTGTGGTGATAACTCGTTTAATGTGTTTATCATCCCGATTGTGAGACCGCTCGAGTGAGGCTTCATGGTTCCCAATTTACTCTACGTTTATTTATTAAGGTACACCTAAAAATTCATCTCTTCATTTATCTGAAAATTATTATCATGCTTCCGCTACATATATCAAATAAATCTAACATTAGTATTAGAGTATGTTAGATTTATTAAAAATATTTTTCATAATTTTTTGGGTATAAAAATGTTGGATGAAAAATTTAGGGTTCGGATCATGGATAAATTTCGTGAATCCGAAGATACCATGATGCTACCCATGATTTGTAGATCACAAATATATATATTTTTCTTAATAATTTTTTGACTACATTTAAGCCATGAAAATTCCGGTCGAACTTTTCGATTATGATTAGTAACTGAGACTATAAAACCTTAGATTCGTCAATATTGATGATGTTTTGATCTATGAAATTGGTCTAGATGTGTTTCTCAAATTTAGATCTATAATTTGCATATATTATTTGTGATTTTTGGTGGCCGGAAGTCAAGTTTCAAAAAAATGGCCACCAAAGGCCAGGACTTTGAATTTTTAATTCGTCGAGATTATGGTGTAAATCCTCATAAAATTGAGTTAAGGATGGTTGGAGGATATTTAATTTTGATTTCTGATCAAAATCTAGCGAAGATGTGGCCAGAAAATGGATTTTCCGACAACCGGGTCATGAGGACTCGGTTGTAGGGAGTCGGGCGAAGAAAACCCGACACCAACCCTCGTATGGGTGGCTTGCACGTGCGCTTGGGTGTGTGAAGCCCGCAGGGAGCCAACGCATGAAGCTCATGTGCAGTAAGGCACGTGAGCAGCCGGGATGAGTTTGGTTTAGATCCGACCTGGATTGGGGCTTGACCTACGTCCTGACCCAGGACGTGACCCAGACCACGCGTGAGGGTGCATGCCAGATGTGCTGTGTGTCTGGCACATGCAATAACATACTGTCGGTACATCCAGGCGCATGACAGCACGTCGTCGGCACATGGTGGCGCATGGGGCCTTTGGCGGCACGTGAGGCTATCCTGGAATGAAAATTTTTATTTTTTTTAGGGTCCTCTGCAATTAAATGTGACCTATTGTGGATTTTTATATATCGAATTCAAGTTCGGATGGTAAGATGCGATCCGAGGTTATGGTGTATGGTGTTCGTTGATTTATATACTCATTTTGGTGTCTATACTTAGAACTTGCTGATTCGTAGGGTATACAAAATTGTGAGATTAAACATCATATGTCGCTAATGTTTCTCCTTTTTTGTGTGACAGAGACAATAGCTGCTATAAAAACTATCGTATTTGTTCTCGTAAAGGGAGACGAACTGAATTTTGACTGTTATGAGGTTTGGTACCAGAAGGTTTAGTTTATCTTTGAGGAACAGGAACTTGTAGAGGTTCTATAGCACGAGATAAAGGACCTTGGGGAGGGTACCATGTTTCAGGAGAGATGGGATGAAGAGGCATTTCGTCAATGGAAGAAAAAGGATGGCCAAGGTAGGACAATCCTTCTGACCAGTATGCACGATGATATGATCCTGGTTTATGAGTAGTATCCTACTGCGATATCGATCTGGCATGCTCTTAAAGAGCATTTTGGCTCCCGGTCAGCTTCTAAGTTGAGAATGATAACCTATAAGTTCATTACCTATAAGAAGAGGCCGGACCATACTATGAAACAACATTTCATGCATATGTTGAGTATGATCGTTTCTTTGAAGAATATGAGAGAGCCATTGTTGGATGAGTTTCAGGGTATTGGGAGTGATCCAGTCTCTTTCAGACTCCTAGGAGGTTGTTAAGACCTATTTCACACACACTGAGAGTATTTGTACTTTCATAGATATGAGAAGGCACTCTGAGCTTGAGGAGGAATGTTCAGAGGTGGTTAGGTTTGCTTCGAGTCATTCTTTTATAACAAAGTGGAGTAAGGGCGGCCAGAGAACCAAGTGCAAATGGCATAAGCATAACAAGAAGACCAGAGGCCATAGCAAGAAGAAGCCATCTGTTAAAACCAATGACAAAGGATAGAAGCACAGGAAGAAGGAGCTCGAAAAGAGCAAGGTCCAATGCTACGTGTGTGATAAGTTTAGGTATTTCACACGCGAATGTGGCGAACAAAAGGTATGTCCTTCTTCTTTACATGATTTGAGTTTTGTATCATCTATTGTAATACTCACTAACTCCTTTCCTTTATGGATTGTAGACTTAGGAGCCATCAACTATGTAGCTTGATAAGATCATCAAGGCTGCAAGGAATTCGTATGATCTAACTCAAGTTCTAGTTAGGTCGGTGACAAAAGTTCAAATTAAAAAGTTCAATGAAGTATTGAATAACTTAATTCAGAGTATTTTATAATAAGAAATTAGAGTCCAAGTGAATGAAAAACCAAAGAGAGTCTTAAATATACTCATACAATCTCAATTGGAAGAATAAGAAATCCAAAACTATCCAAAAATAAGGAAGGATGTAAATAAAGAAAAATAGCAGCAAAGAGTCATTCAAAATATGAAAAAAGATTTGGTAAAATATGTTTTGACACATTTTTGGCAGTTTCTTTGCTTTAGTCAAAATATTGAAAGATTCAGTCAAAATAGTTTATTTAGTTTCCTTTTTCTTTAATTTTTTAGAAAGTTACTTAAATTCTAGTTGCCCTTTTAGGAATTACTTCTAAGGTATAAATAGGTTATAACACATTATATAAAAGTATAAAATTTGAGAGAATTAATATTATTGTGAGGTTTTCTTCACTTTTATTATTTATTTCCTTCCTTATTTGTTTCTTCCTAACTTAAAATTTTCCAAATTTGATATTTTCCTTATTTCTCAGTTTTCTTTCCTTTGTTGTTCTTTCTTTTTTTGACCCCTTGTTATATTTCGTTTCATATAAGTCTTTGAATTTCACAAGATAATTATTTTTGATTTGAGTTCTTGAGTTCAATAAAGAGCTTGACGAGGTGAAGTGGAGGGGTAAAAGGCAAGAGAGAATTCATAAAAAATAAAAGCCAAAATTAAATTGAGTGAAACACGAGTAAAATTGAGTGAATCGTTTTTATTTCAAGTGAAACATGTGAGGACATGCGGTGAGATTCTTTTCTATTTTATTCTAACATTATCTTGCAGATTCTAATCAAGTATCAAAATCAAAAAGATAACACAAATGAGGAGGTTTAATCACACGTTTGGTCGATCTATAATTATAAGCATTTATGGAGGAGATGAGATGAATGATGAAGAGGAAGTTAGATCTTAAACTTAAAAGGTTGGATAAGGTGGAAAAGGGGTAAAAAGGGGTAGCTGTCACACCCAAATTCCGCCCCCTCATTAGGGCTTCATCGGCAACGGATTGCCTGACTGCGCTAGGGCTCACTCACTAACTTTCTTAATAGCAATCATGCTAAAATAATAGATCTTCTTTATTTCATTTACTAAAAATATTACAAAAATTTTTAATACATGACAAAGTAGCGGAACTTTTACACTGGAGAGGTTATCCACGATAAAGCTATCTCTGTCAGCTCATCTAAAATAATTTTGGTGTGAGTTTGATAGTCCAATGAGGTTCATGTGTGCATGTGTGGAAAGCTTTTCATTGTAAAAATATACGATAACAATTTCATAGTAAAATCTTTTGAAAAGTTCTCAATGCAGCAACAACATGCATAAATAATAATAATAACAGTAACACGTAGTAATACAGTATAGGTAATAGTTCACTAACGTCTTATCTCTCCATTACAAGAACAGTCAACTTATCCCTCCCAGGAGCTTTATTTCCGGAAAGACCTATCAGTCTCCCCCGCATTAAGTGAACAAACCTCTTATCCGCATTAATTGGGTGCTACCAGTATGTATTTTAACGCTCGACAAAACCTTTGCTTGCTCGTACTATCTCCACACATATCAGTTTATATAATAATCACAAATACATATATTGATATAACAGTAGTAAATCATAGTAACAATAGTAAATCAATGTACAAGTAGAAAATTATAGAAGTTTTGCATAAAAATATACAAATACAAAGGACACTCACCTTAAAGAATTGCTTTATGTGATCAAAGTTAACTTTTTTCCTCATCACAGGAATTTACTATCTTTTCCGTAGAAACTTTCCATCTTTTCCTTTTCTTCCTTTCTCTCTCTATTCCTTTCTTTATTTCTCTCTCTTTTTCTTTCTCTCTTTCTCTTTCTTTGTGGATTTGGTTTGGGATGAAAAAGGGGATGGGATATTTATAGGTGTTGGAAAGTGATGGATTATTGACATGTGTTAGGACACTTGTTTCTTATCTAGGTTGCTTATTCTTGATGTAAGACATGTGTAAGGACACTTGTTCCTTATCTAGGTTGCTTATTCTTGATGTAAGACAAGTGTAACAACACTTGTTAATTATAGAGGTCACTTATCCATGATACTAGACATGTGTCCGTCCATGTGTCTTAATTTGTGAAAAACAAGTGTTTTGGACGGTGTTGTCTTATATGCTTGGATGGTGTTGTCTTTATTATGCAATTCATGTATTTTTATTTTTCTTATTTATATGTAATATCATTTAAGTAAATGATTACTTGTAAATAAGAAAATACTCCCCATTTGAATTCAATAAAATAGTTTCATGATCTAATTCCTTAAGTGTAGAAAGTCAACTCTCTCTTCCAAGAAGAAAATTCGAAACGGTTAACTTTCTTGGATTTTATTTGGAGGGCTAATGACTTAGAAAAATTCTAAAAAAATAGGTTTTCACCTATTTGATTTATAAGGAACAATTACCGAAACTTTTCCTCCTTGTTTTTTAGACATTTCAGATATCTTATTTATGAGGTACTTAGTCTTTGGCGAGTTGGTCAAACCTATATTTTTAATATTCCAAATCTCTAATTTTATACGTAATTCATTTGTTTGGGTTACCTTACTAATCTTCAATTGTTAATAGTTTATTTCTTTGCAATTAAATTGGGGTATGTGACCGCAGCCACCAATTGCTCTAAACCCCCAAGAAGGAATAGGTTTTATCAAAGTGAAGTTGAAGTTGTGGATGAGTTTGTAGGGGATGAGTTAGAGGACGAATTTGATAGGTTGTCAGTGGGTAGTCATAGAAGATTTGGTCAAGATAGAGAAGTTAGGATTCAGGTAGGCAATAATTTAGGTAGAATTAAGATAAAAATTCCGTCATTCAAGGCAAAAATGATTCTGAAACATTCCTTGAGTGGGAAAAAAAGATGGAGTTGGTTTTTGATTGTCACTACTACTCCGAATTAAAGAAGATAAAAATTGCTACCATTAAGTTTATTGATTATGCAATTGTGTGGTGGGATTCAGTTGTGTACCAATAGGAGGTGGAACATGGATCATGCCATTGAAACTTGGGATGAGATGAAGAGGGCGATGACATAATGATTTGTGCCAAGTTATTACTATCGGGATTTATATCTCAAGTTATAGAGTTTTTGCCAAGGTAATCGAAGCGCAAATGAATATTATAAAGAGATGGAGATAGCTATGAATAGAGCCAATGTGGAAGAAGATCGAGAGACGACGATGGCCAGGTTTTTGAATGGTTTAAACCAAGAGATTGTCAATACGATCAAGCTTCATCATTAAGTGGAGTTGGAGGATTTGGTATATATGACAATCAAGATTGAGAGGCAGCACAGTTGAGGCAATACACGACCAAGTCTAGCCCTGTAGATTCTGAGTACAACATCTTAGAGAATGAGCTACCTAAAGAAAGAAGAAATCCAACTATCTCCAAGGTTAAACCTGAGCACAAACTAGCTGCCTCCACCAGACTTCTCAAGGTAAGGCAGCCTCTACTTTAACTCATTCTAGTGAGGTTAAATGCTTTAAATGTTAGGGAAGGGGACACATAGCTAGCCAATGTCCAAACAAGTGAATTGTAGTGATTCAGAAAAATGGTGCAATCGAGTCTGAAGATGAAGATAACATTGATTATATACCACCAGTGAAAGATGTCCCCATCAGAGATGAGAAGTACGGAGTTAAACACGGTGAAATGTTAGCACTAGTTACATGCCGAGCCTTAAACTTATAAGCCAAAGGTAATGAAAAAGAAGTACAGTGGGAGAATATCTTTCACATGCATTGTCATGTGAAAGGCAAGATTTGTATTTTGATTATTGATGGTGGTAGTTTTACTAATATTGCGAGTATTACTTTAGTGGAAAAGCTGAATTTGCCAACGACCATGCATTTGCAACCATACAAGCTTCAATGGTTGAATAATAGTGGAGAAGTTAGGGTTACAAAGCAGGTTGTTATGCCATTCCAGATTGGTAAATATGAAGATGAGATATTATGTGATGTGGTGCTAATACAGGCCGAACATGTTTTGTTAGGAAAGCCATGGCAATTTGATCGATATGTGTAACACGATGGCATTACCAACAAGTATTCATTTATGCTCAATCGACAAAAGATCACTTTAACTTCGATGACTCCAAAACTGGTCTATGAGGACTGAGTGAGATTGTAAAAATTAAGTGAACAAAAGAAAATGAGAGATCAAAATGAGTTGAGAGATAAAAAAAAAGAGTAAAAAGAAGAGAGAGAGATAGGCTGAATTTGGTGAGGAAGAGAAAAGAGAGCAAAGTTTAACTAACGAGGTAAAATCAAAGAGAAAACAAAAAAAATTCTATACCTAAGCAAGTGAGTTAAGCGAGCGTTGTTTTCAAAATGACCAATGATTGTGCTCATGTATAAAGAGACCCTTTTAAGCACTAACCAACTCGACTCTTCTTTACCTAGTGTTGCTGTTTCTCTCTATATACTAAAAGTTCTTCTATAGCAAGGCTATTGACAAAAACTGGATACATAAGTATTTCTTTATTGAAATCTTCAAGAAGGATCTAATGACAGAGTTGCCAATGCCTGACATTGATCCGCTCATGTGGTTAAGGCCTCGCCAGCCATTTCGCCATTCAAACTTTCTTTAGTTTATAGCTAGCTATTGCTAGAGTAAGCAGAGGAGTATATGGGACTACAAGATATTGTCGCTAGCGGGTTTGCTACTTGGAGAGAAAAGGGGAGTCAAGAGGTCTTTGTTGCTTGAGAAAAAGAAGGAGAAACTTATGGATGTTTTGCACTCTCCTGTAAAAGAGGACCTAAGATCGTGTATCCTAACTAGTGGTAGGCTCTTACTATCGATAGGCTTACTTAGTTGTTAGTCATGGGGGCACTATTGTTGTTGTACTCGTTAGATTGCTTATGACTGAGAGAGTGAGTCATGCTTACCCATGCAGGGATTTTCTTTACATTAACTGTATGTTCGTTTGGGAGAATGGACAATGTTTTCTCATCCGGGAAGATAAATCCCTAATAACGGACTCTATTTGGGAGGACTGGGCTATGCTTACCTATTTTGAGAGATAAATCCCTAATGACAAACTTTGTTCTGAAGGATTGGGTGATGCATGCCCTTTTAGGGAGATAAATCCCTTACGATAGACTCTGTTTGTGAGTACTGGGTAATGTTTTCCCATTCGGAGAGATAAATCCCAGTGACAGACTCTATTCGAGAGGACTGGGTGATGTTTGTCAGTTTGGGGAGATAAATCCCTAACACCAGACTCCGTTCGGGAGGACTGGATGAATAGTCTATTTAGAGAGATAAATCCCTAACACAGACTCTGTTTGGGAAAACTGGACGATGTTTGCTCATTTGGGGAGATAGATCCTTAACGACAGACTCCATTCGGGAGGACTCGGTGATGTTTGTCCCTTCAGGGAGATAAATCCCTAATGGCAGTAACAGTAAAATCTATTTAACAAGCCATTTCGCAATTATTTCATAAAATCATATTTTAAAAGTGATAGAATATGGTTTTACTCATTAACTACATAATAACAGTAAAACTCATTCACATGTACGGGAAGGGTATACCACTCCCCTAAAACCTCGATACTCAACTGAGTCGCCCCTCGAGTGTAGTATAGTCGTCTACTCCTAAGACAACAACATATATATATATATATGTCTATCCCCCTATTTCTTTTAATAATTTCACTAATTTTTTTTAAGCCCAATTTCAAATTCTCCCTAGTTTATTTAAACCTATACATCTACAATATTTCGGATTTTCAAGTTCTACTTTTGCGCAGTCTTAGGAAAAATATCATATCTTTCTCTATATAACTCAGAATTGGGTGATTTAAATTGCTACTGAACGGTAAGAGACAACCCTACAACTTTCATGCTAAGCATTTCATCAAATTTCAAATGTCCTCAGTTTAAATCTTAATTCATGTTCTATCCTGATTCAGTAAACACACCACAACTCCTAACACACTACTCCGATTTGAGTGAAATTTAGCTCATTTTAAAGATAAAACTTTGATGTTTTAAGTTTCTCTAAATTTTGTACATAAGATATTTTAAAAATTTATACAACATACTAGCCGTGCACAGAGAATGAAAAACTGAACATGCTATTTTGTTGTGCCTTTCCAAAAATCACTATAAATCATATTCTTTATGGAAATTTTTGTGCCATACTTATTTTAAAGCTTAGGGAGTCTAGTTTACGTAGGAACAAACGGTTTAAAATTTCAAGTCCTACATAATGAGATATCATGGCAAGACTACACATAGTTTAAATTTGAAACATTCATTTCTAGCATGCTAGTACATGCATTTAATTTCACTACTTGTAAAGAATTCAAATTTAACTATTTTACCTTCTTTTGTATGATCTTTTACCAACAAATATCCATCACCTTGATCTTGATTTTCTTGAAACTTTGATCACCTTAGCATCATAGTAACATAATTCATCAAACATCAACCCTTACACAATTCTTATACTATTTCAATCAACTAGGGATATAGAGTCAAGAATATTCTTACCTCTTTTACTTGTGTTCTTTCTTGAAGGCTCCAAGAATTTCACTTGAACATCAGAAATCCTTCATTCCTTACTAAAACTCTCGGCCAAGTGAGCTGAATAGAAGAGAAAATGGTTGGTTTTGGTCTTTATATAAACCTAATCACACTATCTAGAACTTTGATTTATTTTGCATGCTTTATCTCATCCTATACTTGTCAAGACTCCTCTTATGTACTTGAAATGGCAGCAAGCAACTACCATGCATGCAAAAGAAGTGTCCAAGTTGGCCAAGAGGAAAGAAAGCACAAAAAATCCACTTAAATACCTTTCAAATTACATTTCATACATTATTTTGTTCTTTACAAGCAACCTTCTTCCAACTTTATTAGTGGAATGTCCTATGTGACCAGTAATAGTCTTGGTGTCCTCTTGTTCAATCATTTGACTCCAATTGTCCATCCTTGAATGTTTTGCAACTTAGTCCCACCACTTTTCTTATTTGTATTTAGATCCCTAACTTTTAACAATTTGCATTTTTCGTCCCCATAAAATTTTGTTCAAAATTTCTTAAATATATGAAATATCATTTAAATATCTCTATTTAAGTGTGTAGACCTTCTCTTTTCCATTTTTCACTTCTTTAGGCTTTGCCGGCACTTGCCGAGAAGATTTTCGGCTTATCGATAAAATTTTCGATTTCAGCGATTTTGAGACAAATTTCAAAATAAATAAATAGATAATTAAAATTTCATTTTAGATGCCTCAAAAGGATATATATATATATATATATATATAGAACCATAAGGAGTGGTATATAATACACAATCACCAAAAAACGGTGTTACAATTCCTAACCCTCTAATAGAAAGTTTCGTCCTTGAAACTATATATCAAATAGTTGGGGATACTGTCTCCTCATAGCATCCTCGGGCTCCCAAGTCTGCTCCTCGACCTGGTCATTCCTATAAAGTACTCTGACCAGGGGAACTTGTTTGCTCCGTTGCTTCCTGGTCTATCTATTTAATACAGCTACAGGCTGAATGGGGAAACTCAAATCATCGTTTAACTCTACTGGTGGAGACTTCAGTACATGGGAAGGATCAGGGAGGTACTTCCTCATTATCGAGATATGGAATACATCGTGGATGCGTGCAAGCTCTACTGGCAGCTCAAGTTTATAAGTTACCTTTTGATCATTTTCATGACTTGGAACGGACCAATATACCTGGAGTTTAGCTTCCCCTACTGTTTAAACTTTATCGCTCCCTTCCATGGAGGAACTCGTAGAAAGACCATGTCTCCCTCCTCGAATTCAAGTGGTCACTGCCGTTAATCAACATAACTCTTCTGTCTATCCTGGACAGCCTTCATCTGATCACGGACGATATTCACCTTCCCTTGGGTCTCCTCTATTAAGTCAACACTACTGAGTTGTGTTTCACCAACTTCGCTCCAACACAAGGGCGTTTGGCACTTCCACCCATACAAGACCTCATATGGTGACATCCTGATATTGGCCTGGCAGCTATTATTGTACGCAAACTCAACCAAAGGGAGGTGTTGGTCGCAACTATCCCTGAAATCTATGACACATGCTCTCAGCGTGATCTCTAATGTTTGGATGGTCATCTCAGACTGACCATCCGTTTGTGGATGAAAAGCAGTGCTAAAATGCAGTTTGGTACCCATGGCCTCCTGTAGCTTCGGCCAAAACTGAGAAGTAAATCGGGGACCTCTGTCAGATATAAGCGACATAGGAACTGCGTGGAGTTGGACTATCTTTGTCATGCCCTAAACCGGGATCGTGAACAGCCACCCATTGCCCTGGATGCCTGCTGTATTTCTACAGAAAATCGGGAAGAAGCTTATCATAATTCGGAGGTCTCCTATGTATAATTTAACCTGTATAATGAGCATCCATCCTGTCAAATAAATAAAATGGTCATCCCGGCCTCACAACAATTAACCACACCACAGCAGACAACCAGGACAACGCAAGGCTATAAAAATTACTAGTAATCATAGCCACAGACCTCTACTGTCATGCCTAACTAGAGCATGAGTAGCTGCCACACCGAGCGGATCTAAATTTTTTACAATTATACAACAAATTCCCAAGTTACATTTTTAATGCTTACAAATGCCTCAAGGCAAGTGAAATGTGAGAGTTTTGCAAAAAAATGTCCATAAGTTATACAGTCATCCCATAATATGTACACGGCCAATTACGGATCTCAATATCAAGACCTCGCAGGGTTGATATAAAATAAGGATTTCAAATTTCAACTTAAATTTAAATCTCACCGTACGTGAACACCCAAATCCATCAATATGCAACCAAGACCTTTAGAGCCTGATGCTTCGCTCTTATCACAATAAACCTGTTTGAGGGAGGAAAAGAGAGGGGTGAGTATCAAGGAAGATACACAGTGAGTGAGGGGATTAATCTCAAGTACAAATAGTGTAGGTGAATATTGGAGTGTCAAATAATATCATTCGTAAACAATAATTCAAGTTTTACAGTAAATCATGGTATGTTCAATAAAATAAACTCATTTATTCAATCACAAGATATCATATATATATGCATCCATTTAAAAATCAAGTAGATCATAGAGTAAGCCGAAAGGATCCTGACAAAGGTCAACCATGACCAAGGACAGGTGCATGGGGGGTTTTATTATGCAAAGTGTGCAAAAGTCGCTCTCTACCCCGACGTTGGCCGTGAGCTTAGCCAGCAATGGCTTACTTAGACTCGTCAATAGAACCCCACCCGGTGCTAGACGATGATGGACACACGTCCTCCCCCGATGTGGGTTCAACCGGATACGCCTATCGCATGCATATAAACTAAAGTTTGCAGATACCTCCTGCAAAAGCGTATCCGGGCATCCCGGTGCCACTACAAACGTCCTTCGTAGTTGCGGAATCAAGTCATATCATCACATCATATCATCATATAATTAGTGGGCATCCAACTCACATAGTTCAGCAAAGCATTTCAAATCCACGTGCCAATACATTTCATCAAATCATTTTAAATTAGTATACCAATGCAATGGTAGAATAGGAAACTTATAAAATTTTCAAGTAATGATACAATTTTATTTCATTTCAAACATGGATGCATAGTCATAGAAAATATAAGTTTACGACACTCCAATAATCACAAAACAGATTTGAGATTTAATATCACACGTCGAATCAATGCATATCAAAGCATGTTTTGTTTAAAAACACGGTAAAATCAAATTTCATTATTTCATGCAAGAGATTAGGGTCCCACTCACATTTTAGGGAGGGTGATCACTCCCTATTTCCACAATTTATCCGAGTTGACTTCTCGAATCTCCAAGAAAGTCAAAATAATCAAATCATTACGATTGTTATCAAATTTTTGAATATTTTTAGGGTTTATCATTTTCCCTAAGTTTATACAAACCCTAAATTCTTCAATTTAAGAATATACTCTAATGTCATCAATTGCATTTTATTTATAGTTAAATAACAAAATCAAAGTCTAGACCAATTCAACTCTAAAACCACCCAAAGTTGGAAACAAACCTAAAATGACAAATATCCTACAATATAGAAAATCTTTGAAAAATCATGCACTTTTCGATTCCCATCCGATTGTTTCAAACCATATGTCATTTTCAAGGTATGGAAATCTATTTTCATAATACGGAGATCGTATTTTGATTGCTTATTGGTCGGACGACTTATAACGAAAAAGACTGTATCAATCCTTAAACTCAAATTCCAAATTCATATTATTTTCATGCATATGTCAAATTAAACTCTACGGGAACCCATTTAGATCAATTCAGCTCGATTCTATTATCCTTTAACATGCTTCTTTAGTATCAGACAGTCTAGTTTCCTGAAAAATCTAGATAACACCCTAGAATTCACATACCAAATTTCAGGAAAAACGCACTCTCCTCAACTTCCACCTATTACAGGACATATATAAGAATCTTATTCTAAATTCAACCTAATCTCATTCATCTATTGAAGGAACCAGCATTTTACCTCACCTAGGGTTTTCGCAGTCCACAACCGTATCGTCCGTGCACCTATAACTCAGTCCGTACCTGCATTACTTCCAATTCGAAATACAGTTCAATGATTAGACTCATTCTCTATTGTAATCAAAACCTTAGAACTATAGGTTAGACCTCTCACCCTTACCTGCATAGTGGAGGGATCACAGGTAACCGCGACAGAGGGTTTTCAAAACTTTACAGGTGGCTAGGTTAGGGACCTCAGCGCAGCTTGCAGAAGAGCTCTTGATAGAGAGCAAAGCGTGCGAGCAAGGGAAAGAGAGGGGCTATCGCGCCCAGGAGTGAGCAGAGACTGAGAGACTGAGAGAGAGAAATAGAGAGAGAGAGAACCGAGGGTGAGCGATCGAGAAAGGAAGGGAGTAGCTGAGCGAGAGAGACTGGGGGAGACTAAGAGACAGTGAGATCGTGAGAGAAATCGCGAGGGATAGAGAGAGAAACAAAGAGGGGGAGCGAAACCAAGGGTGAATAGAGAGAGAGGGTGGGTGTAGCGGTGGTTACGGTTGTGTGAGGCGGCGTTGGTGGTTGCGGTGCGGCAGAGGGAGAGACAGATTCGAGAAGAGAGAGAGATCGAGAGACCATGAGGGATAGAGAGAGGAAACCAAGAGGGAGATAGAGAGAGGGAGTGGTGGTCGTGGGTGGTTGGCGGCGGTTAAGCAGTGGCGGAGCACGGCGGTGGAGGGTGAGGGAATCGGTTTCGATCGAAGGAGGGCGAGAGATCGAGAGAAAGAGAGAGAGGGAAACAGAGAGAGGGAAACAGAGAAAGGGAAAATCGAGAGACAGAGAGGGAGGTAGAGAGTGGGAGATGGGTGGCGGTGGTGGCGATGGCGGTGTGCGGTGGAAGGCGGTGGAGCAGAGAGGGCGGCGGCGGAAGATGAAGAGAAGGAGAGGGAAAAGGGGAAGAAGAAAAAGATTAGGGCTTTTAGCCCTAATTACATTAGGGGAGGGAAAACGGTGCGTTTTCCCTCTCTCCCAATTTTTTTTTGTTATATATATATTTCTTTTTATAAAATAAATTTATAATTAATTAAATGAGTAAATAAATAAATTAATAAATGAATAAATATTCATCTATATATTTTTTTATACTCATTTCACACTACAATCGCGGATACGGTATTTAGAATATACCAAAAATTTAAATTTAACACCTCAAAATCGAAAATCAATATAAATATAAATATAAATTTTCTATATATATATAAATGGAGGAATATTATATATATATTTCATGAACAATATATTAGTACGGATACCGCAGTGTCGGTGTTACATTTTCTAACCCCCTAAAAACAAGTTTCGTCCTCAAAACTAGAAGAAAGCTATACAACAAACAAATGTGGGTACTGTCTCTTTATAACTTCCTCGGGCTCCCTAGTTTCTTCTTCAATGTGATCACTTGACTTTAATCAACCCAATGGCTCCATTCCGATAGAAATTGGAGAAATAAAAAGCCTAATTACTTGGATTTCTCCCATAACAACTTGATGGCCTCAATTCCTTTAGTTCATTTACCCTAACTGATTGAGCTATCATTAAATTTAAGGGTCTATGCTTACTAAATAACAAAATCAAGGCTTTATTCTTCCATGTTTGAGTATTTTAAGAACAATTTACTAAAATAAAAAGTCACCAATAGTGGTAAAATTCTGGATCCACCCCTTTCAATTTTTTTTTTCCTAAAAATCCAACTACTTATTATTATATGAAAGGAGTTCCCAACATGAACATCAATAAGTCTTCCCTAAAGTTACAAGTAAACCTTACATTAGGCAAAACTATATCATCAAAATGATTAAATCAACAAAACATCTCCTAGATAAATATAGATCTTCTCAAGACATTATCGTATAAAATCTCTTTACTATCAATCATTCTATCTAAAGTAACATTAACTCGTCAAACAAAATAAAAACCTACTGAAGCGAATCATTTTCATTACAGGTACCTGCCATTGTAAGTCTCATTTATAATAATACTATCATGTTTTACTTGTTACGCATATCTTACTTGTTATGCATAAATGTGCTTTTCAAAATTTGACCTTAGCCGTTGCTAGAAATCAAAGTTCATGTTTCGAATCTAAGATTCTTCTAAAGAATATTAGAAAAGACTAGAGTGAGCATAGAAATTTCTTAGTGAATAGACGACAATGGCATATTAAGCATGAATGATGGATGAAGGCAGTTGTGCCAAACACATATAGAAATTCACTCCCGTATAATGCCAAAATCATTTGTAAAAACATAAATTCACATCAAATTTTCCATGACTCATATTTTCTAATTTAATAAACACTTTATATTTTCTTTTCAATAATGTTGGGGTTTGCCAAAACCATCCTCCTACCCATGGTAGTCGGTAGGATCCGCCAAGGAATTTTTTTTACAATGTTTAATAAAATACCCCATTTCCTTGACGTTGGCCCGGAGTTTCGTGGGGTGCCACCACGTTATCACGGGATCCGCTTGTGGAGGCTTCCCATCTCGCCTACCACCAAGCAAAATTTCTCTATCTCAGCCTTAGCCACGCTACCTCCATGGCCTCGATCCGTGGCAAGACTTAGTCTTTTTCCAGTACCATGTTACCACAATCAATACCAAAATCAATTCATGCTCAATGTATAAAATAGAGCAATATTTCGCAATTCATATGTGTATACAAAAGTAACATGGTGCAAACAAATCAATATTCAATTCACGAGTCATGGATTTATCACAAAATTCATTTGAGGCACACCATAATCATAAATTATTTTAAATCTCTTTCAAAATTTATTTCACAAATCAATTTGAATTCATTTGCCCATTCACATGCAACATAGCCGTCCATTCACATCTACTATAAGGGACTTAACCAAATTTTCAACGAGTTGACCCAAATATCTCTAAATTTGGAAACAACTCAACTCAAAACCTTAATGAGTTGACCACCAATAAGTAATACTATATGTCCAGGGAAAAAGAATCAAATGACAATTTCCACCAATTTTAATCAAGGTATACAATCATTAGTAACACCATGAATACCTCAAGACATCAAAATCATCTCTCCTTAAATTCATTATCATGCAATCATGATCGCTTAATATTTGAATTAAATTTTCAGAAAATACTAAATGATAACAATTTCCAATTTCTATTTTCTCCTATCCCTTTCCAATGTCAGATCGAGATCAACCTCCACCATTCATCTATAAAAACAATATACATAGAAATAATCAAAATCAATATAATCTTATGTCCAATCATCAAAATGTCTAACCCTATAATAGGGTGTTAACAAACTAGAAAGATTTTTCAGTAGAGTTCTCAAGATCTCTTAAAATGAAAAGAACCTAACGCCTTATCATTTACATGTACTAAATCCCTACATGAGCTCTACAAATAAAAATTCTCATATGGTACTTGTGTTAATGGATCATAAAACTCTAACATAACAGCCATTATATTATACTACATCATTTCCCCTTGAAGTGACTTTTACACTACAACCTAATTAGGCGTCAAGATATTAGTTCAAAGGAATTTCTACAAGGGTACTCATCATCTAGTAATCTCTCTATTACCCGCAGCCTATACTCCTCACTCAACCCTAGATCTGTCAAGATCTGACAGATCCGATTGACCCAATGCTTAGTCGCTGTGGCATTACCAAGTCCAGAGAAGTCTGTATAACCTGACTGACGAGCTTCTTTGACCAGCTGAGTCAGCTCGTAGATGCGCCTAAGTGTAGAGGAGGTAGTATTATTCAAACTAGACACTATAAAAGGAACGGCTACCGGTGGAGGATCCGGAACCACATGAGTAGGTTCTATAGGTAGGAACAGGCATGGCCGTAAGTGTTGGCACTGCGATCGATGGTAGTGGGGGTGGCATCTGAATCCAATGGGAGGTGTACCATCATACACCTGCCTAAATGCATCTGATGATGGTGATGGAACCGTGGCTATAATAGCTGGTTGAGAAAGTGGTAGAAGGGTACACATGACGAGGAAACATCCTCGGGTATTCTAGGTGTCTCAGGTACAAATCCAGTACCTCGTCTAGTAGTCATAGCCTTACAAAGGAAGAACTTTAATTTGGTATGATTCAAGGATTAGGTTTAGTTGCGAAGTAACTAACCCCCTAAAATAAATAAAATTATACGTTTAAGAACTGATTGAACTAATATGCTAGGTTAGATACGCACCGTATCTAACCCCCTAAAAAGAATAACTCATACGCCTAATACCATGTACTGGGATCCCATGTCACGCCCCGAACCGGGAATCGTGAACAGCCGCCCATTACCCTGGATGCCGACTGTATTTTTACAGAAAATCGGGCAGAACCTCCCCATAAATCAGAGGTCTCCCATGTACAAATAAACCTGTATACCTGTATAATTTAAAATCATCATGTAAATTAAACAAATGGCCATCCCGACCTCTCTAAAACCAACAAATCCCATAACCGACATCCAGAACAACGCAAGGCTAAACAAATTACCAGCAGTCCTAGCCACAGACCTCTACTGTCATGTCCAACTAGAGCATGAGTAGCCGCCACACTGAGCGGGACTAAATTTATACAAATATATTATAAATTCCCAAGTTAACACTTTAAATATTTACAAATGCCTCAATGCAAGTGCAATATGAGAGTTTCGCAAACAAAAGTCCAAAAATTATACAGTCAACCCATAATACGTACACGGCCAACTACGGACCTCAATATCAAGACCACGCAGGGTCGACAATAAAATACGACATTTCATCTTTCAAATTTAACTTAAGATCTCACCGTCGTGAATCACCCAAATCCACCAAAATCTCCAAAATCTAAAGCGTCGCTCCGGCACAACAATAATCCTGTCTGAGGAGGGAGAGAGGAGGGGTGAGTACTCGGGGAAGAATACTCAGTGAGTGAGGGGATTAATCTCAAGTACTAATAGTGTAGGTGAATATTGGAGTGTCAAATAATATCATTCGTAACCAATATTTCAAATTTTGCAGTAAATCATGATATGTTCGATAAAATGAACTCATTTAATCATTCATACGATATCATACATATATGCATCCATTTAAAATCAAGTATAACAAAGAGCAAGCAGAAAGAATCCTGACAAGGGTCAACCATGACCAAGGACAGGCGCATCGGGGGTTTTATTATGTAAAGTGTTCAAAAGTCGCTCTCTACCCCGACGTTGGCACGTACAAGCAACTCCCAGTGCTAGACTGCCTATACTGACGGACCTCCCCTTTCGGTTCAACTAGGCCCATACGGAACATCACAATCATATACAAGCAACTCCCAGTGCTAGACCGCCTATGCTGACGGACCTCTCCAATACATGGTTCAACCGGGCCCATACGGAACATCATAATCATGTACAAGTAACTCCCGGTGCTAGATGGCCTTTGTTGACGAACCTCCCCAATACATGGTTCAACCGGGCCCATACATATCACAATCACGACGTTTACGGATACCTCTAGCCAAAGCGTATCCGGCCAACTCGTGCCTCTACAAACGCCCTTCATAGCTACGGAATCATCACTGTCATCATCATAGTATCATAAGGCACAACGTCCCACAGGTAAGAATCATATCATCACAAGTGGGCATCCCAGTGCCCTCACAGATCTTAAAACATTTCAAATCCGTGTGCCAATACATTCATCAAATCATTTCAAATCAGTATACCAATACAATGGTAGAAAAGGAAACTTATCAAATTTTCAAGTAATGGCACAATTTTGTTTCATTTCAAACATGGATGCATAGTCATGGAAAACATAAGTTTAAGACATTCCAATAATCACAAAACAGATTTGAGATTTAATATCACACGTCGAGTCAATGCATATCAAAGCATGTTTTGTTTAAAACACGGTAAAATCAGATTTTCACTATTTCATGCAAGAGATTAGGGTCTCACTCACATTCTAGAGAGGGTGGTCACTCCCTATTTCCACAATCAAACCAAACTCGACTCCTCGAGTCTCCAAAGAGATCAACCTAATCAAATCATCACAATTGTCATCAAATTTCCAACTATTTTCAGGGTTTATCATTTTCCTTAAGTTCGTACAAACCCTAAATTCTTCAATTTATAAACATACTCCAATATCATCGATTGCATTTCATTTAGAAATAATTAATCAAATCCAAATCATGCCTGATTCAATCCTAAAATCAATCGAAGCCGAAAATACGCTTAAAATAAATAAATTCTTACAAAATAAAAAAATCTTAAAAAAAAATCATACACTTTTCAATTCTTATCCATTTGCTTCAAACTATATGTCATTTTAAAGGTATTGAAGTCTATTTTCATAATATGTAAATTTTATTTTGATTTCCTATATGTAGGACGACTTATAATGTAAAAGACTACGATAGTTCTTAAACTGTAACCACAACTTTTAAACTGATCTTCATATACCTACCATTATACAAATTAACAACTTAATACAATCTAAGAAGAGTACGAAAGGTGACAATATACTACATTTCATAGCACATTGCATTCCAACTCTAATCCCAAATACTTTCATGCATATTTCAAAATTTAACCCTGAGGGAAACTATTCAAAGTAACTTAACATGATTCTATGATCCTATAACATACTTCTTTCATACTAAACAGCCTAATTCACGCAGACATCTAAACTTAACCTTAATAATCACATATAAACTGTCAAAAAATGTTTTCTCTTTCAATTCCACACCTTTTCAGAACATATATAAAACTTTCATACTAAATTCGGCCCTGAACTCATTCAATCATCCAAGAGACTAGTATTTTTCTTACCTAGGGTTTCCCCATTCGCAGCTCTAGCATCCGTGCGCCATTCAATTCATTCCAGGACCTGCAATGCTTCCAAATTGAAGCAAATTCCAGTAATTAATCTTAATTAATATAAGAATCAAAACCCTAAATCTATAGGTCAGAACTTTCGTCCTTACCTTCGCAGGAAATGAGTGCAGGCAGTATAGGGTTTTGGATGCCTGCTGCTACGCTGCAACAAAGGTTGCAGCAGGAATTTGCGCCCGCAGGAAGGCAAAGAGAGTAGAGAGAGAGTAACTGAGGGGGAACAGAGAGAAAGAGCAGAGAGAGAGCTGTGAGACACAGAGAGAGCTGAGGGAGAAAGAGAGAGAGAAAACTAAGAGAGAAAAACAGAGAGAGGGGAGCGTAATAGAGGGTGAATAGAGAGAGAGTAAGAGAATAGAGGGGGGTAAAGAAAGGGAGTAGCGGTCGTGGGTGGTGGCGGAAGGCAGTGCGGTGGTAGTTAGTGGTGGATCGCGAGAGGGAGACAGCGCGATAGAGGGAGAAAGATCGCACGATGGAGAGAGAATTGTGAGAAAGGGAACCGATAGAGAGGTAGAGGGAGATAGAGGGAATAGAAGGGGGACGAAGGGGGTGAGCGGTGGTCGGAGGCGCCGAGTCACGACTGAGAGTGAGAGAGTGCAGAGAGATCGAGAGAGAAAGCCGTGGGAGATAGAGAGAGACGGAGCAGAGAGAAGGAAACAGAGAGAGGGAAAGTGAAGCAAGGGTGGTGGCGACGGTGTTTGACACGGCGGTGGGTGGTTGAAGGCGGCAATGGTGGAAGAAGGTGGAGGAAAGGCGGTGGCAATAGGAAGAGCCGCGGGAGAGATCGCGAGAGGGGAATCGAGAGAGAGAGAACCAAAGGAAGAGAGAGAAACAGAGGGATTAAAAGAGAGGGGGTGGCGGTGATGACGGAACAAGGCAGAGACGGGTGGCGGAGGAATGGATGGAGGCGGCGGCGGTGGGTTTCGGTGAAGGAGAGGAGACGGAGAGTGGAAGAGGGAGAGAGAGAGATGAAATGTGAAAAAGGGTTAGGGTTTCCAAACCCTAACTCTCCCCTTTTTTTTTTCTTATTATTATTATTATTATTATTATTATTATTATTATTATTATTATTATTATTATAAATATATATTTTTATAAGAATAGATTAATAAATAAATAAAAGAGGAAATAAAAAAAATTTAATAAATGAAATTTATTTTTATACTTGATTCACATTTCAAATCGGAAATACGGATACTTTTAAATATAGTAAAAATTAAATTTAAAAACCCCAAAATCGAAAATCAATAAAATTAAATATTTTTTTTTTTATATATTCACATATATATATATATATATAAACGGAGGAAATATTTTTATTAATCTCAAGTACAGGAGTACAATACGGATATCGTAGTATCGGTGTTACATCCTATAACTGTAATGAAGCTCTCATATGCATTGAAGACTTTTAAATCATATTTGGGAATATTTTCAAAACTATTTTATCAAACACAACTCTCAACCTAGAGCTCTGATACCAATAGAACTGTCACGCCCCGAATCGGGATCGTGAACAACCGCTCATTGCCCTGGATGCGGGCTATATTTCTACAGAAAATCGGGTAGAAACTCCCCATAATTTAGAGGTCTCCCATGTACAATTTAACCTTTATAATGAACATCCATCTTGTCAAATAAATAAAAGGGTCATCCCGGCCTCACAACAATTAACCACACCACAGCAGACAACCAGGACAACGTAAGGCTATAAAAATTACTAGCAGTCCTAGCCACAGACCTCTACTGTCATGCCTAACTAGAGCATGAACAGCCGCCACACCGAGCGGACCTAAATTTTATATAATTATACAACAAATTCCCAAGTTACATTTTTAATGCTTACAAATGCCTCAATGCAAGTGAAATGTGAGAGTTTTGCAAATAAATGTTCATAAGTTATACAGTCATCCCATAATATGTACACGATCAATTACGGACCTCAATATCAAGAACTCGCAGGGTCAATATAAAATAAGGATTTCAAATTTCAACTTAAATTTAGATCTCACCGTACGTGAACACCCAAATCCATCAATATGCAACCAAGACCTTTAGAGCCTAATGCTTCGCTCTTATCACAATAAACCTGTCTGAGGGAGGAAAAGAGAGGGGCGAGTATCAAGGAAGATACCCAGTGAGTGAGGGGATTAATCTCATGGTATGTTCAATAAAATAAACTCATTTATTCAATCACACGATATCATACATATATGCATCCATTTAAAAATCAAGTAGATCATAGAGCAAGCCGAAAGGATCTTGGCAAAGGTCAACCATGACCAAAGACAGACGCATCGGGGGTTTTATTATGCAAAGTGTGCAAAAGTCACTCTCTACCCCGACATTGGCCGTGAGCTTAGCTAGCAATGGCTTACTTAGACTCGTCAATAGGACCCGGCCCGGTGCTAGACGATAATGGACACACGTCCTCCCCCGATGTGGGTTCAACCGGACGTGCCTATTGCATGCATATAAACTGATATTTGCGGATACCTCCTGCAGAAACGTATTTGGGCATCCCGGTACCACTACAAACGCCCTTCGTAACTACGGAATCAAGTCATATCATCACATCATATCATCACATAACTAGTGGGCATCCAACCCACATAGTTCATCAAAGCATTTCAAAT
This sequence comes from Dillenia turbinata, assembly GCA_037126225.1. Lineage (NCBI taxonomy): Eukaryota > Viridiplantae > Streptophyta > Magnoliopsida > Dilleniales > Dilleniaceae > Dillenia > Dillenia turbinata. The sequence goes on along the minus strand of JBAMMX010000019.1, from coordinate 5,805,140 downwards.
CCATGTGCCAATACATTTCATCAAATCATTTTAAATTAGCATACCAATGCAATGGTAGAATAGGAAATTTATCAAATTTTCAAGTAATGACACAATTTTGTTTCATTTCAAACATGGCTGCACAGTCATAGAAAACATAAGTTTATGACACTCCAATAATCACAAAACAGATTTGATATTTAATATCACACGTCGAATCAATGCATATCAAAGCATGTTTTATTTAAAAACACGGTAAAATCAGATTTCACTATTTCATGCAAGAGATTAGGGTCCCACTCACATTTTAGGGAGGGTGATCACTCCCTATTTTCACAATTTATCTGAATTGACTCCTCGAGTCTCCAAGAAAGTCAACCAAATCAAATCATCATAATTGTCAACAAATTTTTGAATATTTTTAGGGTTTATCATTTTCCCTAAATTTATACAAACCCTAAATTTTTCAATTTAAGAATATACTCTAATGTCATCAATTGCATTTCATTTATAATTAAATAACAAAATCAAAGTCTAGTCCAATTCGACTCTAAAACCACTCAAAGTTGGAAACAAGCCTAAAATGACAAATTTCCTACAAAATAGAAAATCTTTGAAAAATCATACACTTTTCGATTCCCATCCGATTGTTTCAAACCATATGTCATTTTCAAGGTATGGAAGTCTATTTTCATAATATGGAGATCGTATTTTGATTGCTTGTAGGCAAGACGACTTATAATGAAAAAGGCTACATCATTCCTTAAACTCAAATTCCAAATTCATATTATTTTCATGCATATGTCAAATTAAACTCTAAGGGAACCCATTAAGATCAATTCAACTCGATTCTATTATCCTTTAACATGTTTCTTTAGTATCAGACAGTCTAGCCTCCTGAAAAATCTAGATAACACCCTAAAATTCACATACCAAATTTTAGAAAAAATGCACTCTCCTCAACTTCCACCTATTACAAGACATATATAAGAATCTTATTCTAAATTCAACCTAATCTCATTCATCTATTGAAGGAACCAGAATTTTACCTCACCTAGGGTTTCCGCAGTCCACAACCCTATCGTCCGTTCACCTACAACTCAGTTCGTACCTGCATTACTTCCAATTCGAAGTACAGTTCAATGATTGGACTCATTCTCTATTGTAATCAAAACCCTAGAACTATAGGTTAGAACTCTCACCCTTACCTACACAGTGGAGGGATCACAAGTAACCGCGACAGAGGGTTTTCAAAACTTTGTAGGTCACTAGGTTAGGGACCTCAGCGTAGCTTGCAGAAAAGCTCTCGATAAAGAGCAGAGCGCGCGAGCAAGGGAGATAGAGGGGCCATCGCGCGTCGGAGTGAGCAGAGAGTGAGAGACTGAGAGAGAGAAATAGAGAGAGAGAACCGAGGGTGAGCGATCGAGAGAGAAGGGAGTAGCAGAGCGGGAGAGACTGGGGGAGACTGAGAGACAGTGAGATCGCGAGAGAAATCGCGAGGGATAGAGAGGGGGAGCGAAACAGAGGGTGAATAGAGAGAGGGTTGCTGTGGTGGTGGTTGCGGTTGTGTGAGGCGGCGTTGGTGGTTGTGGTGGGGCAAAGGGAGAGACAGATTCGAGAAGAAAGAGAGATCGAGAGGCCACGAGGGATAGAGAGAGAGAACCGAGAGGGAGATAGAGAGAGGGAGTGGTGGTCGTTGGTGGTTTGCGGTGGTTGAGTAGTGGCGGAGCACGATAGTGGAGGGTGAGGAAATCGGTTTCTATCGAAGGAGGCGAGAGATCGAGAGAAAGAGAGGGAGAGAAAGAGAGAGAGGGAAACAGAGTAAGGGAAAACCGAGAGACAAAGAGGGTGGTAGAGAGTGGGAGATGGGCGGTGGTGGTGGCGGTGTACGGTAGAAGGCGGTGGAGCAGAGACGACAGCGGCGGAAGATAAAGAGACGGAGGGGGAAAAGGGGAAGAAGAAAAAAATTAGGGCTTTTAGCCCTAATTACATTAGGGGAGGGAAAATGCTCCCAATTTTTTTTTTTGTTATATATATATTTCTTTTTATAAAATAAATTTATAATTAATTAAATGAGTCAATAAATAAATTAATAAATGAATAAATATTCATCTATATATTTTTTTATACTCATTTCACACTACAATCGCGGCTACGGTATTTAGAATATACCAAAAGTTTAAACATCTCAAAATCAAAAATCAATATAAATATAAATAAAAATTTTCTATATGTATATATAAACGGATGAATATTATATATATTTCATAAACAGTATATTAGTACGGATACCGCAGTGTCGGTGTTACAATCTTACTAATATATAGGTAGACCAAAACCTCCAGTGGATAGCTACTATGAGTGGGTAGAAAATGTGTGGACTTGGTGAGTCTATCAGCAATCACCCAGATAGTACATGTCGTGCTGAAGTTTGCGGAAGTCCTATAACAAAATCCATCGTAATGTGTTCCCACTTTCACTTAAGAATGGGAAGGGGATGTAGTGTACCAGCTAGCTGCTGATACTCGGCCTTTACCTGCTGGATGCATCGCATAGGCAGAAGAGTGGGTCTCCTCAAGTATAGCCCTCCGAACATTGCCATCAGTGGGAACGCAAACCTGCTCCCTGAATACCAAGAGTTCATCCTTCCGAACTCTGAAATCCCTACCGTCTCCCCTACGTATTTTTTCAATAATACCTTAGAGTTCCTCATATGAACCCTGGAGCTCCCAAATGCAGTCAAACAGAGTCAGCTTCACCTCGAATCTAGCTAGAAGTGTACCATGCTCATCATTGGCTAGACGGACTCCTAATGAGCGGAGTCCCATGAGACAAGAGAGGTAGGCACTCTCGAAAGATGAGGAAGATAATGACTTGCGGCTTAGAGCATCCGCAACTACGTTGGCCTTGCCAAGATGATAGTCTATGATAAGGTCATAATCCTTGAGAAGCTCTAACAATCTCCTCTGTCTTAGATTGAGCTCCTTCTGCGTGAATAAGTACTTCAGGCTCTTATAATCCATGTACACTTGGCATGTCACCCCATAGAGATAATGTCACCAAATCTTCAATATAAAGACTATGGCTGCCAACTCGAGATCATGGGTCGGATATTTCAGCTCATGTTTCTTCAACTGCCTAGAGGCCTATGCAATGACTTGATCATCCTATATCAGTACACAGCCCAAACCCTGTCGGCTGGCATCACTGAACACTACATACTCTCAGCTATTGGTGGAATGGGTTAGAATCGGTGCCGATGTCAACCATTGTTTGAACTCCCGAAAACTCACATCACAACGGTCATCCCAAACAAACTTGACGTCGTTACGAGTCAAGTTAGTCAATGGAGATGCAATCCTGGAGAATCCCTCTATAAATCTTCGATAGTATCCTTCCAGTCCAAGGAAACTCCTGACCTTAGTAACTGTCTATGGCTGCTCCCACTTTATGATGGCCTCAACCTTCTGTGGATCAACGAAAATACCCTCTGTAGAAATAACATGCCCCAAGAACCAGATCTGTCTGAGCCAAAACTCACACTTAGAGTACTTGGTGTATAACTCCTTCTCACGGAGTGTCTGTAATACAGTATGCAGGTGTTGGGAGTGCTCCTCATCACTCTGTGAGTAGACAAGTATGTCGTCTATGAATACTATGACAAATCGGTCAAGAAAATCATGGAATACCCAGTTCATTAAGTTTATGAACACAGTTGGGGCATTTGTCAACCCAAATAGCATAACTAGAAATTCAAAGTGGCCATATCTAGTACAGAAAGCAGTCTTGGGCACGTCCTCGCCCTTGATTCTTAACTGATGATACCCAGATCTAAGGTCAGTCTTCAAGAGACTCGAGCATCTTGAAGTTGATCAAACAGATCATTTATGCATGGTAGCAGGTACCGATTCTTGATAGTTACTCTATTCAATTAACGGTAATCTATGCAGAGTCTGAAAGAGTCGTCTTTCTTCTTTACAAATAGTATTGGAGCACCCTAAGGTAAAGTGTTTGGTCAAATAAACCCCTTATCCAATAATTCTTGCAGTTGGACATTTAGTTCTTTCAACTCAGTGGGTGTCATTCTGTATGGTGGAATAGAAATTGGTGCTGTCCCGGGAGCTATATCTATCTTAAAATCAAACTCTCAGACTTGAGGTAGTCCAGGTAGCTTCTCAGGGAACACATCAACAAACTCCTGTACCATTGGAACCTCATCAAGCCTTGGGCCTTCTACCGTGGTGTCTATTATATAGGCAAGGTAGGCTGTGCATCCTCGACATATCAACCTCCTAGCCTCCAGTGCTGAAATAACATATCTAGTACCCTTTTCTCTCCCGCAAATATCAATAATTGCTGTCCCAACCTTCGTAACTCTTCTTCCTTAGTGAAATACTCAACAACGGCTTAGTGGAAACTCAGCCAGTCCATTCCTAAGATGGCATCAAAATCAGATATGTCGAGAGGTATAAGATTTGCCTCTAACATCACCTCCCCAATCCATATCTCGCAGCCCCGGTAAATAGAATTCTAGACCAACTACTCACCCAATGGTGTGATAACCAATATCTCCTCGGTCAATGGAGAGAGTTGTCTATCAAGGTGCTGAGGTCAATGGAGAGAGTTGTCTATCAAGGTGTTGAGCAAACTGGGTGCTCATATATGAATAATTTGACCCGGTGTCTATCAAAACTCGGGCGCCAACTCTGAAAATTTTCATAGTATCTAATGACGAATTTAAATAAAAGAGGATCATCAACCTTTATTTACTCGAGAAGTCAACATGAGATCATATATATATATATATCGAAAGGATTAAAGCTTCTAGTATCTTAGCTGTCGAGAATTACACGAGTCATCATAGTATATCATGCCTCAAAATAACTATTAGGAGATAAAACCTATACGAGAGAGTTTATCAGAGGGTTACCGGTAATCACTTCGGGATTGGCTTAGACTTCCTCGTGCGTCATTGTAAAGATGCGAGCCTGAGTCCTCTGTTGCTGTCGTTGAGGAACGGGTACGGTGTTACTTTTGGCCAAAGTCTATGGAACAATAGGAACTGATGGGGCAAGTGCTCTCGGCTGACTCTCACGTGGTCCACTCGGGCAGCTCTGACTTGACTGCCTCCTGAATCGCAAATCTAGGCAAGTGCTACGAATATGTCCTGGTTTCCCATACTGGTAGCATCTCACTGGTTTTCTACAAAATCCTGAATTAGTCTTACCATAATTGTAGCATAGGGGCTTCCTCAGCCAAGCAAACTGACTCACTAATCCGGCATTGGGGGCGGGGGCTCTAGAACTCTGAGGGCATGGCCCCTGGGGAATGCCAACTGACCCTATAGCTGTGGGGTCTCTCTGAGGGCCCTGACTCCAGTCCTTCATCGAACTCTGAGAAGACTGAAATCCAAGCCCCTTCCTTTAATAGTCTCGGCTCTCCCTCTGCCTGTACTATCTCCTCAGCGCGGTAGGCCAACTCCAAGACCCCCTTAAAGAAGGGGTTTTTCATCACTGACATGTATTTCTTGATGTTCAAGTTGAGTCCATCCTCAAACTTGAACCGTAACTATCTTTGTGTGGCCAGGTCAGGAACAAAGGCGGCTTATCTCCTCAATTCTACCTCAAAGTCGGACACCAATCTTGCCCCCTGGCGGAGATGAAGAAACTCCACCCTCTTCTGATCCTGCTAGTACTTTATAAAGTACCTCTCATCAAACTCTCGCACAAAGTCTCCCCAACCTATGGGCTCTATAGAGTCATCAACCACGGTTTCCCACTAGGCGAGAGCATCACCTTCAAGTAATCGTACTATCACCCTCAGTTTCAACTCGTCTTCTAACCCCAGATCTGTCAGTATCTGGTGGGTTCGATTGACCCAATGCTTTGCTGCCGTAGCATCACTAGATCCACTGAAATCGATACAACCCAACAACCAAGCCTCCTTAACCAACTGGGTCAACTCGTGGATGCGGCGGAGTGCCAGAATCGTGTTGTCGCTTGGGGTAGGCATTGATGAAATAGGGCCAGTTGGGGCAAGTGTCGTTGCAGTTGGAGTAAAAACTGCCATAGATGGTGGCGGGGGCTGCATCTGTACCTCATAGGTGCTCCACCATTCGTGCCACTGTCTTAAGGCATCTAGCGGAGGTGTCACAATTTCGACTATCAGAATTTCGACTACCGAGTGAGGTGGTACTGGAGGGGGTGCGTGTGAAGACGATGCAACCTTTGGAGCAGCAGGTGTAGAAGACATGGTTCTGAATGAAAGAACCTCTATTAGATATAAATAACGAATTTGGGCTAGATATGGAGTATCTAACCCCCTAAATGGAATGAACTCATTTGTCTAAAATCATCATTAGGGATTTATAACAGTGAGGAGACTTTCAAATTTATTTCAAAATATTGAGGACTTTGAAAACAATACTTGGAAAATTTTAAAATCTTTCATAAAACTCAATGCTCAACCAACCTGGGCTCTGATACCAAGAAAATGTCACGCCCGATCCGTGATCCAGTAGCCGTGAACAGTCACCCGTTACCTCAGACACCGACCCAACCCCACCACGTATCCTCAAGGTAACGCAAGACTAATCATAATTTCAGTTACAAATATTTTATTAGTATTTAAAATACAAAAGTCATCAAATATATATATACTACAAATGAAAGTTCTTTGTTTCATACAGTCATTCTAACATGATCAACTAATATCCTCGAAGATACAGCGGAAGTTCCATACTGTAATACGTCTCTAATGATAGTCTCTGGAATTTGCCTACGTCGATATCTGTCAATGTGTGCCTCTAAATACTATCTCTATAAAATATAAGGGAGTGAGGGGTGAGTAAAATTATTTACTCAGTGAGTGAATAATCGTAACATATAGTTAATAAGTGGTGTGAAAATGGAGTATTAAAACCATATATATATATACACTTTATTCCATATTTCATGTATGATAATTTCGAACACATTTCTCTAACATCATCATCCATAAAACACATGCATCCAATATCATGTCATAAATCATAGAGTCATGCCAAAATAAGCTATTGGTAAGGGTTTACCTTGACCAATGACAAGCCACCAAGGTTTTTTTTTTTTTCTTCCCTAAAACTGATAAACGACCCTAACCTTGGCGTTGGCATCAGCCTCCCCAAGTGCTAGACTAAAACGTCATTCAGTCCCCCCCTTTCGGTTCAACTTGGCTTATCCAAAAATCTAGTATCGTATACATGCCACCTAGCTATGTAGAGTGTCTGTGTCTCGATAACATTGCAATCGTGTCACTATCTATATAATGAGATGGGTCTGCTATAGCATACGAGGCGAGTCTGCGCGAGACAATGCCTTTTTATATCATAATATATAGCTATAAATATTATCATCGATCTACGATCAAGGGGATTCAGGTACTAATGCTCGAGCACCTAGTCTCACATCAAAATCATCAATCAAACAATCATATCATATATGTCAAGGAAAAATTATGAAATTCGGTACCTCGTATATTTCTGTATATATATATCATCAAAGTACATTTCATGGTTCAAAACATAGAACATATATTTTTCATCAAAATTCATGGATGCATATAAAAAAATTTTGGGATACTCTATTTATCACAAAATCGTTACCAAACCATTTAACAAGTCATTTCACAATTATTTCATAAAATCATATTTTAAAAGCGATAAAATATGGTTTTACTCATTAACTACATAGTAACAATAAAACCCACTCACATATACGAGAAGGGTACACCACTCCCCTAAAACCTCAATACTCAACTAAGCCGCACCTTGAGTGTAGTATAGTCGTCTACTCCTAAGACAACAACATATATATATATATATATATATATATGTCAATCTCCCTATTTCTTTTAATAATTTCACTAATTTTTTTTAAACCCAATTTCCAATTCACCCTAGTTTGTTTAAGCCTATACATATACAAAATTTTGGAATTTCAAGTTCTACTCTTGCGTAGTCTTAGGAAAAATATTATAACTTTCTCTATATAACTCGGAATTAAGTGATTTAAATTGCTACTGAACGGTAAGAGACAACCCTACAACTTTCATGTTAAGCATTTCATCAAATTTCAAAAGAAAAATTTTAGAAAAACCTATTTCTGCCTCATTTTAAATCTTAATTCATGTTCTGTCCTGATTCAGTAAACACACCATAACTCCCAGCACACTACTCCGAGTTGAGTGAAATTTAGCTCATTTTAAAGATAAGACCGAGAGCTAAAATTTAATGTTTAAAGTTTCTCTAAATTTTGTATAGAAGATATTTTAAAATTTTATACAACATACTGGCCGTGCACAGAGGATGAAAAACAGAACATGCCATTTTGCTGTCCCTTTCCAACAATCACTATAAATCACATTCTTAATAGAAATTTTTGTGCCATACCTTATTTTAAAGCTTAGGGAGTCTAGTTTATGTAGGAACAAACGATTTAAAATTTTGAGTCCTACATATCGGGATATCATGGCAAGACTACACATAGCTCAAATCTAAAACATTCATTTCTAGCATGCTAGTACATGCATTTAATTTCACTACTTGTAAAGACTTCAAATTTGAGTATTTTACCTTCTTTTGTATGATCTTTTGCTAACTAACATCCATCACCCTGATCTTGATTTTCATAAAACTTTGATCACCTTAGCACCATAGTAACATAATTCATCAAACATCAATCCATACACAATTCTTATACTATTTCAATCAACTAGGGATATAGAGTCAAGAATATTTTTACCTCTTTTACTTGTGTTCCTTTTTCAATGCTTCAAGAATTTCACTTGAACATCAGAAATCCTTCTTTCCTTACTCAAAATCTCGGCCAAGTGAGGTGAATAGAAGAGAAAATGGTTGGTTTTGATCTTTATATAAACCTAATCAAACTATCTTGACCCTTGATATATTTTGCATGCTTTATCTCATCTTACACTTGTCAGGACTCCTCTATGTATTTGAAATGGCAGCAAGCAACCACAATGCATGCAAAAGAAGTGTCCAAGTTAGCCAAGAGGAAAGAAAGCACAAGAAATCTACTAAAATCCCTTTCAAATCATATTTCATGTATTATTTTGTTCTTTACGAGCAACCTTCTTCCAACTTTGTAGTGGAATGTCCTAAGTGACCACTAATAGTCTTGGTGTCCTCTTGTCCAATATTTGGCTCCAATTGTCCATCATTGTGTGTTTTGCAATTTAGTCCTTCCACTTTCCTTATTTGCATTTAGACTCCTAACTTTTAACAATTTACATTTTTGGTCCCTATGTAATTTTATTCGAAATTTCTTAAATATGTGAAATTTCATTTAAATATCTCTATTTAAGTGTGTAGGCTTTCTCTTAACCATTTTTGACTTCTTTAGCCCTTATCGGCATTTGCCGAGAAGGTTTTTTGCTTACCGATAAAATTTTCGGTTTCAGCAATTTTGAGGTAAAACCTCAAAATAAATAAATAGATAATTAAAATTTCATTTTAAATGCCTCAAAATGATATATATATATATAGAACCATGAGGAGTGGTACATGATACACAGTCACCGAAAAATGGTGTTACAAACGTGATGCTACAAGTGTGTTTGAGTGAAACCTATTTGTTGAAAGACACTCCAGTAAAGGAGATTAGAACTAGCCCTTTGATCCACAAAGATCCTTCTGACCTCATATTGCCTAATATTCATGGTAATAATGAGATAGTCGTGTCAATCTGGGTTGACCCCTATGAGGTCGTCATCATTGAAATCTATCATGGGCCTCTTCTTCTTGGGTTATTTTTCAGTGTGAGTAGCAAGGCTTCTTTAGATGTGGAACTAGATAGCACTATTCTTTTTGGAAGATCGGAGCTACTAGGTGTCCCTTCTCGCTAGATCGAGTGTGGTCACGCTGATATAGCATCCGTAGGATATAGGTCAGAAGGTGGGACTCCAATAGGTCTATCCACCTTGCACTTGGAGGATCACTTCATTTGCTCGGTTGTGGATGCATCCTAGGATCTATTGGGTGGTTTGGTTATTTTCTCACTTTGTATTGTGTGGGCCCTGGGGGAGACTTTTCCTTTTTGTATTAATGAAAATTTGGAGTCGACCACTTTGGACGAGGAACCTGAGTTTATCTTTTAGATTTTTGCATTCGTCTGTTAGATGGCCATAATTCTGATGAAAGTGATAGTATCGAATCTTGTCTTTTAAGGAATATCCTTTGTAGAGCGATGAGGCCACCTAAAATAGGGCTTGTTCTAAATCTGGAAAAAGACTTGGCCAGGTGCCTCGTTTGGAGGCGTATAACTAATAAACCTTCAAGGTTGAGGAGGTTCTTGTCGGGCTCTATTTGGTGAGGAATGTTAATGTGATCGGCTGTGCTCATTCTGAGCTAGTTGGTTCCTTCGTTTATCAAAGGCCTCAGCATCCTCAATAGTGATATAATTCTCTACTCAAGCGTAAAATTCCTAGATGGTAGATGGGGGAATTTTAGTGATAGATGTTTTTATCCCTAATGGTCACAGTTCTGTGATAGAGTGGTTTAAACCAGAGACTTTCATCATCTTGGCTTTAAACTTCTCAAGAAAGTCACTCAATGGCTTATCATCCCTCTGTCGTAGCGAGAGGAGAGATAAAAACTTTTTCTTGATCCCACTACTGATGACAAAGTGCATCTCAAGTTATTCCAAAGTTGAGAGAAACTCTTGACACTGAACGGGAGGAGTGAGTTAAACCATGTCAATGCATTACCCTTCAAGATCATTGGGAAGTGTTTGCACATGGCGGTATTAGACATGTCTCTCGAAATCATCATAGTGGTGAAGTGAGCTATATGATCCATGGGATCAGTAGTACTGTCGTACCTTTCAAAAAGGGGGAGAAGAACATCTCTAGACATCGACTCCAAGGAGATCTTCGTGTTGAATGGTAAAAGGCCAGTAAGATGTTGAGTAGGCTCATCCCTTTTCATGTCTTAGCTCACTTGTATGAGTTATTTGAGTTGTTTCCTTAGGTCATCAGGGTTGTGTCGAGAAATAATTAAGGGTTCCCAATGTTCGATGGGTTTGAGCATTCGTGAGCGCAAGTGACCAAATCTGTGAGTGGAGGATTGGGCTCTTGGCCTAAGAGTGCAGCTGAGTTCTTCCAACTACTTACTCATGTTTTGTATTCTAGACTATACCCTTTCTACTTGAGGTCAGGTGACCCTCTCTGGAGAAAGAGAAGTAATGGGCAGTGTTGAGTGACCTTGGTGGCCAACTGGAGGTGAAATATCTTATGGACCAGTAACAGTAAGGCCTCCCATAGGGCGATTGGCTATAGGCTGTGTGGTATCTGTCAGGGTGGCGGTACACCCTTCCATCAAGGATGTTGCTCTGGAAGCAGCTCTGGACATTCTCTAGGGAGGCATATTCTCTTGAAAAAGCAAAACGATACAAAAGAGGCTTCTTTTTATTCTGTTCCTACAGATAGCGCTAATCTGTTGGAGATAGATTTAGCTCCATAGATAATGGCTCTACTAACTCGAATGAGATAACTTGGCTGTCTGATGGTTTTGACCAATGAGACCTGCAAAAGACCGTCAGAGGGTGCTTTGGTGGAGGAGACTCCAATACTTAAATTAGAGAGTGATTTTCGAAAGAGTGAAATAGACTAAAAGAGAGCTTTGTGTGCCCTACGTGTAATGTGTAGGTCCCGAAGACATACCTGGCCAATTGGCTAAGTGATGTCTATATAATTTCTACATGTGAAAGTCATGTTCATGCAGGATATTGAAATCCTAGTTTATTTACGAGAGTACCCTGAGATTTCAAGAGCCATAGTGTAGGATTCTCAAATATTTCAAAGTCTTACGAATTTAAAAAATTTGGATCGCCTGGAGATTCTTTCCCTTATTGGCTACAATTGTAGATTTCCCTTCCATTTATGTAAGATTGCCTCCATGACTTACGGGGAGTGAATAGCCTTAGTGGATCAAGTGATGATCACTGAGTGCCAAAAGGTAGGTGTAACATCGACACTGCGGTGTCCGTACTAGTATTCATGTTCATGAGATTAAATAAAATATTCTTCGGTTTATATATATGTATAGAGAAATTATTAATTTTTTTTTTATTTTCAATTTTGGGGTTTCTAAATTTAAATTTTGGTATATTCAAAAGTATCCGAATTTCCGATTCGTAATGTGAAGTAAGTATAAAAAATATATACATATATAAATATATTTTTCATTTATTAAATTATTTATTTTCTCATTTATTTATTTATATATCTATTCTTATAAAAATATATATATACATAATAATAGTGTAAAAAAAAAAAAAAGAGAAATCGAATTAGGGCTAATAGCCCTAATTCTCCTTCCTTTTTCCCTCTCCCTCTCTCGCTCTCCGTCTCTTCCTCTCCCGCGGCCCTGTCCCGCAATCACTCTCTCTTCTTCTCTCCTCCGACCTGCCGCCGCTACGACCGTCCACCTTCACCACCACCCACGGCCACCCGCAACCACCGATCACTTCTCTCCACCTCCCCCTCGGTCTCACTCTCTATCGCTCTCTTTCCCTCTCTATCCCTCGTGGTCTCGAGATTCAATCTCTCCTTCACCCGACTCATCGCCGCCGCCACCTTCTTATTCCGCCGCCGTAACCACCGCTCATTCCCTCTACCATCTTCGTCCCTCTATTGATCTCTCTCTCTATCCCTCGCGGGTTTTCTCTCTCTTTCTCTCTCTGGCTCTTCCTCTCTCGCGGCGATTTCCTTTGCTCCGCCACTGATCGCCACTGTCACTACAACCCACAGCCACCACTGACCACCGCTCGTCTCCTCTGTGTCCCTTTCTGCCCTCTTTCTCTCTCTATTTCTCACTGTATAGCTCTCTGCGATCTCTCTCTCTTCTTCGTCTCACTCTTCAGTCATTGTCTCTCTCCCTCTCACCCCCTCGCGCACGTAGCTCTCTGCTGAGAGCTCTTTTCGCCACACCCTTGCTGCAACCTCGGCTGAAGCCCAAACTGCAGTCGTCAATCAAACTTTTGAAAACCCTAAGCAACGGTCTGCATAGGTAAGAACAGACTTCCGATTTTAGTTTTAGGGTTTGAATATTCTGAGTAGTTAGGTTTAAATTTGCTCACATGTACTTCAATTTAAAGACGTTGCAGGATTTCAAACTGAGTTGCGCATGGACGTTAGGTCTGCGAATCGAGGAAACCCTAGGTGAGGGATTTCTGAATGATTCAATTAATTGAATGCATTTAGGGTAAATTTAGGGTAAATTAGAGTAAGAATGTATTTCATATTATAGGATGTATATTAGATCTGATTTAAATGCGTTATCGGACATTATATATAATTGTTTAGGTAAAATATATGAATTTGGGCTGTTGCAGATGATAGAATCATATTGATTTGTTTAGAATAATTTCTCTTAGAGTTTAATTTGACGAATGCATGAAAACAGTCAAAATTTGGGATTTGAGTCTAAGGATTGATACGTTGTTTTACATTATAGTTGATGTTGCATATAGGTAAGTCAAATACAATCTCTATATTATGAAAATAGGTTTCAATACCTTTAAAATGAGATATAGTTTGAAGAAATCGGATGAGAATTGAAAAGTGTATGAATTTTCAAAGATTTTTCTAACTTATAGGAAATTTATATATTTAGACTTGTTTTCAATTTTGAACAATTTTAGGTTTGAATTTAGCTTGATTTGATTTGGTTATTTACTTATAAATGGAATGAAAATTGATGACATTGGAGAATTAAGGTTTGTACAAACTTAGGGAAAATGATAAACCCTAAGAATAATTGGAAATTTGATGATTATTGTGATAATTTGATTAGGTTGATCTTGTTAGAGACTCGAGAAGTTAAATTCAGATTTATTTTGGAAATAGGGAGTGATTACCCTCCCTGGCATGTGAGTGAGACTCTAATCTCTTGCATGAAATAGTGAAAATCTGATTTTACAGTGTTTTAAACAAAACATGCTTTGATATGCATTGGTTCGACGTGTGATATTAAATCTCAAATCTGTTTTGTGATTATTGGAGTGTCTTAAACTTATGTTTTCCATAACTATACATCCATATTTGAAATGAAACAAAATTGTGTCATTACTTGAAAATTTGATAAGTTTCATTTTCTACTGTTGCAATGGTATACTGATTTTAAATGATTTGATAAATGTATTTGCACATAGATTTGAAATGTTTTAAGATGTGTGAGGGCACTGGGATGCCCACTTGTGATGATATGATTCTTACCTACGGGATGTTGTGCCCTTGTGATACTATGATGATGACATTGATGATTCCGTAACTACGAAGGGACTTTGTAGAAGCACGGGTTGCCCGGATACGCTTCTACAGGAGGTATCCGCAAACGTTCAGTTTATATTTATTCATAGGCGCGGCCGGTTGAACCCACATCGGGGGAGGACGTGTGTGACGCTACCGTCTAGCACCGGGCGGGGTCCTATTTGATGAGTCTGGGTAAGCAAGGGCTAAGCCCACGGCCTACATCGGGGTAGAGAGCTACTTTTGAAACACTTTGCATAATAAAACCCCCGATGCGCCTGTCCTTGGTCATGGTTGACCTTTGCCAGGATCCTTTCAGCTTGCTCTATGATCTACTTGATTTTAAATGGATGTATATATGTATGATATCGTGTGAATGATTAAATGAGTTCATTTTATTCGAAAATATCATGATTTACTGCGAAATTTGAATTATTGGTTACGAATGATATTGACACTCCAATGATCACCTACACTATTAGTACTTGAGATTAATCCCCTCACTCACTGAGTATCCTCCCATAGATACTCACCCCTCTTCTTTCCTCCCTCAGACAGGATTGTTGTGCTGGAACGACACTTCAGAGTTTAGAGATTTTGACGGATTTGGTTATTTGGGACGGTGAGGTTTAAGTTTAAGCTGAGATTTAAATTTCGTATTATATTTTCGACCCTGCGAGGTCTTGTTGAGGTCCGTAGTTGGCCATGTACTTATTTTGGGATGACTGTATAATTTATGTATATTTATTTACGAAACTCTCATATTTTATTTGTATTGAGGCGATTGTACGTATTTGAATGTTATTTGGGAAAAAGTATTGTATATTATATAAAATTTTAGGTCCACTCAGTGTAGTGGCTGCTCATACTCTAATTGGGCATGACAGTAGAGGTCTGTGGTTAGGTCTGCTAGAAATTTTATAGCATTGCATTGTTTTGAATGTTGGCTGTGAGAATTGGTTGATTTTGGAGAGATCGGGATGACCATTTGTTTATTTTACAGGATGAATATTGATATATAGGTGAAATTGTACATGGGAGATCTCCGATTTATGGGGAAGTTCTGTCTGATTTTCTGTAAAAATACAACTGGCATCCAGAACAACGGGCGACTGTTCACGATCCCGATTCGAGGCGTCACAGTAGGTACCAAACAGTTGGCTACCGGGCGGCTGGCTACCGAGCAGAGTCTGATCGATAGATACCAAGAAAGTGTGAGTTGTGTCTACCTATATAGGAAATAAATCCCTTATTGACGACATGCTTTGGTTGATTGTGCCCCTTGGGCAACTGACTCAGAGGGTTTTATGTCCCATGACGATGAGATCTTGGACTTATTAGTCGTTTGACTGACCGGATGGATACCGACCAGATTGACAACAAGGCTATTGAAAACCATTGGACAAGTTAAAGGCTAATATTCAGCCCATCATAATTTGGACTGTTTTGGTCATGTGCCATCACATCTTATCCTCTGCTATGAGAGAGATGTTTCTTAGGTTGTGACAAGAGAGAGAGAGAGAGAGAGAGAGAGAGAGAGAGAGTCTCCTGCGAACTCAAAGATTTGATACATCCCTCTAATGCTGGCAGTTGGAACTTTCTTCCTCATCTTTCTCATCTTCATTGTAGGCCACTGGCGGCTAAGAGCTCTCCCTCTCCTCTCCCCTCTTTGTTAGTCAATCGAATATACTCCTCCACCCCAAGAGTCTGCATTTAAAAAGAATAAAAACCAAGAAAGACGGGTCAACAGGCAAAAAAATAAAAAGAAAGAAATTGGTCCATTAAGGCTGTAAATAATGCCATTAAAAAATTATGGGATGTTAATATAAGTTAATGCCTATTAATGGATAAATCTTATTTTGTTACTTTTATAAAGTTTGTATCTTTAATTATATATATATTTTTTAAATTTTACTACTTTATTTATTATTTATTGTATATCTTATGATCTTAATAAATAATTTGCTCTTATTAAAAAATTAAAAGAAAAAAAAAAAACAAACAGGGGAGGAAGAGAAGATGGTAGATCCAAATTTTTGTTTTTATTTTTAATTAAAATGTTTGATTAATTAAAATGTTTATAAAATAAAAATAAAGAAAATAAAATGGATGATAATTTTAATTTAATTTTAGAAAATAAAATAAAATTTTAAAATTATTAATTTTAAAACATTTTTTATCAAGAATAAAATTGATATTTATATGATTTTTATTCCGAAAAAAATATACAAACTAAATATTAATAATGATAATGATATCCAATTTAGAATTTGAATCAAACATTTGATATTGGAATTCAATTCCGATTTTGATTTCGATTTTTAAGATTTTTTAATTTTGATTTCAATTTTGATTTTTGATAAAAAGCAAATGTCATCTTAGAACTTTTTATTTATTAAAAATAGAGATTTTGTAAATATAAATATTTAATAAATTTTAAACACTAAATTAATGAGGTTAAACGGGTCGTCGATCACATCCGAAGTTAAAATGGTGACAAAGCATAAGGCCCGTTAACTTTAACGGCGTCTACAAGATGCTGGGAGAAATTAAGTGGAAGAGTGATGAAAATATTGATAGTTGGGTTTACAGAAAAATTCCATTATGCGTTGGACAAAATTGTTTACGTAGGCCTCTGTCGACATTCGATAAGAAGCGTTGATCAAGGATTGAGGGTGGGGTCTAATTCGTATATCCTACGGCTATGATGTGACCTTAGTCTAATTGTTGAAATCCTCCGGCAAAGTCGTTCAGTGAAGGCTTGTCGGAGGGGCAGGGAGCCCACCTTTGCTGGGAACCGTCAAAGACCTCCCTCCCCTCCCCCGGGGCGGGGTCCCGGATAAAAGTATAAACGGTTTGATTCGATTTGATTTAGTATTTAAATTAAATTGTATTAAAAATAAAAATTTTAAAAACATTTAAATAAAAAATCGAACATAATTTAATTAGGATTAAACCAAATTGAACTCAAAAAATTCGGTTCAATTTGGTTTGATTCGATTTAAACAGAATTTTTTTTTTCATTTCCACCTTTTTTTTTAGGTATAAGGAGACATGATTTACTATTAATGTATAAAAAACATGAATTTTCTTTTCTTTTGTCTAAATATAATATTTTTAGAACTATTTAGATTTTAAGTTTAATAATAGTTTAAAATTTGTTTAAATTTTAAAATAATATTTTTTATTAAAACCATATTAAGAATAAGTTTAAAAAAAATATTCTTATGAATAATATTTTTTAAAATAATATAACCTAATCTATCATTTCAATATCATAAAAATATAAAAAAAATTAATTAAATTAGATTTTTTAATATAAAAATATTAAAATAATACTAGTTCGGTTCAAACCGAACCAAACCAAATTTAAAAAATAAAATCAAAACCGAAACGAAATAATTTCGATTTGATTCGGTTTGAACTGATATTTTTTTTTAAAAAGAAAAAAACCGAACCAAATCTAAAATTTTAGTTCGATTTAATTCGGATTAACGGTTTAACTCAAACCACTTACACCCGTACCCCCGGGGGACCCCTTTTTAATTCGTTGGAGGCCTGGCCCTAATTACTTACCAGCGCATTCTCTAATTTTTCATCACTTTAGAATTTCTGAATTTGAATTTTAAAAATAAAAAAATTTATATTGATAGATACATTTCGAAATGAATTATTATAAATTTTAAAATAAATCAAACAAAATATAATTTCAAATAATTATTGATCTAACCCAAAAAAAATTCTTGTTAGACCTACCATGACTCGGCCTACCCCTAAATCAAAATTGAATTGTTGGTTCAAATCCTAAAAATATTGAACTCTTGAATCCTCCCCAATATTCAAGTAGTTCAGTTTTAGGACACTTCCATTACAAGTTTTGGCCGAAACTTCTTTTATTTTTTTAAGCTTTTCTAAAAAAAATAAAAATTATTTCGGCTTTCCTAAATTTCTCACGAAATTAGTCATTTAGTGGCTAGTTTCAAGAGCATTTTTGTCATTTTTTTAAATCTAGCCCCTGCTTTTTTTTTTAAAGTAATTTTCAGTGGTTAGGCCTTTGAACAATTATAGTTTTATGGGGGTTTGAAATGATGGTTTTTTATCTGTTTTGATGTAGGGTTTAGTTTGATTCAATTGAAGGTATTAGCATTACTCTTGCCGTTACTCCATATGGGCTAGGATTGAAGCAGATCCATTGAATTGGGTCTGTGCCAACTTATGGTTGAAGTGGCCCTATGGTGAGGACTCCTTGCGTCCAGAAATCCATGGGGGGGGGGTGGTATTTACAGTCTTCCTTTTCTAAATATAGCCTATTAAAAGAAACCCTTTTGAAGTATTGCTGATGAGAAACCATGTTCCAACTATCATCCTTCCGAGTTCCAAATATCATCCTTTAGAGTATCTTTCTAGCGAACTCAGTCATTTTCAGCATGATAGTCCACACAATTCAAAAAATGCTATTGGAAACCAAAGAGCCAGTTTAGTAATTACCACTTAGCCGTTGAAAGTAAATAGGCCCATTTGGGCACAAGAATTCTTGCCCAAATGGGCTAGAAATCTGCCCCTTTTGGGTCCAGATTTTTGGTCCAGCAAGAGCCCTGGGCACAGAAATCTGTGAATTTTACTTCAACCCAAACTCATTCTATAATAGGGAACACCAAGAAAATTTTCCAGAAAAGAGGTCGAGAGAGAGAAGAGTGAAAAAGAAATAAATAAATAAATAAAAAGAGAGAGAGAGAGGGAGTGAAAAAGAAATTAAAAAAAAATAATAAAATGAGATAGAGGGAGTGGGCCTTGTGCCCACTCCTTTCCGATGGTTACAAAAGTAGCCGTTGGATGGACAGTAAGCTCCAATGGCTACTCTTCTAGCCATTGAGGTTTCCTAGGCAGTCTTAGGTTGCCTAGCCAGGCCCCTTGTTGGGCCAAAAAAACTAGGCCCAGCAGCAGCGGATTTTCTAACCCATTTGAGCCGGAATTCTTGTACCCAAATGGGCCTATATACTTTTAATATTTTCTGTCAAGTTCAGTAAACATATGTTGATGGAGTCTAAATTGCCGAGAATATTATTCATGTGACTAACCATAATTCTCTTGGTGAAAATATCAACAAATTGTTTATTGTTTTTTTATGTGAGGGGTGATTATGCTCTTGTCTTCAACATTTTGTTATACGAAATCACAATCTATGTCAATATGATTGATCTGTTCATGAAACACTGGATTTAATGCAATATCAATAGCCAATTGGTTATCACAAAGAAGCTAAATTGTCATTGAGATCTTAAACTCCAAGTCTTCAATTCAAGCTTTAAATCACACAATCTCACTTGTTAATGCTGTCATAGCTCTATATTTTGGTTTTGCACTAGATCTTGAAACTATTAATTATTTCTTGCTTCTCTTAGATACTAGATTACCTCATATAAACATGCAAAAACCTATTGTAGACCTTATATCTTGAGAATCTCTGGCCTAATCCGTATCACAATATCCAATGACCTAGGAGTTTCGGTTTCACTTCATTTATATTCGATATCCAGGAGAGCCCTTTAGGTGCATCAAGATCCTTACGGCTGCTCTCCAACATCCCATTTTTGGATTATGCATATGCTAACTGATTCTGCTGACTGTATATGCTATACCTAGTCTAGTAATCATCAAGGAAATAAGCTTTCCAATGAGTCTCTGGTATCTCATAATGTTAATAAAGTGTTGATCGTAATTTTTTCCTTCTTCATAGGTCAAGACCGGCTACAAGCTTATTTATCTCCCAATTTATCTGTTTTCTGCAAAAGATCAAACATGTACTTTCTTTGGGATAGAACAAGTCCCTTAGAGGAGTTGACAAATTCTATACCTAGAACGTATCTTAGCTTTATTAAATTATTAATTTCAAATTTAGACTTAAGAAAATTTTTAATTTGATCTATTTACTTTACATCATTCGCGATTATGATTATGTCATCGAGTAGATAAGTACAACTGTAACTTTTTATTAAAAAATTTTGTAAATTAAGGGGAGTCACTATTGTACTTAAAGAAATCATAATTGAGAAGAACAGAGCTAAGTTTAGTATACTAGGCTCGGGGAGATTGTTTTAAGCTATAGATGGCCTTCTTGAATTTGCATACTTATCTATCTTTGCTTTCAAGCCCTTGAGAAAGTCGCATGTAAACTTCTTCACCAATTCTTCTTGTAAGAATGTGTTTTTCATGTCCATATGGAATGTCAGCCAACTTCAGTTTGTGATGAGTGATAATAGGACTTGAATTGTGGTCATTTTGGTAAGCAAAAGTTTCAGTGTAGTTTTGTCCATAATTCTGGGTGAAGCTTTTGGTGATAAGTCTTGCTTTGAGATGGTCAATTGTTCTATCATTTTTATACTTGACCTTGTAAAACCAATTGTGCCCTATCGATTTCTTTCCTTTAGGAATAGTGGTGATCTCCCAAATTTGATTCTTGGTAGAAACATCTAATTCTTCCTTTATAGCCTTCCTCCATCCTTGATGAGCACTAGTTTCTTCATAACTCAAAGGCTCCTACACTTAGTCAATACCATTCAAGAACTCTTGATGACTAGAGGAAACATTGCTAATAGGATGAGATGTAACCCTAGAATTATAATAATTTTTTTTATTTAACCTTTTGAAAGATATCTTAACCTAGTGGATCTTTTAAGTGGAGAAGGTGGTAAGGATGGTTCTATAGGAATTTCCTCATTTTCTTTATTAACTTGTTCTTTTTCTAAAGTATTTTCTTTTTCTCCTCTTGTTTCATATTTTGTTCTAGAATTATTTCTTAAGGAGATTTATTTTCAACTCTTAGAGATTCCTAAAGAATTTTATGAAATCTTTATCTTTGCTATAGTCTTTAAAACATAATTTATCTTCCAAAAATATTACATTATTAGATGTATAGACTTTACTAATTTTGGGATCATAGCATAAATATCCCTTTTGAAATGATGCGTACTCTATAAAAATGCATCGTCTTCCTTTTTTTTTTTCCTAACTTATCTCTCATTTGATAAGGAATATGAGCATAGCATGTGTAACTAAATATTTTAAGATGAGATAAGGATGCTTTTTCTTTCCTAAATATCTCTAAAGGAGATTTGCCTTTGAAAATCATTATAGAAAGTCGATTAATTAAATATACAACTGTACTAATTGCATCACTCCAAAATATTTTAGGCATATTTGCAAATAATATCATGGTCCTTGCTGTTTCTATTGAGAGCCTATTATTTCTTTTGGCTACTTTATTTTGTTGTGGAGTATAAGAGCAAAATGTTTGGTGAATAATTCCTTTGTCTTCTAGATATACTTTGAATTCATTACTCATGTATTCACCCCCATTGTCATTTCTAGGTGTTTTGATATGAGCATCATATTGTTTCAACATAAACTTGTTAAAGTTTTTTAAATGTTTCGAAAGTTTGTGCCTTATTGTGAAGCATGTATACCAATGTGTATCTAGATATATAATCTATAAAAGATATAAAGTACTCAAAACCACTTATAGATTCAATAGGAAATGTCCATATATCCGAATGCACAAGATCAAAGATATTTTTATAAAGAGTTTTTGAAATTGGATAAAATGCTCAGGTTTGTTTCCCAAAGAAACAAACTTCACAATGATCATTTTTACAAAATTTTGTTGGAAAAAGTATTTTTAAAACTTGATCATTTGGATGACCTAATATAGCATTCCATAGTTGATTATCTCCTTCACATGCTATTAAAGATTGTTTGCCATGATATCCCTTACCAATCATTTCATTTGACTTGAGATCTTAAAACAAACAATATCAAGATAAAAAACAGCCTTGTAATTCTGTTCCTTAGTTACTTACTAATGGACATAAAATTGGATGTGAATTTAGAAACATATAAATGATTTGACGATTTTCCAAAAAAATTAACTTTTTCAAATTTTTTAAGTTTTGTCAATTAACTACTTTGACTATCTTATGATTGAGGAGAGGTTTAAAACGTTTTATTTTTTCTTTGTCCTTCAATATGATAGTCATATTTCGAATCTATTAACCAATTTTTAGAATAATGAGTGGAGTTTGAGGAGTTACCAGAGTTATTAGCAACTTATTTCAATAGCTTGGTGATACCTTTAAGAGCCGTGCCCAAGGTTACATTCTACATCACTTTTGGTACTCCTTGCTCCTTCCTTTTGAGATACTCTAGTTTGAGATGGCGATGAAGAAGTTTGCATTTCTCCTTAGTATGATTTAACCTCTTCCAATGTAAGCATCCTTTCTTGTGAGGAGGCTGATAGATTTTGTTGGCAGTGGGTTGTTCCGGTGTAAGAATAGGGACTTATTGCTCAACTTTAAATCCATGAAATTCAACTTTTGATTGTGAAGTCTTCTCAAACCACATGCTAGCATCACCTTTTGAATTAGGAATTGAATTTCTTGATATGAAGGGAAGTCCTTCATCTGAAGGATTTCTTGGAAAATATTTAAGAAGCGTTCGCTAAAAGAGACAAAAAGGTCGAAGGACTTATCTTCATCCTTCATTTTCAACAATATCTTTGGATCATATGTGTGCAGTTTCAACATCTCTAATTCATTTTATAGGTCTTCATATTCTCCAAATAGTTCGGATAGAATTTTCTTTTCCTTCTAGATGTTGACAACCTTCTACTTGATTTAAAAATTCTTTCTATATTAGATTCTTGCCCATATTGTCATGTCCCGACCTGCAAGTCCGAGCACGTGACAACCGTCGCATGATCTAAGAATACATGCAATCACCAACACATACCCCAAGACTCCGTAATGCTATAGAAATATTCTCATTCAATCCAAAGAAACCAAAGTATCAAACATTTAACATATTTTACAAAAGTTTAACTTATGTAAATATGTGTAAGTAAAATATACAACTGATGAGTTTTGCAAAACACAGTTGCCAAAATCAGATTTTTTACTTCAAAACATGCCCTCCGATGGGTCCATCTACAGCCTTAAAAATTTCATCTAGGAAGAGCCAATACCAACAAAAGTCCCGATAGCTTTTCCTTAGCTGAATCTATCTAATTGAAAGGCGCTACTGCTATATCTACACTTCCTCTGAAAAAGATAAAAACAGGAGAGTGAATATAAAATACTCAGTAAGTGGAGTGCAATGGCATGTTGTGATAATAAATGAGTAGTGAGTGTGGAAATATCAAGGTCACATTTTCCAACAAATCAAATCATAGGTAGCATCAAACAATTCTGATCATTATAAAATAGATGCATCCATAATTTTCATACTTTTCAAAATCATAGGGTCTCCCTAAATAAAACACTCCTACCCAATGTTTGGCTGGACTTGGATGGAAGCCTGCCAAGGGGTTTTCAATCATTTCTTTTCAAAACACTAATTTCTCATTCCTTGGCGTTGACTCATACTTCACCAGGGATGACGGGGATGCAGGAGGCGGCGTCTACCTCCCTTGCAAAACAAACCCTCAATCACATCACCCCGTCGGGTTGTTCCGTGGGAGGAATGACTATAGCCATTTACATCACTAGCACCATCATTTCACAATATCCAAACATTTTCTAATATGCTATAAATTCAGCAAATGGTTACCAAACCATATCACAATATTCATAAATACAATTTCCAGCAATGATGACATATGCTTATTCACAAATGCAATGGATGCATGTGTATTCAACTCACATTTTTGAGACATCCCACAAACACAAATAGTTGTAGAAAATCACTTAAAAATCATTTATAAAAGAATTTATAAAAATCATTTTCTCATTTAAAGCACAACAATCCGTCCACTCACTGTGACAGGGAGGCTAGTCTCTCCCAAATTCTTCAACAACAATATTCTTGCCATGATCAGTCCATTCAACTCCTAAAGGACATTATCAAGAAATAAAATCATCAATATTTATTTTGAAGTTAAGTCCAGAAACCCTAACATTCAAACCCTAGTTTCCTCTCACTTTCGGTGACTAAATATTCTCCAAAACCAAGTGAACAACTAGAAAAGTAAACTAAAGGATGGAATAGGAAAATAATAATACCTTAATTCCTATCTCCAAGAAACCTTTTTCGTTCAGGTTTCATCAAACCCTAGAATTTTATTCTTCCTTGTGACAGCTCTAGATTCTTAAGGTTTTCCAATATCAAAGCTAGAATCTAACTTTGGAAGGCTGTATGAGTAGTTTAAAATTTTAAATCTATAGACTTGTTGGTAAATCGAACGAATTTGGAAGAAGAGAAGAAGAAAGATCTAGAGAGAAAGAAGTTGAGCTCTCTGGCTTCGTGAATTTCCGAAGTCTCTATCCCTTTTTATTATAAAACCCATTTTCACTATTTACCTAGTGGTCCTCATCCTTTCCAAATTTGCACAAATGTCCCATGTGATCTCTTGAGTTGTTAGGAAAGTTAACCTAATAACTTTAAGTGCTCATAGCTCTGTCCGGATGATAAAATATGTCCAGTGAAGAGTAAAAATGGGTGGAATGAAAGATATAATTCATGGAAAAAAAACAAAAATAAAATTTGGGGTTGTTTGAAGAAATTAGGATATAATATAAATTATGAAATATTTAATTAAAGAAGTTGAGTGGCATGGTGGTAGTATTAACTTTTTGGTGACTTTGGACCATGGATCAATTCTCCATGAATGCAAGGATGACCAACATTTTAAAAAACTTGAAATTTTGTGTGTACCAATGAGGAGCAGTATATGGAGCTGATCAAGATATGTGTACATGGGAGAATACAAATAACCGATGGAAGAATTTGTTTTAAGTAGGTGCATCCACCGATGGGAACTATATGTACCGATGGGAAGGTTTAAATATCCAAACGGAGGAGTTTCACAGTATTATTACCGATCGGTTATTTCAAAATCAATACCAAAGAATTTAGACTAGTGGGAGTGCACACCCTCCCCAAACAATGAGTGAGACTTTTATGTCTTGTTTAATAATTTTTATGCATTTTGAAAATCTTATTTTGAAATATAGCTTTATAACTCAATTTGAGTGTGAAGTGTTCTTCTGAAAAAGTGATGTTGTAAATATGAACTTTGACATGTTATTGCCACATGAATTACATTGCTTTGTTGATTGATGCTCATTGTGACAAAGATGATTTTGGGTTGCAAAATGGTTTTGGATTTTAATTGCAAATGAAAATGATGCTTTATGGTAACCGATTGTTCACGCAGCTGTTATGATTTATTGCTCACTTATGATCGGTTGGAGTAAGAGTGATATGAGTGGAGCTGGATTATGGATTGAGGTAGTATGATCTGGGGGGTTCACTTATCCAAGGTTATGATTGGACAGTCATGAGTCACTAATGGTGATTTCCAAGCTAACACCAAGGATGAGATATTTTTAGAAAAATGAATGAATAAGAACCTTTGGTGATCCAATCTTTGACCCCGGCCAAGGTCTTGGATTTGAAAGTATATTTTCGACAATTCCAAAGTTTTGAATGAAACACAAACCATTTGATGCAAAGAGAAATGCTTTCGCTTTGAATCTATTGATTGTCAATACTTTATGTATACTTTTATGAACTTGTGATTACTTTTGTATTAATAAATTAAAGATTTATTGATAATGATTTTAGGATATGATCACACTCCTACTCATTAGCATGTATATAGAATTCTCACTTACCAGGTACATTTGTACTCATCTCATTCTTCTTCTCTTCTACTTTCAGGTTTGTAGCTACTAAATGATGATAGAGGACCTTTTTTTATAATTTGTGAGATTTACCTCATTTGGAAATATACACTTCATGTAAGATAGTCTCGTTTTGGCATACTTAGTTGTAGATGGATCCATAGGAAAGGATAATGGAAACTGAATTATGTTGTATTATGGATTACTTATATAAATTTTAATATTTTTGTATATATACATCTTTAATTTGATTGGTCACTTGTATATAAGGTATGTGAACTTATTTTATTTTGAAGGAGACCTTATGGATTATGATTTGTGATTATGGAGAATTATATGAGAACTAAGTTCAGGTTGATAACAGGTTAGCCTTGTGGGGTCTCAGAGTACGTGTCTGAGATTGCATATAGTTCGAAACAACACAGTGGTTGTCGCGTGTTTGGGTTCAAGGACTGGGGCATGACAAATTCATAGTCATGTTAACTTAAGCAATTAAACCAAGCTTTGTATCTTGAATGAGATATACTCCATTTTTTATGAAGATGTTGTATCCCTTCCCTTACAGTTGACCCACACTAAGCAAATTGGTCTTTAAATCTGGAGCATAAAGAACATTAGAGATAGTGTAGATGGAGTTGTTATTGGTCCAAAGAGTGATTCTTGGTTTTCCATAACAGACACTATGGAGTTGTTACCAAATTTGACAGTGATGCGAAAAGATTCATCTATATCAGAAAATAGCTTCTTATCTCCACACGTGGTTGCTACAATCGGCATTCACATGACAAACCATCAAAAGAGATACCTCTTATTCTTTTTCTGCAAAGTTGGTTCTCTCTTCATTTTGCCCATTTAAATTAGTTTGACATTCTGATTGATAATGGCCATATCTATGACATCGATAGCATTTAATTTTTGACTTGTCTATTGACTTTGGTTTATTAGTTGTGGAGTGATGACCTCTTTGTCCTCTTCCTCTTCCTTGAGATAGATTTTCTTGTGGCTAGTGGTGTTGCAGATTGCCATGATCATTGCTTCCTTTGTGTTTTCCTCTGTTTCTGCCTCCTCCCTTTGTTTCCTTTTGGTGTCAAGTGATTTTCTATTGAGGCCTTTAGTGCTTGCTCATCTTTTTAAACCAGCAAAGAACCCTACAACTCATCAATTGAAAGTGTATCAATATCTTTAGATTCTTCTACAGAGCAAAAAATAAAATAAAATTTTGGTATCATTGATTGAAGAATCTTTTCAACCACGGTGATGTCCTCCATTTTTTCTCCATGGATCCTCATCTTGTTGGCGATTGTCATCATCCTTTTGAAGAAATTTGTAATTAACTTGCTAGACTTCATGCATAAAGTCTCAAATTTTGTACGAAGTGCTTGAAGTTGCACCTGCTTTGCCTTCGCATTCCCTTGATACTTCTTCTTTATGGAGTCCCAAATCTACTTGGAGGTATCTTTGCTAAGAATTATCTCCAAGATTACTCTATCAATAGCTTGGAAAAGGTAGTTCTTGGCCTTAAGGTCCTTTAGCTTCAATGCTTCCAATTCCATTCTCTATGTCTTTGACAATATTACTCTAGCTACTAGATTTACTACTCCAGATTCAACAACATGCCAATACTCCTTGGACCTTAAGAAGTTCTCCATCAGCATGCTCTAATAATCATAATGACCATCAAATCGGGGAATTACCAGTTGCACATGTAACACTGAAAATTCGGGATTAGAGATATTTTGTAAATGTCTAGATAATTATAAAAGAAAATTTAAAAATTTAAAAATTTATTGATTTTTGATTTTGGGGTATTAAATTTGAATATTTGGTATATTTAAATTATCCGTGTTTGCAAATTCTAAGTGCATTCCATTTTTGGATAAATTTGGAGTCTCAATATAATGCGAGTAAAATAGATATGAATATATATATATATATGCAAAAAAAAAGGAAGGGGGAGCAGGAGACGCAGCGTTTTGAAGCAAAACGTTGCGTCCCCAATTCGATAAAAGATATGAAACCCTAATCGAATTCATCTCTCCTTCTCTTCGTCTCTTCCACTCTCTCACTCGAATCCTCTCTCCGCCACTCTCTTCCCTCTCCACCGCCTCTCTCCGCCTCACCGGCGATTGTTTTGACCACCGCCTTCACCTAGCGGCTGCTCTCCTCTCTCATGTTTCTCTCTCTCTATTTCACTCTCTCTCTTTCTCGAATCTCACTCGCTCTCTCTCTCTGTCTCACCAGATTCTTTCTCCGTCGCACTCCTCTCTCGATCACCGGTCGCTCTTTTGAATCTCTACTGTCTTTCTCTCGATTGAGTTCTCTCTCCCTTTCGCTCGTCACTCTCACCCTTTGTTTCCCACTCTGCTCTCTCCCGCGCGTGATAGCACGTGCTGCCTCTCTCCCTCCCGCCCACTTGCCCACGCCACTCCTTGGCGAGAGCTCTTCCTGTAACCTCTATTGGGACAGCCTCTATTAGAAACCCTAGGCTGCGATTTACTACAATTCCATTCTGTACAGGTAAGGGCTGAGTTCAGATCTTAGTTCTAAGGTTTTAATTTCTATAGTGAATAAGTTTAATTACTGAATTTTGCTTCAAATTGTAAGCATTGCAGGTCTCGGACTGAGTTGTAGGCACACGGACATTAGGGTTGTGAGCTGCAAAAACCTTAGGTGATGTAAAATTATAGTTCCTTCGATAATTGAATGAGTTTAGGCTGAATTTAGGGTGAGATTCTTGTATATGTCTTGAAGATTTGTTGAATTTGAGGAGAATGCATTTTCTTGAAATGTGATATGTGATTTCCAGGGTTACGTCTAAATTCTACATGATTTAGGCTGATTAATATGAAAGAAGCATGTTAGAAGATAATATAATTTTGTTGGGTTGATTAGAATAGTTTTCCTTAGAGTTTACTTTAAAGTATGCATAAAAAATATTATGGTTAGGTAAATTCGGAAGAAAATTGGGCAAGATTAGAAATATTAAGAATTAGAGTCATTGAAGAGGCAAATAATCCTCGATTGATGAAATGAAAATCTAGAATTGTGATTGTGCAAATTAAGGTATATTAAATTAGGAGAAAATTCGAAAACCCTTTAATGAGACTTTATTTGATGACTGGTCTAGTTTGATCTTTTGGAGACTTGAAAGAAGTCATTTTGGAAAACTTGTGGAAATAGGGAGTGAATACCCTCCCTAGATGGTGAGTGGATACATGTTTATGGTTTTAAGTGAGAAAATGTTTTATTCTGATTTTATAAAATGTTTTCTAATGTTTTTACAAATATTTCTAAAATTATTTTTGTGATTGTGGAATATTCCGAAATGGGATTTGAATTATAGAATGCATCCATGTGTTGTTAAAAAATAATGTGCCATGTTTATCGACTTGTATTGATTGTGACTGATTGGGCTCATGCATTGAGAATTTGTTGAATAACTATTGGCACATTTTGGTATATAATTTGATGATTGCGAAATGGTGCTGTGTGCATGGTTAATGGCTATAGTCATTTCCTCCATGGAGCGACCTAATAGGGTGACATGGTTGGGTAATTATTTGGATGAAGAGGTAGCTGCACTCGAGAGGAGCCTCTGAATCCCTCCCTTCAGACTAGTCTGGTTACACCCTAGGGGAGGCCCGAGCCAAAGCCAAGGAATGAGGTATTGTTTATGATTTATTGATATTGATGAGAATCCCTTGGCGATTCCACCATTGGTTAGGGTCAAGCCTTTGGTGGAAAGATTTTGGCAACCCCGTAATTTTGGAAAATAAGATGTGATGACTGGATGCATATGAATTATTTACCATATTTTGTTGAGATTTTGTTTATATTGAGATTTATCGATGCAATCGTATGATTTTGACGGAAATATTTGACATATCCACAATCACTACTCATTTATTATCATAACATACTATACACTTACTGAGTATTTCCCAATACTCACCCCTCTCTTTTACATCTTTTAGAGGAAGTTTAGGTCTGTGACAGCAATTAGAGCTTGTGAAGGTTTATCCGCTGACTTGTTTAGGTATCATAGTGATGTAAAGTTATTTTAGCATTGATCTGAAATCCATGGTAGCGAAGGCTTGTATAATTCTTTTGGTAAGAATTAAATCGATACTTGTTTCAAATATAAGAGCAAGTATTGGTGGAATCCTTATATTGCTTATGTTGGAGCTTGTTCATTTTTGTTTTAAAATTTCATTTTTTGGTAAAATCTTATTGTTAAAATGGGACATTTGGACTTTATTTGATCTTGGAAAGGCCGGGATGGCCGGATGCGTACATGTGATTTGGATTGACCGAGTTGGCCTTATGTGTGTGCAGATTTGAGTTAAATGGACCGGTACATCTTTTGATTGTTTGTTGAACTCTGGATTGGCTGGGATGGCTATACTGCATACATGCATGTACAGGAACCCCCTCCCCAAATGTGTGCTGGTGTATGCTTGTGTGTACAGGGACGGACCGGAAGGGTCCTTTGCATGTGTATTGTTTTATGATCTTCTTATGTTGATGGATTTGTGTATTGGAAGATCTGTTGTACTATTGTGTAGCCTTGTGGAGTTCTGGTATATGGGAAGGTTTTGCCCGTGTACCGAGATGACGCAACGATTGTCGCGTGGTTGATCCGAGGATCGGGACGTGATAGCTTTATTGGTATCAGAGTTTAGGCTCATGATTTTAAAAGTTTGATGGTTTTGAAATTTTTTCAAATGTTTCCAAATGTCCCTAAAGTTTTCTAAAGATTTTGAAACAATTAGTTTTTGAAAAAGGTTTAGATCTTTTAAAAGGTTTTTAGAGAATGTACAAAGCCTTCCATGGATTTGTTAGGAAATTAGAAACATTCTTTTTAGGGGGTTAAGTATTAGTCTTTGCTTAACCCTTTGACTTAATTATAGCTTTTTGTTTTGTAGTTCACTATGCCTCTATGAAGAAGAATGAGGAATGTGAACGAGATTCCTCCACCGGAGCACAAGGATGAGTCGTCTTCGCATGCTCTTCCTCCTTCTGCGTCCACACACCTGGCTCCTTCCACAGGGATTTCGGCTCCTCCTATTGCCATACTCCAACAAGTAATGGAGTGGTGGAGCACATTTGGAGCACAGTATTAGGCTCTGCCCCAATCTTTTGTTCCTCCACCGGTTCCTCCTACACTGGCTGTGGCGCCTAGTATTCCCACAGCATCTGCTCCATTGGTTGTTGCATCAACCGAGCGTCCTACAGTCGAGTTGTCAAAGCTGCTCAATGAGGCAAGATAGCTTGGATGCGACACTTTTTTCGGCACTTGTGATGCCTCAGTGGCCAAGGAATGGATTGGCTGAGTTCAGGAGACCGCCACTGACATGAGATTAAGTGATGAGATGAAGTTATGAGTGGCGGTGAAATTGTTGGATAAGGGAGCCAGAACCTGGTGGGAGAATGAGAAGGCCAAGGCAACCACACCTCTCTCTTAGGCTGATTTTTTGATCGCTTTTCAAGAAAAATATTACACTCAGTTCTATAGGGACCAGAAGAGAGAGGAATTCTTCAAGTTAGCTCAAGGAAACAAGACGGTATCTGAGTACGAGACAGAGCTGAGAGAACTTACCACTTATGTTTCGGAATTTGTGAACTCCGAGGAGTCCCTGTGTTCAAAGTTTGAGTAGGGACTGAACTTGAGTATAAGGGAGAAAATGTCTATCACCAAGGGGCATACCTTCCAGGATATACTGGAGTTAGAGTTGAGAGCTGAAAAAATGGTCATTGAAAGAGGAAAGGTTAGAGAAGACCATGGAAAGAAAAGGAAGTTTGAATTCTTGGTGAGTCAAGGGTCCAAGAGAAATAGAAGTATGAACTTCTTAAGTGGAGTTACAGTTTCAGAGTCCATTGGCTCTCCACAAGGCCAACTAATGCCAAGGTTTGGCATTCCCACCTTTAGTGCAAAGTTTAGGAGCAAGCCAGCGGGGCCAAAGAGAGAACCCTACCGGAATTGTAAGAAACACCACCCTGGACCATGCCTTGAGCCTTTGAAATGTTTTCATTGTGGGAAAGTGGGGCATTTCAGAAATTCTTGCCCCGAATTGGGTTTAAGTGGATATAGAGATCAAATGAGTTGAGATCACTTGATTGGCCATAAAAGTGGTCCATCGAATGTCCCTACACTATCGACTAGTATCGCTCCACACACTGGTACTGGGAACAATACCATTGCTGCACCTTCTCAACGATCCCAACTGAGAACTCAAACAAGAATTTATTCCATGACGAATGAGGAAACTCAAAACAACCCGACATAGCCACAGGTAAATTCCTTAGAACTTGAATTTGATAGTTTAGAGATTTGAATATAAACATTAAGTGATCATGATTGCATGATAATGAATTTAATGAGAGATGATTTTGATGTCTTGAGGTATTCATGGTGTTAGTGATGATTATATGGCTTGATTGAAATTGGGAGAAACGGGTGAAGAAAAAGTTGTGCTTGCGAAGTTCGACATGAACTCGAAATGGGACGTCTGTTTAGATTTGGCAGTCCGGCAATTCGTTTATTCTTCCTTAGCTGGTGGTTTTGCTAGTCTCCTCTTCTTCAGTGCGTCTATCTTTTCTCTCCTCTCTTCCATTGTGATCAAGTAAATTCATGTTGAGAAGGAATAGCCTAACTTTTAGAAGCTGAAGTATTACAATCTGTAGCATGAGCATCACCTTTCAATAAAATTTCTGTTGATCCTAATTTTAGATGTTAAGCGACATTGGCACCTTTTTTTTTTTTCTTTCTGAGAATTTGTCTAGGATTATGATGGTTTAGAGATGATGGGCTATTTGTATGGAGTAGTATATGTAATATGAATGAATTGGAGTAAGGATCCCTTTTTATTAGAAGTTTCCCTGCTAATACTTGTTTGGTTTGGTGCAAAAGTGATGAAAATCAATTCTTTCTTCTTTTGGTAGAGAGAATGACATTACCTCCATCGCCATCTTGTTGTCACCATTCTTAGCCATGATATTAAACTAGACTCGATAAACAACCAAGAAGGGAAGACAACAGATCGAGATCACCAAAGCCAGAGATTGTCAAAACCTGTCAGAACTGAAAACTTGTTCAGTACCTTTATTAGCACAATATTATTTATTATGCAAATCTGCCCAGCAACCAGATTTGGCCAGCATAGCACCCAGCAGTGTCCAGATCCCAAACAACACCTTTTAGATGCGAGACAAACCCAGCTCGCACATAGAATAACCGTGATCGACACTTGGGATGCTTCACTTTAACCTGTAACAAATTCTTAGATTGCATACCACAATAAAGGAGGGAGAAAGAAAACCTAGGTTTGATCAGCCCTGAGCATTAAGGATTACCCCAAGAAAGAGAAGAACAATTGAGAAGGAGAAGAAGAGTGAATGTTTTCTTGCGCTAGGTATCGTGGATCTTTGATACCCTGTTACCGGTTACGGAGAGAGAAAGAGAGAGTTAAAGAAAATAAGAGTTTATCAAGCCAAAAATAGATTCTGGTTAAATTCTCTATGTTTGTATCATTCACAGGAGTCATAACAGCAGAATAGGAAAGTACAGAAATTTAAAGGATAGGCAGCACATGCAGATTGACTAATCTGCCCCCACTTAAACAGCCCCTTACTTAACACTTCAATGATCTAGAAGTGGATGATGATGTTATGTGGATAAATCCTTTTAGCTCAGAGAGAAGAGATAAGATAATAATCTTCCTTTCCACTCCATTTGTTGATGGTTGAATCCTCCCTGAAGTTGCTTTCCAGGTACAAAGAAGACATTGGGGCGAAGCCTCAACGTATACAGAAAAGGGATTTATATTAGTGGTATGAAAGAGCATATGAGGGCTCCAAAGGAAGAGAAATCTTAGAAGCGATAAAAATCAAAATACAAAAAGAAAACTAATGAAATATTGTTCTCCAATCCCTTTGCAACTCTTCTAAACTATAATCATTAGAAACTTTGAGACAAGAGCCTACAATGGAGTACAGAAAACAATTGTATTCCAAAAAAAGAGAGAGGTCAATTTTCTGATTTATGAACAATATTTAAGATAGTTCAGACCAAAAAGAATTTGAACTCAAGTAGAAACTTAAGTTTAGATAAAGCACAAATTTCAAGTGGCATGATTTCATTGAACTTACTCTCTAGAGAAGTTAGCCAAAATGTATATGGCCGAGATTGTAAGGCTCCACGGGATTTCGGTGTCAATTGTATATGATTGTGACCCTCGATTCACATCTTGATTTTGGCCTAGGCGTAAAAGCTTACAGAATAGGCAAATCCCTATCGTTAAGGTATAATGGGAAAACGATTAGGTGAACGGAGAGACTTGAGAATCCGAAGATACTATGAGAAAGCAATAACCACAACTTCTTATTGTATAGTATTCTTTTAAATTTTGAGGATGAAATTTGTTTCTAGTGGGTTAAGTGTTGTAACACCGAAAATTCGGTGTTAGAGATATTTTGTAAATGTCTAGATAATTACAAAAGAAAATTTTAAATTTTAAAATTTTATTGATATTTAATTTTGAGGTATTAAATTTGAATATTTGGTATATTTAAATTATCCGTATTTGCAAATTCTAAGTGCATTCCATTTTTGGATAAATTTGGAGTCTCAATATAACGTGAGTAAAATAGATATAAATATATATATATGTAAAAAAAAAAGGGAAGGGGGAGCAGGAGACGCAGCATTTTGAAGCAAAATGCTGCGTCCCCAATTCGATTAGGGATATGAAACCCCAATCGAATTCATCTCTCCCTCTCTTCGTCTTTTCCACTCTCTCACCTGAATCCTCTATCTGCCACTTTCTTCTCTCTCCTCCGCCTCTCTCTGCCTCACCGGCGATTGTTTCGACCACCGCCTTCGCCTAGCGGCTACTCTCCTCTCTCTTGTTTCTCTCTCTTTATTTCATTCTCTGTCTCTTTCGAATCTCACTCGCTCTCTCTCTCTGTCTCGCCCGATTCTTCCTCCGTCGCACTCCTCCTCTCTCGATCATCGGCTGCTCTTTCGAATCTCTATTGTCTCTCTCTCGATCGAGTTCTCTCTCCCTTTCGCTCGTCACTCTTACCCTCTGTTTTCCACTCTGCTCTCTCCAGCGTGTGACAGCATGCGCTGCCTCTCTCCCTCTCGCCCACCCGCGCACGCCGCTCCGTGCCGAGAGCTCTTCCTATAACCTCTACTGCGACAGCCTCTATCAGAAACCCTAGGCTGCGATTTACTACGATTCCATTCTTTGCAGGTAAGGGATGAGTTCAGATCTTAGTTCTAGGGTTTTGATTTCCATAGTGAATAAGTTTAATTACTGAACTTTGCTTCAAATTGGAAGCATTGCAGGTCTCGGACTGATTTGTAGGCACATAGACGTTAGGGTTGTGAGCTACAAAAACCCTAGGTGAGGTAAATTCTAGTTTATTCAATAATTAAATGAGTTTAGGCTGAATTTAGTGTGAGATTCTTGTATATGTCTTGAAAATATGTTGAATTTGAGGGGAATGCATTTTCTTGAAATGTGATATGTGATTTCTAGGGTTACGTCTAAATTCTACATGATTTAGACTGATTAATATGAAAGAAGCATGTTAGAAGATAATATAATTTTGTTGGGTTGATTATAATAGTTTTCCTTAGAGTTTACTTTAAAGTATGCATGCAAAATATTATGGTTTGATAAATTCGGAAGAAAATTGGGCAAGATTAGAAATATGGAGAATTAAAGTCATTCAAGAGGCAAATAATCCTCGATTGATGAAATGAAAATCTAGAACTGTAATTGTGTAAATTTATGTATATTAAATTAGGAGAAAATTTGAAAACCCTTTAATGAGACTTTATTTGATGATTGGTCTAGGTTGACCTTTTGGAGACTTGAAAGGAGTCATTTTGAAAAACTTGTGAAAATAAGAAGTGATTACCTTCCCTAAATGGTGAGTGGATACATGTTTATGGTTTTAAGTGAGAAAATGTTTTATTTTGATTTTATAAAATGTTTTCTAATGATTTTACAAATATTTCTAAAATTAATTTTGTGATTGTGGAATGTCCTGAAAGGGAGTTTGAATTACCGAATGCATCCATGTGTTGCTTAAAAATAATGTGCCATGTTTATTGACTTGTATCGATTGTGACTGATTTGGCTCATGCACTGAGAATTTGTTGAATAACTGTTGGCATATTTTGGTATATGATTTGATGATTATGAAATGGTGCTGTGTGCATGGTTAATGGCTATAGTCATTCCCTCCATGGAGTGACCCGACGAGGTGACGTGATTGGGCGGTTATTTGGATGAAGAGATAGCTGCGCTCGAGAGGTCCCTCTGAATCTCTCCATTCGGACTAGCCTGATTGCACCCCAGGGGAGTCCCGAGCCAAAGCCAAGAAGGGGGTATTGTGTATGATTTATTGACATTGATGAGAATCTCTTGGCGATTCCACTATTAGTCAGGACCAAGCCTTTGGTGGAAAGATTTTGGCAACCCCGTGATTTTGGAAAATAAGATGTGATGACTGGATGCATATGAATTATTTACCATATTTTGTTGAGATTTTGTTTACATTGAGATTTATCAATATGATCGTATGATTTTGAAGAAAATATTTGATATGTCCACAATCACCACTCATTTATTATCATAACATGTTATACACTCACTGAGTATTTCCTAATACTTACTCCTCTCTTTTACATCTTTCAGAGTAAGCTTAGGTCTGTGACAGCAATTGGAGTTTGTGAAGGTTTATCCACTGACTTGTTTAGGTATCATAGTGATGTAAGGTTATTTAAGCATTGATCTGAAATCCATGGAAGGGAAGGCTTGTATAATTCTTTTGGTAAGGTTTAAATCGATACTTGTTTTATATATAGGAGCAAGTATTGGTGGAATTCTTACATTGCTTATGTTGGAGTTTGTTTATTTTTGTTTTAAAATTTCATTTTTTGGTAAAAATTTATTGTTTAAATGGGACAATTGGACTTTATTTGATCTTGGAAAGGCCGGGATGGCCGGATGCGTGCATGTGATTTGGATTGACCGAGTTGGCCTTATGTGTGTGCTGATTTGAGTTAAATGGACCAGTGCGTCCTTTGATTATTTGTTGAACTCTGGATTGGCTGGGATGGCCATACTGTATGCATGCATGTACAGGAATCTCCTCCCCAAATATGTACTGATGTATGCTTGTGTGTACAAGGATAGACCGGAAGGGTTCTTTGCATGTGTATTGTTTCATGATCTTCTTATGTTTATATATTTGTGTATTGAAAGATCTGTTGTATTGTTGTATAGTCTTGCAGAGTTCCGGTATATGGGGAGGTTCTGTCCGTGTACTAAGATGATGCGGCCGGCCATTGTCGTGTTGTTGATTCGAGGATCGAGGCGTGACGGCACAAATGTTTCTAAGACCATTACTACTACTACAAATGAAATATAGCCACTCTTCACAGACTG
Organism: Dillenia turbinata; assembly: GCA_037126225.1. Lineage (NCBI taxonomy): Eukaryota > Viridiplantae > Streptophyta > Magnoliopsida > Dilleniales > Dilleniaceae > Dillenia > Dillenia turbinata. The sequence goes on along the minus strand of JBAMMX010000019.1, from coordinate 5,767,720 downwards.
CTGCTGTACATTGAAGTGCTACTGTTCAAAACTCCCTTTCCACATGTGTTTGAACTGTCAACACTCTTTAACTAAAAAATTCTCACTTTTCGTACTTAACCTTTGCTCTAATACCACTATTTTGTATAATGAAGAAGAAAGAGCAAATATCTGTATTTTGGGAAGAAAGACCAACAACTTTATATGAAAAGCTGATACACACATTTCACAATAACAAGTTGCTCTATTTATAGAGCTGAAGCAAAACAGATAAATGCTTGAAACTAGGAAGTGTAGTCACTAACTCCTAAGAATATGTAACTGACTCTACTAAGCCACTAAAAGATTCATGTTCTCCTATAGACAGGTAAAAATAGAGCTAGTAACAAAATATATTGACATGTACAGTTAAGAAATAAAGCAGACTTTTCTAACAAATTCAACCAAAATAAGATGGGTTTGGGTCTTGGATCTATCCATATGGGCGGACGGGCAAACATTTCCAACAAGTCCAAACACGCATGACATTTTTACCGTACCTATCTTATCTTTTTCAAATATATATATATATATATATATATATATATATATTGCTAGAAAGGTCATTTAATGATATTTTAAACTATCACTGGACCTCTTGTTTGATTGAATTGAATTGAGTGTTGATTTTCAGAACCTCTGGCATATACTGCCATCAGGGTACGATCCATGCACTGAAGATTATGTAACGAAATATTTCAATAGGGATGATGTTCAGAGGGCCTTGCATGCCAATCTTACCAATCTGTCCTATTCTTATTCCCCATGCAGATTTGCACTTATCTCCATTCTATGTGTTCTTATCCTTTCCACTTCTTTCAAGTTTGAATCTGAAACATAAGAGAGCTTATTGAACCACTTCTTAGACAAAGGTACATAATAAATAGTTACCATTATTTCCCCGTAACCATACTGCTTAAAGATTAAGTTTATTGGTGTAAAACTTAACACTTCAAATTTTAAGTTCATTTTTGAGAGAGAGAGAGAGAGAGAGGGGTTGTTTTGGAGCAGTAAATGAGGGAAGCAAGTGTGCAATCATCGAACTATAGCTTTCCAGCTGGGCTTTCATCTCAGTACACATTTATTGAAAACTTGGCAAAGATTGATGTTGATTCTATCCCTCATCTCTCCCTTTCGTTCATTCACCCCCTTCACTCAACCAATGTCCTCAAAATTATAAAAGAATCACCCTTCATTAATTTCATAATGATTCTGAAATTATGTTTCCTTGTAACCCTCATGATGGGGATAGAAAATGCAGGCTAGTTTCGCCAAACTCATACATTTCTCATAGGGTTTTTCAAATTTTGCTAGTTTTGCTGCAATAACATAATAATGGACCAACAATATTATAGTTAATATTAATAAAAAAAAAGGAAAAAAAAGCATGGTGTCTGTGGTATTTGGTGGGGTTTCTATAATTTTGGTCTTTCACAAATACACAAATTCAAGTTTGTGAAAATTACCCAGTAATCAAACTCACTTGTAATTTTACTATAATTCTGGAAGTGCAATTAGTGTCTTACGATTTCATAAAAATAATTATTTATTTCTATGATTTAAATTTATGGCGGGAAGATTTGTTAATTGTTATATATAAATATATATTAGAATTTTAATTAATTTATATTGTACTACTAATCCAGCTATTCACGTTGTATTTTAAATGATTATGAAGATTTTCATAGAAGTCAACAAAAATAATTTCATGTGAAAATACCCTGGATCGAAATTTGGATTGGATCACTTACCTCTTTGACGAATGGGTATTCTAGGTAGAGAAGATATCACGAATTCGGATCACCTTCTAGTTTTCACAATCCAAAATACCTCGGTGAGAGAATGATCAATGTTTCAAGCCCCTTTCTGATTTCTCTAATTCTCAAAGCAAGTTCTCTCTCTTGCCTCACAAAAAAAAAAAATCTCCTTGTGGTACTTTCTTCAACAAAAATCTCTTGCCTCATAACATGTATCTTCCCATATAATGGGATCATTATTTTGGAGAAGTCATTCCTGTCACGTATCAAAAGGAGAAGAGAGAACTTTTCTTTTCTTTTTTTTTTTTATTTATTAGAGAGAGAAGGGAGATAGAGGTTGGGGTGGTTTTTTATAAAACTACCCCAACCCCCCTTTTTCAAAATTCAAATGTAGGGAGGCAGGTCTACTCTCATGGGCGGATCCGTCCCCTATTCTAACAGATTAAAAAGAGAGATTTGCATGACTCAAACTCGAAGCTACCATTCCATTTCAAATATCGTGAAACAGTGGCCCATTTTTTTCTGGATACTAATTGTTTTACATTTTAACTATAAATCATGTAATTAAAAGTGTTCTGAATTTGAAATGTAGCGGAGATACAATGGGTGAGCACCAATAACATCAACAAGATATAGTGTTAAGGAGATGAGATTGAGGATGAAGGAAGGATAGAGGGCATAGTTCCACAAACAACAAGTAGGAGGGTGGATGATAAGGAATGAGGATGTCCTTAACTTGGCTACGGTTAGGGAAGCTGGCCATCAAGTCCTAGTGTTTGCACCAGAGCAGGCTCTTTCTCTTTTCACTCATTTTCTCTTGGCCATTGCATTGCCTATCATGCCCTGATCTACAAATCCCAGCACGCGACAACTACCATGCTATCTTGAAACACGTGTAAGGTTTCCCTGCGTTCCAAAATACCGCTAGACATTCAAAATTTCTATATAAAATCATAAGCTAGCCCGGCCACCCAAATCTCATCCAATCAGAAGACCAATACGGTCCTTTAAAATCAAACCCAATGATTCTTAAAAAGAAAAATAGAACAAAGTCCCTACTCAAGGAATACATGTCAAAACCAATGAAAATAACTCCCTAGTAAACTTCAAAAAGAAAAGCTGCAATCCTCAATGCAGGTTATACAATTCTAACCAACCATCAAAATATAAGGGTTAGATAAGTTTTCAAGTAAGTTTATACAAAAATGCCTCAAAAGGTCCATCTAAAATCTTCAAAAATTCATACAAAACTAGCACCCGAAATGAGTTCTTTGAGATGATCTTGTCTCGAAATACCAATACTGACAATACCTCGATCTAAGCTTCCTTTGTGGAAAAATAAAATAAGAGAGATGAGCATACAACAATATTTAATGAGTGCATAATATATTACGAAAGTAAATGAGAAATGATTGTGGTCGTGTCAAACAAATTATCTCAAAATCATATTCTCATGTCAATAAAAATTCCGGGTTCGTCATAAAACATCAAGTTTTCAAATAAGATTCAAAAAATCAAAATGAACAAGTCATATAAATCCAATCATGTCCATGTATTTTTCAAAATCATGGGGTTGCAAAAATCATAGTTTTTGACAATGTTCTACTGTGATCAAGGGCGGAGTCGCCAAGGGTTTATATATTTTTCCAACTCATATATACCACAACATTGGCATTGGCTTGAGGCTTTTTTGGTGTGCTACCAAACTATTTCGAGGAGATAATCTTGGAGGCACCTTTTGAACGCAGTTACCTCCTTAGTTGTAAAAACTCCCCCCCACATCACCCCATTAGGTCATACCATAGATGGGAATGATTATAGCCATTTGATCATGCATTTAAGCACAATTTCACAAAAATCATAACATATATCAACATATGCCAATATTGTTCAAATAATCCTCAAATCATGAGTTCAATGCCAATTTATAAACATTGTTTCAATTCAATACACGGATGCATATTCCATTCAAACTCCCTTTCGGAACTCCACAATCATAAACCAATTTATAAATATATTTTAGAAATATTGTTATAATTAAGTAAAATATTTTTTTATTCAAAATTATATTCATGCATCCACTCATCTCTTGGGAGGGTAAACACTCCCAATTTCAAACCAAACTTGATTCAATCCCTTTTTGAAATCCAAGTGCCTTAACCTAAGACATTAGGCACAAATTTGTCACATAATCCCATACCAACACTAGGGGACATCAATAACCTTCACATAATTCAAACGCCAAATTTTCCAAATTTCATGATCACATTATCTAGTTTCATTAAATCTCATTATTAACATAGGGATATAATTACCCTTTTGAAGATTTACTCAAATTTTAGCATTCTTTAAACCATAGGTCTAATTCCTCAAATCCAAAGTTTCAACTCTCAACAAAATTTTTAAATACAAGAAAATAATAATAATAATTTGAACCCAAGTTAAAGGAGAAGTATTACCTTATTTTCTTCACCAATTTTGCCTCTTTGTTGAGCTGCTACCTACCCTAGCTTTCTCCTTACAACACCCCCAAATTCTAACATACAACTCAAATACAAGTGTGAATAACTTAAATCTAAATTGAGAGAGAAATATTACCTCTATTTGTGTCGCCAATTTTGTCCCCAAATTGAAATACCCCCAAACCCTAGGTTTCACTCTCTAGAAAACTTAGTTCTCTCTCTAAATTTAACCAACTTGGTTTTTATTTGAGAGTATAGAAGTTCAAATCTATGTGTCTGGAAGAGTTTTGATCGTTCTCAAGGGAGAAAGAGAGAGAGAGTGAGGCAAATTAGAGAGAAGGAGAGAGAGGGAGGGAGAGAGTGTTTGATGATGAGAGATGGGAGAGAAATGAGAGAATTGTGTTTGAGTGTCCCATTTATTTTGGAAAGACCTTTTACCCTTTTGTCCTTTATTGATCAAGAGTTTTAATTGAGTTTTGTTGTCTTTTTTTGTCATTTTGTATCAATCCATAGCATTGAACGTATCAAGACACAAGATTATGCTCTCAAAAGATCTATGACAGAGATTGTATATATGGACCTAAAGTCTCGTGTATATCGACCTAGGGTGGTATTCATATCGATCCATTATATTGGATATATCGATAAATAACAACCTGTTGTCAGAAGCATATTGCAGAGTTGCATTATATCAACTCAATGATTCGGTATATCGATCCAAGAACATCTATGTATCAACCTGCACCTTAAGGTAGGTCAATATACCAATATACTCAGAAATTCATTTCTGAAACAAATCCCTGAGAAATGTTACTATTGAAAATTGTATCAACCCTATAATAAAACGTATTGACCCTCTGCATATCTTATAGAAAATCATTAAAAGGATATTCATAGATCTTTTTTCAACAAATCATAGCAATACAATTCCAAATCTTTTCAAAATTACATAAAAGAACTTACTGAAAATTTTAATACTGAATTTTTGGTATTACAACATTTAACCCCTAAAAGAAATTTCATCATTGAAATTTAAAAGAAAATTATACATCAAGAAGGTGGGGATAGTGTGACCTTATGGCTATTCAACATTCTTATGAACTTGAACTCTTCTCATCCTTCTATATAGTTGCTAGCCCACCTATCCTTTTATGAATTTTATTACTAGATCTGTATGAGGAATCCACATGTTCTCAAATCTAAAAGGAGTATGACAATAATTAATGTGATTAGACTTCGCATCCCGAATAGTTCTATTGAAGGTCTCATGTCAAAAATTATGAAATCAAATTCCCACTCTCTAGAGGAAGAGAAATAATTGATACTAGTTTTAACACTTCAACACCTGACCATAAATCACTTGGGCATTGGAAAGAGGAACACCTTGAAGCTCACAATCCCTAACAGAGAAATCAAAAGAATAAATATTAAATGTACCCATGAAACTTCTTTGAAAGGAATTCAATGACATCAAAATTTTTGTCCAAATGCCAATTTTGAGATCTATCCCAAAGGACCCATATAACTCCTAGAATGAATAATGTAGTCTTGACCCATTCAAGGATATGGTTACAAACCAACATTGACTAAGACTGATAGCATGAAGGATGGAGAGGGAAAAAGATCAATGAAAACCATGAAAACAATCTAAAGTTTAAATGTCCTAAATAATAATAATCTTGCCCAAAGACCCACTTGATGGGAGACACTCGGAACCCTTATTTCTTGAATTCCAAAGACATTAATCAGCTTAAAATCCATCTCAAGTTTGGTTTCTAGGATAGAGACAATAATCAAATTCAAAATATTTTCCTTTACCTTTTTATCCTTCAATTCCTATTCTTTCCTTTATCACCAAAAGTACTAACATTCCAATTAAGATCTTCCATTAATCAGGTTCGTTTAGCCATAAGTATCTTTGCCAGAGATACACAATAAATGAAATATAACCATAACAAATCAATTATACTTTCACACTAAATAGGAGATAAGTATTTGAATGTGGACTATATAAGTTGTTTAAATAAACCTAATAGTACATAAAATGTAAAGTAGGCCCAATAATACTGCAGGGAGCAGCATGACTTGCCCAACTAGATCTAAATCCAATTGGTCGAAACAAAAGACCTTGGCATTTATCATGTAGCTTAAGGACTTCTTTTCTTTTTCTTTCCAACTAATTAAATAACAAAGTAGACCAAAGATAACAATACTTACTATAATGTCCTTCTCCAATAGTTTATTATACCAGTTCTACACCCCTGCTAGGTTTGTATCTCCTATACTGTCATTCTACAAGGAGTAGGCTTGAAGTTATTAATAATAAACAAAAACTCAAAACATTATATTAACTAAATTTGAAATCTTCATCAACTTTTACAATGGTACTTATCACCCTCCACATTTCATCTATTCTTGCAAAAACATATAGGCATCTAATGACTTAATCGCCAAAGAACTTAATTGTGTTATGCATCAGTTATCATTTTCAAATCATAACCGAGCTAGCCAAAGGTTCAAAAATCCAAAAGGAATTAACGTACATAATAAATTCAGGAATCCAAAAGGAGATAATGTGCATAGTGTTCTTTGGACAAGATCATGAATAATCCTCGAATTCCTTTCAGCTTAATAAATTTAAATCATAAATATATTTTGTTTTCCTATATAAACTCCTTTTAATATCTTTTTGGTACTTTAGAAACATGACCAATCCATAACAACTTAGAATAGTAGTGGTCTTACTAAAGAAACTATAACATAGAAGTCCACCACATAATCGCGTAAGTCACATTCAATAGGTTAAAATTTCATGAAGCAATAACATTAAAATATCCCTAGTATCCAAAAGCTTCATCAGCATTTGTTTCCTTTATCTGAAATTTTCTCCAAGTGTCTACAAAATAAATGCCTTTTTAGTAGAAGAATAGCACCGGCAACTGAAAAGCATATCAGTGTTCCTTATTTGATGCCAAGGGAATCTATCGGTCCATGAGTATACCATACAAAAGAATCCTAAGATTGCAATCTATTAACTAAGTTAAGATCTTAGTTGGATTTATGAGTTTTTCTCCAAGTCTTACTATGCTATGACACATCCGATTTTCATGCTTCTATGTGGTTCTCTCAGTGCCTTCCATCACCATCTCAATGCCATAGGATCTGTTATGCGATTTTGGTGTATCACGATTTCGGACAAGTATACCCTAATCGAGTGGTGTGTAGTACGAGCAAATGTCGTTCCCATGAAGATATTTTATATTACAAATTTTAAATTAACCTATACAAGTTGAATAAGATAAATCAAGATTGCAGAAATATTAAAATTATGAAAATATGATACTATAGAAATATTAATGAATGAAAACTGTAATTTTATAAAACCTTATAACATCAATTTCATCTGTTTTTAATTTTTTTTATGGTTGAATTATTTCAAATCCTTTAAAGTTTATTGACTAAAGAATTATTGTTGATGATAGTAGATTTCCCTAAACTAAATTCACCGAATGGTCATGCAATAAAACCCTTGATTATATCAAATTGTATTAAGTTTTATAAAATATTTGTAATTTAAGGTTTCCCTAAAATCCTATACACAGAATTAATCATCCGTTGATCTCATAACCCTATCTTGATTTTATTGTATTGGACTAACGTAGGATCACATGCATTCAATCTCAAATCATACAAACGTAGGATCCTATATGTTTGATGCATTAAGTTCAATAATAAAATCTCATCAAATAATAATCATGCCAATATAGATTTAAAGGAAAAAAATAAATCAAACCATACTATTAATCAAAGAACAGAATTCAACGAGTCTTAAGAACAAAAAAACTAACTAAATATAATAAAGAAAATAAGAAAAGCAAAGCCCTAAAATCTACATGGGGAGAATGTGTGTGAGGAATGCTAATTTTGTGCCTAGGGTGTGCTAAACTAACCTCCATGTCGACCTAGACCTAATTCGAGGCAGGCATTGTAGAATGTCCTTCTTTCCCACATCGACATCATTTTCAACATCCCTTGCAATGGTTGAAGTGAAATTTCTTACAATTCATACAAGAATACTTTTTACCCCCTGCTAACTTGCTTCCAAATGTAGCACTAGGGACAGAAGCACCAAAATTAGGTGGTCGTTGGTATTGTGGAGTGCCAACGAAGCCCAAAATGGAGACATCTCTATAGGGGCTTGTGCTCTTACTCTTCTTGGGGCCTTAGCCTAAAGTGAATTCGGACTTTCTCTTTCTTTCACCATACCTCTCTCTAACTTTGCCCTACTCAACCACCACTCTCTTGATCTGCAAGGCCAATTGCAATGAATCCTTGTATGTACGGGCTTTGATAATCAATATCTTCTCCCTTATGTTCAAATTCAAGCCCACTTTAAACTTAGCACACAGGATCTCTTCAGAGTTAATGAACTCTGGGACATATGTAGATAGCTTCCTAAATTCTATCTCATACTTGATCACCATTTTTTTTCCTTGCGCTAACCTAAAAAATTCCTCTTGTTTTTAATCTCTATAGAAGCGGGTGTAATACTTCCCATTGAATTCCCCAAGAGACTCATCCCAAGTCAGAGGAGAAGAAAATTTAGAAGGAGAAGCCAGTGGGGGAACTAAGGTTTGATGTGGAGCTTGTAACTGAGCTCCATAAGCATTCCACCACACCCTCACTTGCTTGAGGGTAGTTAAGGGAGGAGTAGGAATCCCAGTTGGAAGAGTTGGGTGAGTGCCAATTGCAGTTGGAGGAGGAGATAGAGCACATGAGGATGATCCATTCTCGTACCCGAAAAGAGAAATTTCATTTACATTCATCAGCCTTCATCTAGGAGGCATGGTCTTAATAAAAGAGAAATACTATTCTTAGCTCACTTAGTTAGGAATCGAAATAGGTATTTAACCCCCTAAAAATAAAATGATCCCTAATCCCTAGGATCCATGAAAGATCTTTGAGAATCCTAAGAAAAATGTTTTAAACTCTGAATTTTCACAAAAAAAATACTTTAAAATCTTTGGGAAACTCTTGGAGACATTTGGAAGTATTTTAAAACATTTAAAACATTTGAAACATTTAAGATTGTGAACCTAAACTCTGATACCAATAAAATTTTCACGTCCCGACCCTCAAGTTGAGTATGCGACAACTACCATGCCACCACGAAACATGTGTGAACTTCACTACATGTCCTCTGATACTGCAAGGCATTTCAATATCTCAAACATTTTAAAATGAGCTCAAAGCATCCATAGACCACCCTAGTCATCTAAACAAATACCAAGCAATTAAAATAAATTTACAAGATTAACATCGGTTCAAAAATTTTCAAATAATCCAAATGTCCCAATAAAACCAATCCAAACATATAAAGGTGTACAAAATTTCCTTCCATGGGTGCAAACATTATAATTCCAAAAATTTTCTATAGGTTAGTGCCTATTGAAGATCACCACAAGTAATTTCATAAAATCAGCACTACTGTAGTCTAAGTCTCCAATCTAAACTTCCTTTGAAAAAAAGAAAAACAAAAAATTAGAAGGAGAGGGGTGAGCATAAAAATACTTAGTGAATGGGTGTAATGGCATGTTAAACATAAATAAGGGATAAAGGTGGTTGTGTCAAACAAATATGTCAAAATTCATACCAATGTAGTACTAAAAATCATTTACCTAAAATAAATTCAAAGCAAATTCCCATGACTCACATGTTTCCATCAATAGACAATGCTTTTATTTTTCTTTCCAAATTTTTTCAGGATTACCAAAACCACTTTTCTACTAATAACCATAAGTAAAATCCATCAAGGGGTTTTTCACAAAATTTTATAAAATATTCCCACATCATTAGTGTTGGACTGGAGTTTTCGTAGGATGCCACTACGTCATCACAGCCAGCTTGAGGAAGCTCTCCATCCTGCCTACCTCCAAGTCAAAATTTAACTCAACCTTTACCATGCCACCCTGATTGCGCGATCCGTAGAAGACTTAGACCGTAGTCATTATTCCATGCACCATGTTACACAAAAAACCATTTCATCATGTAAGGTGGTGCTCACTTGTAAGGGAGAGCAATTTCACAATTTGCAATCAAAGTTTCATTGTAACATGATACAAACAGTTCAAAGATCAATACAAGAGTCATGGATTTATCAACTATTTAATTTGGGCACACCAAAATCACAAAACATTACAAATCCATTTCAAAATTCATTTTAAAATTCATTTCACAAATCAAAATTTAAAACTCTTTTGTCATTCATACTCATTATAACCATCTACTCACCTTTTGGGAGGGTAAACACTTCCAATTTGTAACCAATTCTAATGGTAATCCCTTTTCAAGCTCTAATTGTTTTAATCTAAGGCGATAAATGTAATTTTAATGTTAAATCACGTCTATGACTAGGGTTTATAAGTTTTTCCCAATATAGCACAAATCCTAATTTCTCAAATTCTTGAATCTATGTTCTCAATCTATCATCTACATACTATTTTTATCTATATGCCATTTTCATTCACAATTTTCTCAAATCTCATTAATTACAAACCCTAGATCTATATTCCTCAAACTAAATTCCTCAAATATCAATAACAAATTTCAATCTAGTAATAAGGAATTTAAATCTAAGTTTAGAAAGAAGAAATTACCTCAATTTTGTGGTTGGATCAAGCCTTGGAGTTGGGTCTCAAAAACTTTAAATTTTTCCTTTTTGAGCAAACAGTAGGTTTTCTCAAATCTATTTTCATACACGAATTTGCTTGAGGGTTTGGAATCTTTGAATTTAGTAGAGGTGTAGTTGGTTTCAAAAGAGATTGTGAGAGAGAGGGAGAGTCAAGAACGCAGAGGGAGAGAGGAGAGTGATTCGAGATAGAAGAAAGTGAGTCGAGAGAGAAGAAGAGAAGAGAATGAGTAAGGGAGGCTTTATTAAGCCTTTTATAGTGGTTTCTGAAATTCCAATCTTGACCCTCAATACTTTTAAGTTTTGTTCAAGTTTCATTGTCCCTTTTTTGCCATTTCATTGCCTTCCATACTTATGAATCGACTTGCAAATAATTCAAGTCAACTTATATGTCTAATTCCTTTTGTGGTCAAGTCAACTTGAATATAGATCAAGTCGACCCAATTTCCTTTTTATAACACTAAGTTGACTTAACTACTTAGTAAGTCGAATTACTTAAATTACATTCATTTTTTCTGAGACTTATGTTTGACAAGTCAACTTATGAGGTTATAGTCTTAAAGCTCAAGTCGACTTATCGCTGGATAAGTTAACTTGGTTATGTGCAGTTTTAAGAGTTCTGAGACCTAAGTTCCTCAAGTCAACTTGACATTTGTTTAGGTCAACTTGATGAGTTCCATACTTAGTCAAAATCCAATTTTTTAAACCCTGAGTCAACTTATAAAAGGGCAAGTCAACTTATTATCAAATAATTAACTCTAAATAAATTTAAATTATCCCAAATCATCACCAAAATCTATTTTTCTCAATGAAATTTCATAAGCCTTTATTTAGTATGTCAAAATTGATGAAAATCAATTTCTCCTGGTATCTACGAGGAAAATTAAATGGAAAATTTTTAATACTGAATTTTCGGTGTTATATATATAATTAAATGGGGGTTGATATGTTCTCTAGAGATTTGTCTTAGAAATGAATTTTTGAGTGTATCGACCTACTCTAAGGTGCAAGTTGATATATAGATGTTCTTGGGTCGATATACTAGGTCGTTGGGTTAATACATTTAAACTTTGCAATAAACTTCTGAGAGTAGGTTATTATATATCAATATATCCAATATTATGGGTCAATATAAATACTACACTTGGTCGATATACACAAGACCTTAAACACAACTCTCTCATTTTCTCTCCCCATCTCTCACGCTCACACACCCTCTCACTCTCTCACTCTTCCTCTCACCCTTCCCTTTCTTAATCTCTCTTTAAATCAACTACATCTCTACTAAACTCACTCCATAAATCTTCCAAATCCTCAGTCAAAATCTTGGAAAAAGATAAATTTGAGGAAAAACTTAGAGTTTTATCCAAAAAGGGAAAATTTGGGGTTTTTTGTGACTCAACATCCAACACTTGATTCAATGATAAAATTGAGATAATTTTTTCCTTCTAAACTTGGATTTAATTTTCTCATTAGTAGGTTGAAATTGTTATTGAGATTTGAGGGATTAAGTTTAGGGAATATAGACCTAGATTTTGTGATATGATGAAAATTTGGAAAAGTGAATACAAGTATTTTATTGATGCACGTGATATGTATTTGATGAATTTAGAATATAGATTGATGGATTTATAAAATTAGCATTTATATTAAATTGGAAAAATTGATTAACCCTAACTCTATAAGTGATTACAAGTGGAATTGGTGTTGAATGCCATTAGTCAAGGCATTTAGAACCTAAAGTGAGACTCGACATTGAATTGATTATGGATTGGGAGTGATTATCATCACAAGAGATGAGTGAATAAATCATTGTGCCTTTAAATGAGAAAAATGATTTTTAAATTTTTTTATAATTGATTTTAAATGATCTTGTTTTAAATATTTGTGATGATGGAATGTCCCAATATCTAAGTTTGAAATATGTATACATCCTATGTGTTTACAAATGAGTTTGTATCATGTTTAGTTGAAAACTGTGTTTATGAATATTGTTAAATGGTTTGATAATATATTTGTTGAAATTATGGCACTTTGGATTAGATTGAGATATTTGTAAAATGATGGTGCATGTGATGTAAATGGTTATAGTCATTCCCTCTATGGAGCAACTCGACGAGGTGACGTGGTTGGGGTTTGTTGGCAAAGGATGGTAGATGTAGCATCCTACGCCTATGTCATACTATTCGATTGCACAATTGGTAAGGTACAAGTCAATACCAAGGAAGGGAAAAAAAGTACTATGGAACAAACGAGCTGAAAATCCCTTGGTGGATCTCTATCAGGATTTGGCCAAACCTTGTACCGAAGAGTTTTCATAAAGGAAACCTCATGATCTTTGGAAAATATGAACTTGTGAATATATCTTTTTATTTAATTATCAGAATTATTTGAAATTACCAACATTTGATGACTTGTTTAAAATTTATGATTTTGACAATTCTACACTTACCTCTCATTTACTATAACAATCATGCCTTTACACTCCTGTTACATATCGACCCTAAAATTGGGCACGCAACAATCATCGTGTCCCCCCAAAATACAGGTAAACTCTACTCATACATCAGGATAGTGTAAGACATTTATCGATATTCATCAATTTCCAAAACAACTCAACAAAATCCGAAGTACCAAATCGATCCAAAGTACCAACTCGATCCATCTCTATCTCAAAAGGCATGTATAAGGTCAACCTGACTATTCTAAATCTAACAAAATTTTCACAAATTTCAAAAGAAAATCTAGTAAAGAAAACATAAAAGATTCAAATATAATTTAAAGTCGGTAATCTAAATGAGTTGACAAAATGGAGTTTCAATTACAATTCCAAATATATATATATGTATACATACCATCCTTATGGGTTCAACTAATTTCCTCAAAATCTCAACCCAAGTAAGATCTAATACTAAAAGTAGGACACTCCACAAAAACAAGGACTTGGCAAAATTTAGCAATAAGGTCAGCTAGAATCTCCAAATTTAATCTTCCTCTGAGAAAAAAATAAAAGAGAGAAGGGTGAGCATAAAAATACTCAATAAGTGAAATGCAATGACATGGTTATAACAATAAATGAGTGGTGAATGTGGAAATGTCAAAATCAACTTTTTCAAACAACTCATCAAATGTAAATAATTTTAAATAAACCTGATAATTAAATAAAGTGCATCCACAAGTTTTATATTTTCCAAAGATCATGGGGTCTCCTTAAAAGAACCACTTCCACAAAAAATTTGGCCAAATCTAGGTGGAAACCCGACAAGGGTTTAAATTCTTTTATTTCATAACTCTACTTTCCTCTTCCTTGGTATTGACTCGTACCTCACTAGTGGTGTAACCGGATAGTATGACGTGGGCATAAGAGGCCGCATCTATCATCCTTTACTAATAAATCCCAACTATGCCAACCTGTCGGGTCTTTCCGTGGAGAGAATGACTATAGTCGTTTACCTCACATGCATCATCATTTCACAAATATCTTAATTTCATTCAATGTGCCATGATTTCAACAAATATGTTACCAAACTATATCACATTATCAATAAATATAATTTCCAACAAAATATGGCACAAATTCATTCTAAACACATCAAATGCATATATATTTCAAACTCTTATTTTAGGACAACCAACCATCACAAATATTTTAAAAAATCATTTAAAATCATTTATAAAAGAATTTAGAAATAATTTTTCTCATTTAAAGATACAACGTCCATCCACTCACTTTTTAGGAGGGTAATCACTCCCAAATCCACAACTAAGTCGATATCTAGTCTTATTTTAGGTTTTAAATGTCTTAACCTATAACATTCAATACCAATTTCACTTGTGTTCACTTATAGGGCTAGGGTTAATTGATTTTCTTTTTCAAACATAATATGAATCCTAATTTCATAAATCCGTCAATATATGATCTAAGTCTATCAAAAACATGTCGTGTCTCAAGATATCATTAAGATTATGTTATCTCTTCAAAAGCAATAATAACGTTAGGACCAATAATATCATACACGATTAAGATCAACATATTATACACCATCAACACTAATAATATCATGCAAATAGGCAAAGGTCCATGTGTGTTAAGCCAACAGCAGACATGATTCACGAGTCCAAGGTCAACCCCTAAATCATAAGTAACCCATGTAACATGTCCTAAACACCTCAAGCATGTCTTTTAAAGTCGTGGCTAGAAATTATGGCAATATACATCATATAAGTACACTAAATCACAACAAGTCAAACTCAAACAAACCTCAGGGCCAGCAATTATATCACAACTATAACATTCAAACAACACTAAACCTAGAAATCATCACCAAAAATTTGGTTACAAACACTGCAAGAACTCTAGGTGACGACAAGACAGCCCAATAATCCTTATTTATCTAAGTAACATGCTATCAATCACCATTCAATGATCACAAAGGCAATTTTACAAACTTAACACAAAATTCCATCATTATAAGGAATGGATCATCAAAAGTAACCTAATTAGTAACTCAAAATCATGACATACATTCATCCAACGTCCACATATGCAACATATGCTAATAAAATCATATAAGCAAAGATAACTGCCTTTTAAATGTCGGCTTGCATTATAAAATCTTTCTTTTAGTCCAACCACTTGCAACTTGGGCTTCCAACCAAAGCCCTAGATCACCAATTAAAGAGAAAATGTGATTTTGGCCAAATAAAATGGGTTTTCTTTGCAGCCACAATCAAAGGGTTTTGAAGGCATATTTAGGATGCAGGGTGGAAAATGATGGTGTTGGTGGTGGATTAGAGTGGATGGCCCTAAAGGGGAGATCCATCAATATTTGCCTACGGATTTTGAAGGAAAAAGGTTCAATTTGAGGTGAAAAGGGGGAGAGAGAGTGAAATGAGAGGGAGAAACAGAAAGCAAGTTCACTAATAGTTATGGTGTTATCTGGCGATGGGGGTATGTTTGATGATGGATGCAAGTCATGGTGTTGTGGGTATGTGAAATCGTGAATTAGGGGGGAGAGGTGGGGCAAAAGGGGAGAGAGAGTAAGTGAGGGGGGAGAGAGAGAAGAGAGAATAAGTGGGGAGGGTGGTTTGATTTTTCTTTTCTGTTTTTTTTCCTCTTCTATCCTATTGTTTTGGCTATTTCTTAGTGTTACAATACTTAACCCCTAAAAATGAAATTTCATCCTTGAAATTTAAAAGAAAATTACACATAAAAAAGGTGGGGTGTTGTTTTCGCATTGACTCTTCGGTCCCCCATGTTTCCTCCTCCACTTAGTTACTTCTCCACAACACCTTGACCATAAGGATTTGTTTACTGCTCAATTGCTTGAGTTGTCGATCAAGAATTGTTACTGGTTATACCTTGAAACTCAAGTCTGACTCAATTCTATCAGAGGAGCACATGTGAGGGATTCCGAAAGTATTTCTTCAACATTGAAACATGAAAAACATCATGGATCCTTTGTATTTCTAGCAGCAATTCTAGCTAGTAGGCAACCTTTCTAGTCCTTTCAAGGATCTTAAAGGAGTCGATATAACTAAGGTTTAATTTTCTCTGTTTTTGAAACCGGATTATGCCCTTCCAAGAAGATACCTTCAAAAACACCATATCTCCTATTTCGAATTCCAAGAGGTTTCTCCTCTTGTTGGCATAGCTCTTTTGTTGATCTTGAATTGCCTTCATTCTTTCCCAAATTATTCTCATCTTTTCCTTAGTCATCTCAATTAATTCTATGCTTTTAATTTTTCTCTCAACAACCTTATCCCAACATAACGGTGTCCAACACTTCCTTTTGTAAAGAGTTTCATAGGGTGACATCCCAATACTAGTTTGGTAACTATTGTTATATATAAATTCGATCAATAAGAGATGCCGATCTCAAATCCCTTGGAAATCCACAACATATGCTCTAAGCATATCTTTTAAGGTCTGAATCGTGCACCTAGATTATTCATCTATCTGGGGTTGAAAGGCGGTACTAAATGTTCACCTAGTCTCCAAACAGCTTGTAACTTAGGCCAAAATTTGGAAGTGAACCGAGGATCACAGTCCGATACAATGAACACTAGGACGCCATGAATCCTCACAATCTCATTGAAGTATAATTTGGCTAACCGCTCCAAGGGATAAGAGTTCTGAATTGGCAAGAAGTGAATCGACTTGGTGAGATAGTTTACAATTACGTAAATGGTATTGTAATGGCTCAGAGTATGTGGCAAACTCACCACAAAATCCATGGTGATGTGTTCCCACTTCCATTTGAGAATTGTTAGTGGTTAGAGGACACCAGCTAGCTTTTGATGCTCAGCTTTGACTTGCTAGCACACTAGACTTCTAGCAACAAATTCAACTATCTCTCTCTTTATCCTAGACCACCAATATGACTGTTTGAAGGTTCGGTACATCTTGGTACTCACCGAATGCATGACATAGGCTAAGGAATATGCCTCTTTAAGTATGGCCTTCTTAAGATCCTCATCCTTCAAGACACAAGCCCATCCTCCCGAATCCAGAACTTATTACCTTCCCCCTTGTGGATCTTCTCAATTATGCCATTCAATTCCTTATCGATTACTTAAAGCTCCCAAATACGATCCACCATGATAGGCCTGCTCCATGGTCGTCTTTGGCCAACTCGACTCTAAGTGCTCAGAGTCCTACTAGATAAGAGAGGTAAGAACTGCTTTAGATGCCAAACTAGATGATGACTTTTGACTTAATGCATCTACAACAACATTTGCCTTTCCGGAGTGGTAATCTCTCACTAGATCATAATTTTTTATCAATTATAACCATCTCAATTGCATCAAATTGAGCTCCTTCTATGTGAGCAATTATTTTAAGCTTTTGTACTCGGTAAGGATCTTACACATAGCCCCATATAAGTAATGTCGATAAATCTTCAAGGTAAAGACAATGGCGGCTAGTTCTAAGTCATGGGTAGGGTAGTTTACTTTTTGCTTCTTTAGCTAGCGGGAGGCATAAGCAATCATCATATCACCTTGTATCAACATTTTAGCTAACTCTTACTTGCTGGCATCACTATATACCACATAATCACTACCACCGCTAGTAGGGAGAGCAAGGATGAGAGCGAATGTCAACCTTTGCTTGAGCTTTTTGAAACTACCCTCACACTTTTCATCCTATTTGAACTTGACTCCTTTTTGAGTCAGATTAGACATTGAAGCCGCTATTTTCAAGAATCCCTCTATGAATCTCCTATAATAACCTGCTAATCTGAGAAAACTACTCACCTCGGTGAGGTTCTTGGGTTACTCTCACTTCAAAATGGCCTCTACTTTCATGGGTCTATAAGAAACCACATACCCTAAAAAGCCAATCTCCCTTAGTCAAAACTCATACTTAGAGAACTTGGCATACAACTCTTTCTTTCTAAGGGTTTGTAATACGATTCGGAGATGCTCGAAGTGTTCTTCATCATTCTTTGCATACACCAAGATGTCATCAATGAAGACTATGTAAATTTATCGAGGTATGAATGAAACACTTAGTTCATGAGATCCATGAAAGTTATAGGAGCATTCGTCAACCGAAGGACATCATTAAAAACTCATAGGGCCCATACTTTGTCCTAAACGCGGTCATGTGGATATCACCACTCTTGATCATCAATTGGTGGTAACCCAATTTCAAATCTATCTGTAAGAACACATTAGCCCCTTAAAGTTGATCAAAAAGATTATTAATTCTTAAGAGAGGGTACTTGTTCTTAATCGTTGTCTTATTGAGTTACTAGTAGTCGATACATAGTTGGTGGGTGTTATCCTTCTTCTTCACAAATATAATTGAAGCACCCTAACTTAAGGTACTTAGTTGGAAGAACCCCTTATCCATCAACTCTTAGAGCTAAACCTTCAACTCCTTCAACTCCACAGGTGCCATTTGATATGGAGGGATAAAAATAGTTGCTATGTCAGGAACTAGATCTATGGTAAAGTCATACTCTCAGATAGGTGACAACATGGACAACTCTTCTAGAAAAACATCCAGAAACTCATTCACTATGGGAACATCATCTAAATTAGGACTCTCCACTGTGATATCAATAATATAGACTAGACTCTCTACCGTGGTGTCAATAATATGGGCTAAGTAGGCCTTACACCCTTTGTATACTAGTCTCCGTGCTTCAAGGGCCGAAATCAAACAACTTGGCAACACTCGATGCTCACTAGCAAAGACAAGTGTCAAACACCCTGGTTTCCAAAATTTCACTTCCTTCGTGAAACAATCCATTGATGCCCGAAGAAGATGCAACCAATTTATAGCTGGAATGATATCAAAATCTCTTATCTATAATGGAATCAAGTCCACTTTAAGAGTTATATCACCGACCCTCACCTCAGAATCTTTGTACACAGTATCCTTAATCAATTATTCTCCTAAAAGAGTGATGACCAACAACTCCTTCACAAACAAAATTAGAGGCCTATCAGAATGCCTAGCAAAACCTGTGCTCACAAATGAATTATTTGATCTATGATCTATTAGCACACGAGCATCAATACCAAAGATTTTTATCATACGTATTAATATGGAGCATAAAGCAATTATTAGTTGATCCACAAATTGCATGGTTCATATATGACTCCTCATAACATTTCATCACACCACACAATCATAAACATTTCGTATATTCACCTACCATAGGAATCCATACTACTGACATAATCATAACATCATACTATCCATGCATATGCAAAACTCTTGAGATTGACGGTTTTAGGTCCAAAGGTCATGACCAAATATATAGTCCAACACATTGAATCGAGCAAATCATTAGGTTAAACAGGGTCTTCGATCACTCTGAGTGATCACCCATCAATTGTTACATAGTTGATAGAACTCTATGAGATAATAATTCTAAACACATTCCCTACATCCAACGTTATGCATTTTTCAGTGACCATAACAAAAATCATTAAATCAACATACTTCAAATCATAACCACATATCATTTACATTACAACTCTAAATTATCTAATTCAAGTTTCAAAGGGATTTACCTGTGACCAAGTCCAGATTGGATTGAACCTCTTCATTTGTCATGGCATAAATCCTCGCCTGGGCCCTTGGTTGAGAGTGTTGAGTAGGGGTGGCTATGGTGCTGCTTTCCATCCCTGTTATTAGAGTGGCACTGGTGGAAGATGCTGAAATAGTAGTCAAGCCATCTTTAGAGCTACTAGAAGGACCCTGAACTTGTTAATTCCCTTGCCCTTCCATATTCAACTCAAGACAAGAGTGCCAAAAGTGACATTCCTTCCCATAATAAAAGCATCTTTTAGGCCCCTTACATGAACCTAAGTAGTATCCCTCATAATTTGTGCAAAAATTCCTTTTGCTTTCTCTTCATCCAACACTACCACTAGGAGTATTCTACTTAAAGAAAGATTGACTTTAGGAAGTGCCAACCCACCTTAGGATGGAACCACCACTATATGAGCCCGTACTTTTGCTCTTCTTAGAGCTTTGGCCTGGAGTGAACCCGTCAAACTTTTCTTCTTCCCATTGTGCTCCCTAAGCTTACCTATTTCTTGCACTATTTGCTTGGCCATCAAGGCCAACTACAAGCCATTCTAGTAGGTGTGATCCTCTGTAATTGACATCCACCCTCGGATGTTCAGGTTCAAGCCATCCTCAAACTTGGAATGCTTGTACTCCTCAGAGTCTACTACCTCTAGAACAAATGAGGATAAACTTCTAAACTTCATTTCAAATTCCACCACCAACCTATTTCCTTGATGGAGATGGAGGAACTCTCTTCTTTTTAAATCTCGATCAAACCGGGTGTAGAACTTTTCATCAAATTTCCTAAGGAATTCGTTCAAGTATAGGGTGCAGTTGATCTCTCCTTCACACCATCCCACTAAGTACTAGTATCCTCTTATAACAATCTTACGGCCACTATAAGCTTCATCTCATCATTAATCCTTATGTCCGTTATCACTTCACAAACCCTCTTGATCTATTCTTGGCCACTGCAAGGTCATTGGATCCCAAGATGGTCTCACACCCAAGTTTTCTAGCTTCCTTCAACAATGTGGACAACTCAATGGGTGGCCAGGTGGACAGTGTAGTTACCAAAGTAGGAGGTGCTATCGGTGTCATAGAAGAGACCAGTTGAACCACTAGATTGGAAGGTAGGGGAGGAACTTGGACTTGAGGTGGTACTTGAAGATACACACCATATGCATTCCGCCACCTAATCCTTTGCCGAAGAGCATCGAGGGGTGGTAGAGCAATCTTAGTTAGAGGAGTCGGGTGAGTAGCTATCGAAGGTAGTAGAGCATATGAAGATGAATCATCCTCATGCTCTTGAGGAGAAATCTCATTTATATTCCTTAATATTCTATGAGGAGATATGATGATCTACAAAAGAAAAACTATTTTTAGTTTACTACACTAAGATGACACTAGGTATCTATGTCTAGAGGAGTGTCAATGTCCTAAGACCTATAGAAAGTTTTAAAAACCATTCAAAGATATTTCAAACATCTAAACTTTCAAAAATATTTGAAAATATTTTAAAGCGTTTGAAAAAAAAAATAATTTGAACTTTTAGAAAATTTAAAACCAAACCATGCTCTAATCCAATAAAATTGTCATACACCAGCCCTTAAATTGGATGTGCAATAATCGCCACGTCATCCCAAAATACGAGTAAGCCCTACCCGTACAATGGGATAGTGTAAGACATTCATCAATATCCATCAATTTCTAAAACAACTCAACAAAATCTAAAGTACCAACTCGGTCCATCCTTATCTCAAAAGGTATGCATAAGGTCTACCCAAGTATTCTAAATTCAAAGTTGGTAATCCAAATCGGGTTGACAAAATGGAGTTTTAGTTATAATTCCAAATATATATATACACCTTCCTTATGGGTCCAACTAATTTCCTCAAAATCTCAACCCAAGTAAGATCTAGTGCCAGAAGTAGGACGCTTCACAAAAACTAGGACTCGATAAATCTAGCACAAAGATCAGCTAGAATCTCCAAATTTAAGCTTCCTCTGAAAAAAAATGAAAGAGAGAAGGGTGAGTATAAAAATACTCAATGAGTGGAGTGTAATGGCATAGTTGTGACAGTGACTGGTCAATGTGTGAATGTCAAAATCATCTTTTTCAAGTAACTCATCAAATGTAGATAATTTCAAACAAACCTGATAATTAAATAGAATGCATCCACAAATTTTATGTTTCCCAAAGATCATGAGGTCTTCCTAAAGAAATCACTTCCCCAAAAAGTTTGGCTGAACCCGGGTGGAAACCCACCAAGAGTTTTAAATTCATTCATTTCATAACTTTACTTCCCCCTTTCTTGGCATTCACTTGTATCTCATTGGTGGTACAACCGGATAGTACAACATGGGCACAGGAGGTTGTGTCTACCTTCTTTTACCAATAAACCCGAACCACATCAACCCAATGGGTAACTCCGTGGAGGGAATAAAAGTAGCCATTTACATCATATGCACTATTATTTCACAAATATCCCAATCTTATTCAATGTGCCATGATTTCAACAATTAGGTTACGAAACCACATCACAATATCCAAGAATATAAATTCCAACAAAATATAGCACAAATTCATTCTAAACATATAGGTAGCATACATATTTCAAACTCTTATTTTGGGATATCCCACCATCATAAATATTTGAAAAAAAATCATATAAAATCATTTATAAAAGAATTTAGAAATCATTTTTTTCTTATTTAAAAGCATAACAGTCCGTCCACCCATCCCTTGGGAGGGTAATCACTCCCAAATCCACAACCAAGTTGATATCTAATCTCACTTTAGGTTCCAAATGCTTTGACCTATGACATTCAATACCAATTTCACTTGTAATCACTTATAGGGCTAGGGTTATTTGATTTTTTTTCCAAACATAATATGAACTCTAATTTCATAAATCCATCAATCTATGCTCTAAGTCCATCAAATACATGTCATGTCTCAAGGTATCATTGACATTATGTCATCTCTTCAAGAGCAATGATAACATCTTGACCAATAATATCGTATACCATCAAGATTAACAATAGCAAGGGTCCATGTGCATTAAGCCAACAGCTGACATGATTCATGAGTCTAGGGTTAACCCCTAAACATAAGTAACCCTTGTAACATGTCCTAAACACCTCAAGCATGCCTTTTAAAGTCACGGCTAGAAATTATAGCAATATACATCACATAAGTACACCAAAACACAAGTGAAACTCAAACAAACCTCTAGTCCAGTGAGTATATCACAAATATAACATCCAAACAACACTCTAAGCCTAGCAATCATCACCGAAAATCTGATTAC
Source organism: Dillenia turbinata (assembly GCA_037126225.1). NCBI lineage: Eukaryota > Viridiplantae > Streptophyta > Magnoliopsida > Dilleniales > Dilleniaceae > Dillenia > Dillenia turbinata. Next base: position 5,744,450 of record JBAMMX010000019.1, on the reverse strand, counting down.
AGACCCCACAAGAACTCTACGTGAGGATGCGAGAGCCTGATAGCCTTATTTATCTAAGTAACATGCTATCAATCACCATTCAATGATTACAAAGGTAGTTTTACAAAATTAACAAAATATGCCATCATTATAAAGTATGGTACATCAAAATTAACCTAATTAGTTACTCAAAAATCATGACATAAATTCACCCAATATCCATATATGCAATATACGCTAATAAAATCACATAAGCAAAAGTACTTGCCTTTTAAATGTCAGCCCATATAATAAAATCTTTCTTTTAGTCCAACCACTAGCAACTTGGACTTCCAACCAAAACCTTAGATCACCAATTGAAGAGAAAATGCGTTTTCAGTCAAGGAAGTTGGGTTTTCTTTGTTGCCATGATCAAAGGGTCCTAAGAGCATATGTAGGATGCTTAGGGGCCAAAAATGATAGTGTTGGTGGTGGATTACAGTGCGTAGCCTTGAAGGGTGAGATCCATCAATATTTGCCAGCGGATCTTGAAAGAGAAAGGTTTAATTTGAATTGAAAAAGGGGGGGAGAAAGAGAGAGAGGGACAAAGATAAAAAGCAAGTTCGCTGGTGGTTATAATGTTATCTAGTGAGGGGAGTGTGTTTGATGATGGATACAAGTCTTGGTGTTGTGAGTTTGTAAAGTTGTGAATAAGGGGAGAGAGATAGGGCAAGAGAGAAGAGTGAATGAGTGAGTGAGGGGGGGAGGGAAAAGAGAATAAGTGGGGAGAGTGGTTTGACTTTTCTTTTATTTTTTTTCTCTTCTATCTTTTTATTCTTTTTTTGTTTCTCGATGCTACAACTCACGCACTAAGTATTTTTATACTCATTCTTCATTCTTTCATTTTTTATAAGAAGCTTAAATTTGGAGTTCTAGTTGACCCTAGTATCGGATTTTTGTCAAATCCTAGTTTTCGTGGGGCATCCTACTTTTAGTACTAATTCTTACTTTTGTTGAGATTTTTGAGGAAATTAGTTAGACCTATAAGGAGTGTATATGTATATGTGTGTGAGTGTGTGTGTATCCTATTCTTAGGACTTACACTTAAAACTCCATTTTGTTAATTATTTGGATTACCAAAGTTAAATTTGTACCTGAATGTTGTATGTTTTCTTTTGTTGGATTTTCTTTCGAACCTGTGAAAAATTTATTGGAAATGATTTATAAGACAGGTTGGCCTTATGCATGCCTATTAGAATAGGGATGGACCTAGCTGGTCTTTTGGATCTTTGTTGAGTTATTTTGGAAATATATGGATATCGATGAATATCTTATACTATCCTGTTGTATGGGTAGGGCTAACTCGTATTCCAGGATGATGCAATGATTGTTACATGCCTGATTTGAGGTTTAAGACGTGACAATTTTATTGATATCAGAGCTATGGTTCGTTTAAAATGTTTTGAAAGTTCAAATAAATTTTTCCAAATGTTTTAAAGGATTTTCAAATGTTTTGGAAAGTTTGGATGTTCAATATATCATCAGGTGGTTTAAAAGTCTCCTATGGGTCCTAAGGTATTAAAACACCTCTAGACATAGGTGTCTAGTAACATCTTAGTATAGTAAGATAAAGGTAACTTTTCTTTTGTAAACCATCTTACCTCCTCACAAAAGAATGAGGAATATAAATGAGATTTCTCCGTAAGAGCATGAGGATGAGTCACCCTCAAATACTCCACCTCCTCCTACACCTACTCACCCAACTCTTCTAATTAGGATTCCTCCACCGCTGCTCGATGCTTTCTAGCAATAGACTGAGTAGTGAAATGTAAATGGCGTGCACCTTCAAATACCACCTCAAATTCAAGTTCCTCCCCCGCATCCTAATCCAGTGGTTCCATCGGTCCTCCTATAGTGCCGGTAGCACCTCCTCCTTTCGTTGCTACACCTCCACTTGGCTACACAATGAGTTGTCCAAGTTGTTGAATGAAGCTAGTCAACTAGGGTGTGTGATCTTCTCGGGATCCAATGACCCTATAATGGCCAAGAAGTGGATCAAGAGGGTCTAAGAAGCAAAAACAGACATAAAGATTGATAATGAGATGAAGCTTAGGGTAGCCATAAGATTGTTGGATGAGGATACTAGTATTTGGTGGGGGGTATAAAGGAGAGCACCCCTTATTTGGAACGAATTCCTTAGAGAATTTGATAAAAAGCTTTACACTTGGTTTGATCAGAATTTAAAAATGAGAGAGTTTCACCACCTTCGTCAAGAAAAAAGGTCAGTGACAGAATATGAAGCGGAGTTTAGAAGTTTGTCTTCATTTGTTCTGGAGATAGTAGCCTTCAAGGAGTATGTTATTTAAAATTTGAGGATGCCTTGAAACTGAACATCCAAGAAAAGATGTTAGTTATGGAAGACCATACCTAAGAGAATGTTCTATAATTGGCCTTGAGGGTGAGCAAATGGTGATAGAGAGAGGTAAGGTTAGGGTGTATCATGGGAAGAAGAAAAGTTCTGGCAAGTTCACTCTAGGCCAAAGCTCAAAGAAGAGCAAGAGTATGGGATCATATAGTGGTGGTTTTGTCTCAGGGTCGATTGGTACTCCAAGGCCAGTCGTTCTTCAAGCCAAATATTCCTAGTGATAGTGTTGGATTGGGAGAAAGCAAAAAGGGTCCTTACCCAAATTTCAAGGGATACCACTTAGGTCCATGTTGGGACCCAGAAATTGCTACCATTGGAAGGAGGGTCACTTTCGACACTCTTGTTCTAAGTTAAATGCAGAAGGGCAAGAGAACCAATAAGCTCAGGATCCTTTTAATGGCTCTAAAGGTGGTCTGGCTACTATTTCAGCACCTTTCACTAGTGCTAGTCTGAGAATGAGAATGATAAGCAACACTGTAGCTGCCCCTACTCAATACTCTCAACCTAGGGCCCAGGCGAGGATTTATGCTATTACCAATGAGGATGCTTAGAACAATCTGGATGTAGCCATTGGTAAATCCATTTAAAACTTGAAATAGACAATTAGAAATGTGATGCAGATTATATGTGATCATGATTTAAAGTATGTTGATGATATGATTTTTGTCATGGTCATTGGTAAATGCATAAAGTTGGATGTAGGGAATGTGTTTAAAATTATTGACCAGTAGAGTTCTATCAAGTGAGTAACAATTGATGAGTGATCACTTGGTGCGATGGAAAACCCCATTTGACCTAGGGATTTGCTTGGTTTAATATGTTGGACAGTGTATTTGGTTATAACTTTTGGGCCTAGAACCATCAGTCTCATGAGTTTTGCATCTGTATAGATAGTATGTTGTTATGACTATGTCAGTAGTATGGATTCCTATGGTAGGTGAATATATGAAATGTTCATGATTGTGTGGTGTAATGAAATGTTATGAGTTATATATGAACCATGTAATTTGTGGATCGACTAATAATTACTTTATGGTCTGTATTAATATGTACGATAAAAATTTTTTGTGTTGATACTCGTGTGCTAATAGATACTGTATCTAATAATTTATTTGCGAGTGTGGATTTTGCTAGGCATTGCTAAGTATTCTGATAAGCCTCTAACTCTGCTTGTGGAGGAGTTGTTGGTTACCACTCCTTTGGGAGAATAGTTGCTTAGGGATGCCATGTATAAGGATTGTGAGGTAAAGATTGATGAGGAAACCCTTAAAGCGGACTAGATTCTATTAGAAATGGGAGATTTTGTCTCCATTTTGGGTATGGATTGATTGCATCTTTATCGAGTATTAGTGGATTGTTTTACAAAAGAAGTAGAATTCTGTGATTTCGGCCCTTAAAGTATGGAGACTAGTGCACAAAGAGTACAAAGCCTACTCAGCCCACATTATTAATAACTTGGTAGAGTGTCCTAATTTGAATGATGTTCTCATAATGAATGAGTTTTTGAATGTTTTTTTAGAAGAGTTACCCAGGTTGCCATCGGTCCAGGAATTCGACTTCGCCATAGATCTAGTTCCTTGCAATTCACTAATTTTTATTCCTCGATATCAAATGGCACCCATAGAGTTGAAGGAGTTAAAGATTTAGCTCTAAGAGTTGTTAGACAAGGGGTTTATCCGTTCAAGTATCTCGCCTTGGGGTGCTTCGGTTTTATTTGTGAAGAAGGATGGAACCCTCCGGTTGTACATTAACTATCGACAACTCAATAAGGTAAGGATAAAGAACAAGTACCCCCTCCCAAAAATTAAAGATCTTTTCAACCAACTTCAAAGGGCTAGTATGTTCTTAAAGATAGATTTGAGATCGGGTTACCACCAATTGAGGATCAAGAGTGATGATATCCACCAAACTGTATTTAGAATGCACTACAAATTTCTGGTGATGCCCTTTGGGTAGACAAATACTCTTGTAGCTTTCATGGATCTCATGAACCAATGTTTCATTCCTACCTTTGCAAGTTTGTCATAGTCATTATCGATGATATCTTGTTGTACTCCAAGAATGATAAAGTGCACTCCGAGTATCTCTGGACCGTATTCCAAACTTTAAGGAGAAGGAGTTGTATGTCAAGATCTCCAAATGCGAGTTTTTGCTAATGAAGATTGCCTTTTTGAGGCATGTGGTTTCAAGAGATGGATTTTTTGTAGACCCCACAGAGGTAGATATTATGCTAAGGTGGAAGCAACAGAAGAATGTCACCCAAGGTGAGAAGTTTTCTTAGATTAGTAGGTTATTACCAGAGATTCATAGAAGCGTTCTCAAAGATTGTGGCTCCAATGTCCAATTTGACTCGAAAGGGAGTCAAGTTTGAATGGGATAAAAAGTGAGAGAGTAGTTTCCAAGAGTTTAAGCGACGGTTAGCATCCGCTCCTATCCTTGTCCTCCCTGCTAGCAGCGATAGTAATTATGTGGCATTTAGTGATGCCAACAACCAAGGGATGGGGTATGGGTTGATGCATGGTGAAAGGGTGATTGTTTATGGCTCTTGCCAGCTAAAGAAGCATGTGGTAGACTACCTGACTCAAGACTTGGACCTAGCTATTATTGTCATTGTCTTGAAAATTTGGCGGCATTACTTATATGTGGTCACATGCAAGATTTTCACTGATCATAGAAGCTTGAAATACTTGCTCATATAGAAGGAGCTCAATTTGAGCTAATGGAGGTGATTAGAATTGATCAAAAATTATGATCTGGTGATAGATTGCCACAATGGGAAGGCAAATGTGGTCATGGATGCATTGAGTCAAAAGTTATCATCTAGTTTAGCATCCCAATGGAGTTCTTACCTCTCTTATGTAGTCGGACTCCAACCACTTGGAGTTGACTTGGCCAAGGATAATCATGATGCACTCTTAGACAGGTTTATAGTGAAACCTACCTTGGTGGATCTTACTTGAGAGCCTCAAGCGATCGATGGTGAATTGAAGAGTATAGTTAAGAAAATCCATAAAGGGGAAAGGTGGAGAGTTTTGGATTCGAGAGGATTGGATGGTAGTCTATAGGAGATGAATTTGTGTCCTAAAGGATGAGGATCTCCAAAAGGCCATATTTGAAAAGGCACATTCCTCAGCCTATGCCTTGCATCTAGGGAGTACCAAGATGTATCGAATCATTAAGGAGTCATATTAGGGGTCCAGGTTACAGAGAGATAGCTAAGTTTGTGGTTAGATGTCTAATGTGCCAACAAGTCTAAGCCGAGCACCAAAAGCCAGTCGGTGTCCTTCAACCACTACGAATTCTGAAATGGAAGTATGAACATATCACCTTGGATTTTAGGGTAGTTTTGCCACATAGTCCGAGCCATCACAATGTCATCTCGATAATTATGGACTGCCTTACCAAGTCAGCTCACTTCTTGTCGATTCAAAACTCATATTCCATGGAGAGGTTAGCCAAGCTATACATCAATGAGATTATGAGGCTTTTCAGCATCTCGGAGTCTATTGTATTGGATCGTGATCCTTGGTTCACTTCCCAATTTTGGCCTAAGTTGTGTGCCGCTTTGGGGACTAAGTTAAAATTTATTACCGCTTTTTATCCCTAGATAGATGGGCTGTCTGAGCACACCATTCAGACCTTGGAAGATATGCTTAGTGCATATGTTATGGATTTTCAAGATAGTTAGGATCAGCATCTCTTATAGATTTAATTTGCATACAACAATAGTCACCAAGCTAACATTAGAATGCCACCTTACAAAGTGCTCTATGGAAGGAAGGGCCGGAGTCCATTATATTGGGATGAGATTAGTGAGAGGAAAATTCAAAGCATAGAATTGATTGAGGCCACAAAGAAAAATGTGAGAATTATCTAGGAAAGAATGAAGGTAGTTCAAAATCAACAAAAGAGCTATGTTGATAAGAGGATTGACCTCTAGAGTTTGATGTAGGAGATATGATATTTTTGAAGGTATCTCCATGGAAAGCAGTAATTTGGTTCTGGAAATGAAGAAAATTGAATCCTTACTACAATGGCCCTTTTAGGATCTTTGAGAAGATAGGAAAGGTGGCCTACCATTTGGAGTTACCATTTGACTTAGAGAAATTCCTTGATGTCTTCCATGTGTATATATTGAAGAGATACTTTTTGGACCCTTCACATATTCTAGAGACTCCCCCAATTGAGTTAAATGAGAACTTGAGCTTTAAAGTCCAACCAATAGTCATTCTCAATCGATAGATAAAGAAGTTGAGAAGTAAAACGGTTCACATAGTCAAGGCATAATAGAAGAGTGACCAAGTGGAAGAAATGACTTGAGAACCCGAGGATTCTATGAGAACACAATATCCCTGTCTTTTTGACATGTAATTATGTAAATTTCAAGGTCAAAACATGTAGATAGTGGGTTGAAGTATGGTTAAGTGAGGGTCGATATGTTCTTAGAAGATTTATCTTAGAAATGAATTTCTGAATGTATTGGTATATTAATCTTTGTTACAGATCTTTTAAGAGCATGATCTTGTGTATCAATACATCTAATACTATGGGTCGATACAAAATGTCAAAAAAGACAACCAAACCCAATTAAAAGTCTTGGTTAATGAAGGGCAAAATGATAAAAGTCCTTTCCACTATAAGTTGGCCACTTAAACACAACTCTCTTATTTTCTCTCCCATCACTCACGTTCACACACCCTCTCACTCTCTCACTCTCCCTCACCCTTCCCTCTCTCAGTCTCTCTTGAAATCAACTACATCTCCACTAAACCCACTCTATAAAGTTTTCAAACCTTCAATCAAACTCTTAGATAAAGTTAGATTTGGGGAAAAACTTAGAGCTTAATCCAGAAAGAGAAAAACTGGTTTTTCCTGACTCAACATCCAAGGCTCGATTTAACCATAAAATTGAGTTAATTTTTTCTTCCTAAACTTGGAATTAATTTTCTTATTAGTAGATTGAAATTGTTACAGAGATTTAAGGGATTAGGTTTGGAAAATATAGACCCAAGGTTTGTGATATGATAAAACTTAGAGAAATTGTGAATAAAAATATTTTATTGATGCACGTGATATGCATTTGATAAAGTTAGAATATAGATTGATGGATTTATGAAATAATTAGGAAAAATTGATTAATCCTAACTCTATAAGTGATTACAAGTGAAATTGGTATTAAATGTCATAGGTCAAGGCATTTGGAGTCTAAAGTGAGACTAGACATTGAATTAGTTGTGAATTGGGAGTGATTACCCTTCCAAGAGCTGAGTGAATGGACCGTTATGTTTTTATGGTTTTTAAATTCTTTTATAAATAATTTTAAATGATTTCTTTTTAAATATTTGTGATGATAGGATGTCCCAAAATTTGAGTTTAAAATATTTATGCATCTTATGTTTTTATAAATGAGATTGTGCCATATTTTGTTGAAAATTGTATTCATGAATATTGTTAAATGGCTTGATAATCTAATTGTTGAAATCATGACACTTTAGATGAGAATAAGATATTTGTGAAATGATATTGCATGTGATGTAAATGGCCATAATCATTTCCTTCACGGAGCGACTTAATGAGTTGGCATGGTTTGTCACGCCCTGACCCATGAGCCCAAGCATGCAACAACCGCCGTGTGATCTAGGAGTTCATGCCCTCACTAGCACGTGACCCCAAGATCCCGCAAGGCTAAAAAATTTCCATGTCTAAACTTAAGAAATCCAACATATCAAGTATTTAACACTTCAAAACATAAAATTCAACTTTAGTGAGATATATGTAAAACGTGCTACATGAAAATTTTCAAAATAAGATTTCCAAAAACATAAGTTTTTAACTTCCAAAATGCCCCATCTACATGCCTCAAAATCCATAATCAAGAAGGACCAATACCAATAGTTGGTCCTAGGTAGCTTTCTCTTTGGCTCGATCTAGCTAACAATGGAGCTACTTTTGTATCTACATTTCCTCTAAAAAAGAATAAAAATGAGGGATGAGTATAAAATACTCAATGAGTGGAGTATAATGACGTGGTTATGATAGTAAATGAATGGTGAGTGTGGGATGTCAAAATCATAATTTCAAATAATTCATCAATTTATAAGTAGTTTCATATAAACTAAATAATTTAGAAAGGTAGATGTATCCACAAGTTTCATACTTTCCAAGGATCATGAAGTCTTCCTAAAGAAAACACTTCTGCCCAAAGATTGGCCGAACTAATATAGAAGCCCGCTAAGGGGTTTTCAACCCATTAGTTACATAAGACTACTTTCCCCTTCCTTGATATTGACTCATATTTTATCAGTGGTGCAACCGGATAATACGACATGGGCACAGGAGGCCGCATCTACTTCTCTTGCTAATAAACCCCTAACTACGTCACCTCGTTGGGTTGCTCCGTTGAGGGAATGACTATAATCAATTACCATCACATGCACCATCATGTCACAAACATTCACAACTCATCCCATGTGCCATGATGTCAACAAATGGTTACCAAACCGATACCACAATATTCATAAACACAATTTCTAACGCATATGACACAATTATTTACAAATACGTTGGATGCATGCATGTTTCAAACTCTCATTTTGGGGCATTTATCAATCACACATATTTATAGAAAACCATTTAAAAGTCATTTATAAAAGAATTTAGAAAACCATTTCTCATTTAAAGATACAACGATCTGTCCACTCATAATGTTGGGAGGGTAGTCACTCCCAGATTTCTCAACAACATGGGTTTTCCCATGATCTGCTCATTTAGCTCCTAAGGGACATTATCAAGTAATTAAAATCATTAATATTAATTTTTCAAAACCCAAAAATCCTAACATTTAAATTTTAGTTTCTTTGTCACTCAGTATGGCTTACTAGTCTCCAAATCCAAGTAAACAACTAGGTAAGTAAACTAAAGATTGGGGTAGAAAGATGATGTAACACTGACACCTCGGTATATTCATATTTGCACTCTTTTCCATTCTATGTATGATATTACTCATGTTCGATATAGAAATTTCGCTAAAAATTTATTTCAATAAAACTATCGCGAAACAGATATTGGCTAAAATCATCGGAGACTAAAAGTTTCCAAATTGACCACTAAATGTCAAGAAATGATCAGAATGACTTTAAAAGTGTATAAGGACCTCAAATATGGATAAATATTACTTTGTGTCACTAAATCAGGGATTTTCGGAAAAGTGCCCGAAAAACCCTAATCGGACGGTAATGAACCTTGACAAGACTAAATAACCACATTACGATACGAAATGGACTTAGTTAGACTTAATATGAGGTAAGCGACCTATGTGTAACTTTGGAAAATTTTGGGGTCAAAATGAAATTTTCAAAGTTTAGGGGACTTGTTTGCAATTTACTATAACTAAGAAATAATCTACTATTTTTATTTTCCTAAAATCCTAACTAGACAAGTGTAGAGAGAGGGAGGAATGTGATTGGTTCAAAGGTTGGACTAGTGTGAATAAGTATGAAAACAAGGTTGTTGAAAAATTTGACTTTGGAAATTTAAACCCTAGGTGGAGAGGTGCTTGTGTTAATTTGGACCAATGAGAGCCTTAGGGTCTTGAGGTGGGCCCCATATATTAAATGAGAGTGTGATTTGTAGAGAGTGAAAGAAACTTGTAGAGAGAATTGGGAAATAAAAATAAATAAACATTTAAATGTGAAAATGATTAAATAGTGAGATTTAATGAAGAGAGTTGAAATTTTTGACTTTTAGGGATGTAATTTAAGGGTGGAGATTTATTGAAAGAGAGGAGAATTAATTTGGACCCTAAGATCAAAATAGTGGGACCCACACACAATAAATAAAAATATAAATTTTGAAAATAAGAAATTATTAATTAAATAAGCAAATGAGTGGGCGAGAGAGAGGGAGAGAGAGAAAAACGTGAATAAGAGAGAGAGGAAGGAAGAAGGAGGCTAGGTTAGATTTTCCTAGAACAAAAGAGTGAAAAATCAAGGGTTTGGATCAAGTCTTGAGAAATGGATGCCCATGATTAAAAGGAGAGATGTTTAATGAGTTAGAGAAACCCTAGCTACCCCATTCCCTTCTCCAAAATGTGGGCAAGCCAAAGGAAGAGAAAGAGAAGTCTTTTGCCTCCTCCCAAAACCATGATCTACCATTGAGGAGGAAGCATGATTCTTCCACATACCACCCCAATATTTTTACATAGATCAACTCTATTCAAGTGCTACTACAACATATCCAAAAATTAGAAGAAGAAAAGAAAGTTTGCTTGGTGATTCGAAGATGGAAACCTAGAGGTTCAAGTGAAGAGATCTATAGTTCCTTCCATTTTCCTTCAACAAATCTAGGTAAGAAAGCCTCCTTTCTACCTCTTGTGTAACATATATTGATTTGGAGACAAAATGAGAAGTGTAACTTGTGGTTCTAGGGTGACCAAAATCAAGAGGCAAGGGAGAAAGAAGAGATCTTTGGAGGAGAGAACTTGTTTGTGGCTTGAGACATCAAATCTTGAGGTATAAAAATTCTGCACTTTGTTTGGACTTGAGAACATTTCATTTGGTGTGTTAATGTGTTGATATTAGCTTAGTTTAGGTGTAAAAATCAAGTAAATGAATGCTATAGTGTGTGCAGAAAATTTCAGCATATGAAATGTTTGATTTAAGTCTTGAATGAACACATATTGAGGTGAGAAACCCTAAGGGAACATGTGTAGGAAAATTCAGAACTTTGGGTATGAAATTGGATGGGTTTTAATGTGATTTTGAGTATTAAAATGTGGATTTGATGTGCTTGTGTGTGTGCTGGATTTTGGCATTGAAGCATGGTGTGTATATATGTGTATTAGTGAATGAAATGAGGAAGGAATGAGTGCAGAATTTTCTGCACTAATGGAAGCTAAAAAGAAAGTCATTTTCATGTGAAATATGTAGTGAAAATGTAAGGAAAATGGAATAGGAAAGTGTGCAGAATTTTGTGGTGTGTTATTGACTATATGTATGTGAAATTGAGGTCATGAGTGTGAGGAATTATGTGTATATGTGTGCTGAATTTTGGATAGAGGTTAGTGAGCATCTGTATGTAAAATGTCTTGACCGAATCCACGGGAGAGAACAAGAGAGTGCATGCTGTCCGGAAGAGATTGGGAATGAATCTAGTAAGCAAAATGGAGGCTTATATGTGTATATAATGAGGTATAAAAGTGTATGAATGTATAGTGATATTGGTGAATTAAAGTGTTGTGGAAATGTGTAATTGTAAAGAATATGCAAAAGCATGTGTTTGTACTTCTATGATAAATGTATGGTGTTGTATTGGTGTATTGAAGAGGAGAATTTGATAAAGAATTTTGAATAAGAGTGTGTGTGTGAATCTTGACCTAGAATGTATAATGTGTAATTGAATGATGATTTTGATAGTTGATAGTGGCACTTTGTTAGTTGAGTTGGGTATCTTTGATAATGTGTGGTTAAAGTTAAAGTTTGGATGGTTGAAAGGGGATTAGTGTATATATATATATATGGAGTCTAGCAAAAATGTTCTAGGCTTCAATCTTATATAAAGTAGTTAAAATAAAATATAACATTTAATTTTTCAATACTATAACACTTATATGTGTTATATGTATTATTATTTATTATTGTAGTGATATATTGCTTGATCGTTCGAGGGGAAACTCTTTCTGTTGTTGTGGAGCATTTTAGGGAGTGACATACCCTCCCGTATACTGTGAGTGGGACTGTAGACACTGTGTTTTCAATTGAACAAAATCCCTGTTTTACAATTTTCGAAATGACATATTTTGTGAAATGTGTGTAAGCATTAGTTTTGACCTATGATTTTTAAATGCTCTCTTTTGTGATTATTGGAGTGTCCCAAATGATTTAGTTAAATGTTATGCATCCATGATTTGTATTGAAAATATATTGTGCCACTGTTTGGAATTGTGATATGATTTATATGCTATCATTGCATTGATATTTTAATTGAAAGGATTTGATGAAATACATTGGCACGCTATTTAGAAATGATTTGATGATTTATGTGTGGGCTGGATGCCTACTTGTGATGGAATTGACGGATATGATGATGTGATGATATTATTGATGGATTTCGTAGCTACGAAGGACATTTGTAGAGGTGCCCCTTGTGCGTCCGAATATTCTTCGGCCGGAGGTATTAGCAAATATCATGGCTGTGATATGTATAGTTGCGCTCGGATGAACCAAATTTGGGGAGGACATGTGTTACGCCATAATCTAGTTCTAGGTGAGGTACTATACTTGATAGGTATACGTGTAGACACGGGCTAGCCGATTGAACCAAATGTGGGGATGACATGTTTTACGCCACTGTCTAGCACTTGGTGAGGCCTGTGGCCAACGTTGGGGAAGAGAGCTAATGTTTTCTATACTTGCATATGAAAAACCCCCAACGCGCCCTTCATTGGTCGTGGTAGACCACTGCAGGGAATGTCTTATTGGCAAGCTCTATATGATTTTGGATATTGTAAATGGATGCATATTTTGATACCATGATGTGTGCGATGTGAACATTTGATTTCCGGATATGACATGTTTGGTTTTGATATTATATTGATTTTGAAATGTATTTTGACACTCCATACTCACACTTAGATTGAGAACATATTGTCGATCCCCTCACTCACTGAGTATTTCTCCATAATACTCACCCCTCACTTTCCCCCTGATTTTCAGTTATAGACTTGGCAGAGAGAGACGTGTCAAGTGAGTCGACACATTTGACTTTTGTTGGAGACCTCGGACTCGGGTATGGCATCGACCATTTTTTCGTATTGTTGTATTGATGATGTATATGTACGTTTTGAGGTCTATAGAATGACCATTGTATATGTATAATGGGATGACTGTATTATGTCATATATTGTAATTTGAAACTCTCAGATGTATTGTATAATTATGCATTGAGGCAAATGTGTTATACTTTTAAATACTTTTACTTGGGAATTGCTATTTTGAGGAAAAAAAAAAGGTTTTCATACAGGTATTGTTGTTAGCCTGCATTGCCTCGATATGCGCGTTGAGAGGCGGCAGCATACGGGGTGACGGGCGGCTATTCACGGCCTCGGATCGAGGATCGGGGCATGACAGGTGATAATACCTTTACTTTTGTCACCAATAAAGTAATGCACTGGAAGGTAAATAGACAAGAGGTACACTTGTAGCGAGGAGTAGTCTCAAAATAGATGTACTGAAAGGTATATAAAATTTATAAAACAATGGGTTTATTCAAGAGACTACAAGTTTTACCATATAATGACCATTTACAGACTCCACAATATACCGACACTATAACTTCACAATACACCAAGGAGGTAGTAAGTCATGGGGAGATGGTCACCATCAACTACGGACTAGAAAATCAAAATTTAAATAAACTATTCACTGAATACTAAAGTCCTATTGAGTAAATAAATTCTCTTAGATAAGTCAAATTCAACCAAGTACTGAACACCAAACACTCAAATATCCGATGACTTAAAAAGAATTGGAGGTCTATCGACCAAGTGTCAAAAGGGGTTTGTGGATAGTCCAAAGGGCAAGATTCACATTTTTATCTAAATTAACTATTCTCCCACATTTTGACAAAATATAAAAATTTTCAAATAGTTTATTTAGAGTCAACATCACAATTTAGACTTGTTCAGTATTACAATTTCTACCCCAAAAAGAAAATTTTATCTTCAAAATTTCAGTACATAATTATTCCTCAAACAATTGGGGATATTGTTTCCTTATTGTCCCCTCAGGTTCCCATGTCATTTCTTTAACATGGTTGTTCTTCCATAAAACCTTGACAATTAGAATCTGCTTATTTTTCAACTTCTTAACTTGCTTCTCTAGGATGGCTACTGGTTGGACTTCAAAATTTAAATCTTCCCTCAACTCAATTGGAAGAACTTGAAGGATATGGGAGGGATCTAGCATATACTTCCTTAACCTTGAAACATGGAAAATATTATGAATCAATTCTAACCTTCTTTATGATCTTAAAAGAGCCAATATATCGAGAATTTAACTTTCTCCATCTCCAAAATCGAATTTCAACTTGCCAAGGTGATATTTTCAAGAACACCATATCAACGATCTCAAACTCTAGTGGCCTTCTCCTCTTATCAGCATAGCACTTTTGTCGGTCTTGCGCTACCTTTATCCTCTCTCAGATTAACTTCACCTTTTTCGATAGTGGCCTCAATTAACTCTACACTCTTAACCTTCATTTCCCCAGCCCCATCCCAACACAATGGAGTTTTGCATTTCCTTCTATATAAGGCTTTATATGGGGGCATTTCAATGCAAGCTTGGTAACTATTGTTGTAGACAAACTCTATCAAAGAAAGATGTTTATCCCAACTTCCCTAAAAATCTAGTACACAAGATCTAAACATATCTTCTAACATTTGGATTGTTCATTCAGAGTGTCCATCGGTTTGAGGGTGAAAGGCAGTACTAAACTTCAATTAAGTACCTAAGGATTCTTATAATTTCGGTCAAAATTGAGAGATAAAATAGGGGTCACGATCGATACTGGAACCCCATGAAGTCTCACAATTTCATCAATATATAATTTTGCTAACTTTTCCAAAGGGTTTATGTTTTGAATCAGCAAGAAATGAGCTAATTTGGTCAGTCGATCTACAATCACCCAAATGACATCATACCTATTTAGTGTACGTGGCAAACCAACTACAAAATCTATTGTAATATGCTCCCATTTCTACTCAGGAATTTGTAATGATTGGAGAATACCAATAGACCTTTGGTGTTCCACCTTCATTTGCTGACATACTAAACACTTTGATATAAATTTAGCAATCTCCCTTTTTATTTTAGACCACCAATAATTCCCCTTAATTGTTCGGTACATCTTAATACTCCCGAGTGCATAGCATAAGCTGATAAGTGTGCATCCTCTAAAATAGATCTATAGAGATCATTGCCCCTTAGGAACACAAATTCTATTCTCAAACACAAACATTCCATCATCCCAGATCCTAAACTTACCCGCTTCTCTATTGTGGACTTTCCCAATTATCATCTTTAATTCATTATCAGCAGCCTGGAGTTCTCGAATATGATATACTATAGTAGGTCTTACCTCAAAACTAGCTAGCAATTGACCCTACTCATCAATTGGATTCCAACCAAGCAGAAAAGATAAGAATTCCTATGAGATTCCACATTATATGAAGATTTCCTACTCAAAGCATCCACAACTATATTAGCCTTACTGAGATGGTAATCTAACACCAAATCATAATCCTTAATTAGTTCAAGCCATCTGCTTTGTCTCAACTTTAGCTCCTTTTGTATAAGCAAATACTTCAAACTTTTATGGTTGGTGAAAATCCTACAAGTCTCCCTAGACAAATATTGTCTCCATATCTTCAAGGTGAACACAATTGCTGCTAACTTTATATCATGAGTAGGATAATTTTCTTCATGCTTCTTTAGTTGACGGGAGGCATAAGCTATTACCTTATCATTTTGCATCAATACACATCCCAATCTTTGTTTACTGGCAACACTATAAACCACATATGCACTTCTATTGGATGGAAGGTTAAGTATTGGAGCGGATGTCAACCTCTTCTTGAGCTCTTGGAAACTAGCTTCACACTTATCATCCTACTAAAATTTAATTCATTTTTTTATCAATAAAGACAATAGGGTTATAATTCTAGAAAATCTCTTAATAAATCTTCTATAATACCCTGCTAACCCAAGTAAAATCCTAACCTCTATCATATTTTTTAGTTGTTCCCACTTTAAAATAGTTTCAACTTTTCTTAGATCCATAAATATCTCTTTACAAGATACTACATGTCTCAAGAATCCAATTTCTCTCAACCAAAATTCAAACTTGAAAAGCTTGTCATACAGTTGCTTTTCCCGAAGAGTTTGCAAAATAATTCTAAGATGCGTTGAATGCTCCTCATCACTTTTTGAATATACCAATATATCATTAATAAACACAATCACAAACTTATCAAGATATGTGTGAAATACCCTATTCATCAAGTCTATGAAAGCAGTAGGGGCATTGCTAACCCAAAAGGCATCACCAAAAACTTATAATGTCTATATCGAGTCTTAAATGCTATCTTATGCATATCATTCTCTTTGATTTTCAATTGATGATAACTCGGCCCTAAATCAATCTTTGAAATAATGTATGTACTTTGAAGCTAGTCAAAAAGATCAGCAATTCTACGAAATGGGTACTTATTCTTAATGGTGACTTTATTTGGTTGCCGATAATCAGTGCACAATCTAAGAGTACTATTTTTCTTCTTCACAAATGGAATTGGTGCACCCCAAGGGGAAAAGCTTGGCTAAATAAATTCCTTGTCTAGCAACTCTTAGAGTTGCACTTTTAATTCCTTTAACTCTACGGAAGCCATTCTATAAGGTGGAATGGAGATGAGTGTGGTACCAAGGAGTGGATCAATGGTGAAATCAAGCTCCTGGTCTGGAGGTAAACCAGGTAACTATTCTGGAAGAACATTCAAAAACTCATTTACTACAGGAATATCATCTAGAGTAGGACTCTATAATTATGTTAATGATATGGGCTAAAAAGGCTTCACATCCCTTGTGCATCAACCTATAAGCTTCTAATGCTAATATTACACATATTGGTACTATTTAACATTTGTTGATAAAAACAAATGCTGGGTATCCTGGTTCTTCCTTAGTAAAACAATTCACAAATGACCGATGGAGGTGTAACCAATCCATCCCCATAATAGCTTTAAAATCCTTTATCTCTAAGGGAATCAAGTCCTCCTTAAGAATTATTTCATCTACTAGAACACCACAGTCTCTATAAACTATATTTCTGACCAACTGCTCACCCAAAGGTATAATCACCAACAACTCTTTCTCAAGTGGGGTCATGGGTCTATTGGCATGCCTAGTGAAGCTTACACTAATGAAAGAATTATTAGACCCCATATCAATAACTATGCGGACATCAATACCAAAGATTCTCATTATATATGTCTTGAAAATGTGTGGAATTTGAAGAGAATGTATCTTTCTGAAAATTTATATGTGATTTCTAAGGTTACATCTAAATTCTATATGAATTTAGGCGGATTAATATGAAAGAAACGTGTTTGATGAAATTAGAACTTTGTTAAGTTAATTAGAATAATTCTCTTGAAGTTTAATTTAATGTATACATGAAAATAGTGAGAAATTGGGATTTGAGTTTAAGGATCGATGCGGTCTTTCTGATTTTAAGTTGTCTTGCATATAGGCAATCAAAATACCACTTCTATATTATGAAAATAGACATTAATACCTTGGAAATGACATATGGGTTGAAGAAATCGGATGAGAATCGAAAAGTGTATGATTTTTCAAAGATTTTCTAGTTCGTAGGAAACTTATTTACTTTAAATGTATTTTCAATTTTGATTTGGTTTTAGGATTGAATTGGGCTTGATTTTGATTTGATTAATTATTATAAGTGGAATGAAATTGACGAAATGAGAATCTAGAAAGGTGATTGTGTAAATGTTTGATTTAAGTCTTAAATGAACACATATTGAGGGGAGAAACCCTAAGGAAACATGTACAAGAAAATTTAGAACTTTGGGTATGAAGTTTGATGGGTTTTAATGTGATTTTGAGTGTTAAAATGTGGATTTGATGTACTTGTTTGTATGCTAAATTTTGGATAGAGGTTAATGAGCATGTGGATGTAAAAATGTCTTGACCGAATCCATTTGAGAGATTCGGAATGAATCTAGTGAGCAAAATGGAGGCTTGTATGTGTATGATCAAGGTATGTGTATTGTAATTTGTGTGTTGAAGGAGAAAATTTAATAAAGAATAAATATGTTGTATGCAAACTGTTTTGTGTAATCAAAGGTTGGAATGAGAGGCATGTATGCTTGGTGATGATACTATGAGGAATGAATCTATGGAACATGGAAGTTGTTGTTGGTGATGGAGAAAGAGGAAGATGAAATGCGCGTATTTGAGAGAGTATTTAGCATGCCCTAGTCTTGGCCTGGATATAGGGTTAGTTAAAATGCTAACTAACTTAGTAATTTTTCAATTCGTGACATGTGATGTGTTATAATTGTAGTGACTTGCTTGGAGATCGATCAAGGGGAGCACAGTTTCAACACTTGTTGTGCATTATAGGGAGTGATTGACCCTTCTGTATACGGTGAGTGTGATTTATTTCAATGTTTTCATTTAATATGTAAACCCTACTTTACAACAGTTTGATAAATGAGCATGATTTATCGTGTGCTTGAAATGTTTTGACTGGTATTGGAAATGATTTTTATGAACCGATGGAGTGCCCAAAAAAAATTTGGTTGAATTATGAAAAATATGCATCCATGTGTTTGAAATGTATAATGTGCCATTTTATGCTATATGTTGCATTTGGTTTGTGAACCTGATTTACGGCACATATTTGATATGATATTAATTTTGGCCTTGAGGGCTGTGGTATGTATTGTTCCGTAGCTACGAAGGACACCATAAGAGGCGCTTGGGTGGCGTCCGGATATGCCTAGGCCTGGGGTATCCCACGAGTTGTCGAGATTATATTTACGACACGGTACTAGCCAGGTTGAACCCAAAAGGGGGAGGATTTGGATGCTATCCAAGTCTAGCACCTGGACGAGGTCCGTCGCCAACGCCGAGGTAGAGAGCACTTTAAATAAAATCGCATATAACATCCCCGGTGCGCCTGTCATAGGTCGAGGTAGACCTCTGCCAGGACACTTTCGGCTGGCAGCTCTATGATTTTATTGACAGTGCTTTGGATGCATATTTGACTTGATAATGCGTGTAAATGATATATTGTTGAAATGAAAAGCATGATGATCTGAAATATGATTTGTATACTTATGCTTTGACACTCCAGTTTCACACCACATATTACACGATTACATTGACCCACTCACTCACTAAGTATTCTTCCCTGAGTACTCACCCCTCCTCTTTCCCTCCCCAGACAGGATTATGGTGCTAGGGCGACGCATTTGGCTCTAGAAGTATGATAGCTTGTTGGTGGATTGGTATTTACGATGGTGAGATTAAGTTTTAATTGAAAATATGAATTTCGTACTTTATGTTAACCCTGCGTGGTCTTGATATTGAGTTCCGTAGTTGACCATGTACATATTTTGGGATGACTGTATAATTTTTTGACTTTTGTTTGCGAAACTCTCCTATTCCACTTGCATTGAGGCATTTGTAATTATTTAAAGTGTTAACTTGGGAATTTGTAATATATTTGTATAAATTTAGGCCCGCTCGGTGTGGCGGCTGCGCATGCTCTAGTTGGGCATGACAGTAGAGGTCTGTGGCTAGGACTGTTGGTGATTTGTTAGCCTTGCGTTGTCTGGATGTCGGTTGGGAGATTTGGTGGATTGTTTTGAGGCTGGGATGGCCATTTTATTTTATTTACAGGATGATTTTAAATTATACAGGTATACAGGTTCATTTGTACATGGGAGACCTCCGATTTATGGGAAGGTTCTGTCCGATTTTCTGTAAAAATACAGCCAGCATCCAGCTCAACGGGCGGCTGTTCACGATTCCCGGTTCGGGGCGTGACATTCGGTTGGTATCAGAGCTCTAGGTTTGAGAGTTGTGTTTGATAAAATAGTTTGAAAGTGTTCCCAAGTATGATTTAAAAGTCCTCAATGCATATGAGAGTTTCATTATAGTTATGAGATCCCAGTACATGGTTTTAGGCATATGAGTTATTATTTTTAGGGGGTTAGATATGGTGCGTATCTAACCTAGCATATCATTTCCATCGGTTTTTAAACCGGTAAGTTTATTCATTTATGGGGTTAGTTACTTCGTAACTAACCCTAACCTTTGAATCATATTTAATTTAAATTCTTTATTTATAAGATTATGATTACTAGGCGAGGTACTAGATTTGTACCTGAGATACCTAGAATACCCGAGGATATTTCCTCATCATGTGTATCCTTCTGGCATGTTCTCAGCCGGCTATTATGGTCACGGTTCCATCACCATCATTTGATGCATTTAGGCAGGTGTATGGATGGTACACCTCCTATTGGATTCAAATACCTTGATTCATAATTTGAATTCTATTTTAGGGGTTAGTTTCCCAGTAACTAACCCTAATCCTTAGTTTTATCTAATAAAACAGTGCTCTCCTTGCAGAACTATGCCGCCTAGATGTAGTAGGCGCGGTGCACCACTGGAGAGTCCCTTAGTGTCTGATGCACTTGTGGCACTCGAGACTTCACGAGTACCAGAGGATGCTTCCTCTACTCACACACCTTCACTAGTGCCACCTTCAGCACCTCCACCATCTGTATTACTGAGATTCCTCCACCACCACTTGAAGCCTTGAGACAGTGGCAGGAGTGGTACAGTAGATATGGGATGCAGATGTCACCACCTTCACTACAGACTCCAGCGACTGCACCTGCGGCCGTACCTGCTCCTACGACACCGGTTCCTCCTCCAGTGACCGGTTCTTCCATTTCTAGTCCAACCGATGAGACATCGGTTATCTTGAGATGCATATATGAGCTTACTCGGTGACAGAGTTACGACAGCTCAGCTACACAGACTTTTTAGGATCTAGTGATGCCGTAGCGGCGAAGCATTGGATCTATAGGATTCGCAGGATCCTTAATGACGTGGGATTGTCAGAGGAGCTCAGATTGAGAGTTGTTGAGAGACTCCTCAACGGTGATGCTGTAACACCGACATTACGGTGTTCGTATATTATTTCCGTTTTTGAATTTAATAAAATGATCCTCAATTTATATATATATAGAAAAATATTTAAATTTTATTGATTTTCGATTTTGGGATTTTTAATTTATATTTTTGGTATATTTACAATGTCGTTCCTGCGATTCGTAAAATAAAGTGAGTATAAAAATATATATATATTTCTTTTATTAATTAAATTACTTATTTACTCATTTATTTATTTTTAAATATATTTTTATAAAAATATATATATATATTAAAAAATAATAATAATAATGAAGAAAAAAAAACCGAATTAGGGCTCAAAAGCCCTAATTCTCTCTTCTCTCTCTCTCTCCCTCTTTCTCTCTCCGCCTCTCCATCTTCCCGTGGCCATCTCCCCTCGCCGCCGCTGTCTTCTGCCGCTGCCATCCGCCACGGCCGTCGCCACCACCCGCAGCTACCACCGCCTCTCTCTATCTCTCTCTTTCTCTCTCTTTCTCTCTCTCTCGGTTGCTCTCTCTCACTCTCTCCCTTTCGTGATCTCCCTCACCCGTGACTCTCTCTCTCCCTTCTACGGTCCTCCGCAGCATCGCAACCATCGCCACCGTGAGTCACCTTCCTCCGCCACACAGCCATCCATCTTCCACTCTCTACCTCCCTCTCTGTCTCTCAGTCTCCCTATCTCTCTCCCTACTCGCGTGCGCAACAGCACGCAACTGTTCGCGCGACTGTGCACGAGACTGCCCCTATGCGCGTGTGACCCCGCGCGAGACAGCCCCCCCTCCTGCGTGCGCTCCCGTGCAGCGCGCCATAGCCTCAGCGCGCGCCAGCCCTTGCAGCGCGCCACAGCTCCCGCGCGCGCAGCTGCTGTGCTGCATCCCTGTTCGCGAGCCTTCCGCCACCTGCGGAAGCCCCAACCAAAAGCCCTAGGTCGACTATGCCTTGTCCACTGCAAAGGTAAGATCAAACCCTAACCCAAATTCTAGGGTTTCGATTCCTTGGTGATTTATACTAAATTGCTGACTTTTGCTTCGAATTGGAAGCATTGTAGGTTTCAGACTGAATTGAATGTCGCACGGACATTAGGGTTTTGGACCGCAGTGAACCCTAGGTGAGGGATTTCTAACTCATTCGATTTATTTGAATGCATTTAGGGTGAAATTAGCATAAGGAAGTGTTGTATAGGTTTAGGTTATACGTTAGATTCGATTAAAACACATTGTTTGACATTATATGTTATTATTTAAGTTAAATATAGAATTTTATATGAAATTTAAGCTGTGTCGGATGATAGAATTGAGTTAAATTGATTTTAATGGCTCCACTTAGAGTTTAATTTGACGAATGCATGAAAACAGTCAAAATTTAGGATTTGAGCCTAAGGATTGATGCGTTGTTTTACATTATAGTTGGGGTTGCATATAGGTAATTCAATTACAATCTCTATATTATGAAAATAGATTTCAATACCTTTAAAATGACATATGGTTTGAAGAAATCGGATGAGAATTGAAAAGTGTATGAATTTTCAAAGATTTTTCTAATTTATAGGAAATTTATGTATTTAGACGTGTTTTCGATTTTGAATGATTTTAGGTTTGAATTTAACTTGAATTTGATTTGGTTAATTTCTTATAAATGGAATGAAAATTGATGACATTGGAGTTTATTCATAAATTGGAGAATTAAGATTTATACAAACTTAGGGAAGATGATAAATCCTAAAAAAATTAGAAATTTGATGAGATAATATGATTAGGTTGATCTTGTTGGAGACTCAAGGAGTCAATTCGGGTTTGATTTTGGAAATAGGGAGTGACCACCCTCCCTAGAAAGTGAGTGGGACCCTAATCTCTTGCATGAAATAGTGAAAATTTGATTTTACCGTGTTTTTAAACAAAACATGCTTTGATATGTATTGATTCGATGTGTGATATTAAATCTCAAATCTGTTTTGTGACTATTGGAGTGTCGTACTTATGTTTTCTACGATTATGCATCCATGTTTGAAATGAAATGAAATTATGCCATGATTTGAGAAATGGAATGTTTTCTATTCTACCATTGCATCGGTTGTTGATTTGAAATGATTTTGATGAAATGTATTTGGCACACGGATTTGAAATATTTTGATAAACTGTGAGGGCAACGGGATGCCCACTTGTGATGAGATTACTATGACGATGACATTGATGATTCCGTAGCTACGAAGGGCGTTTGTAGAGGCACGGGTTGCCCGGATACGCTTTGGCCAGAGGTATCCGCAAATGTCATGATTGCGATATGTATGGGCCCGATTGAACCGAAAGGGGAGGTCCGTCAGAATAGGCGGTCTAGCACCGGGAGTTGCTTGCACATGATTGTGATGTTCCGTATGGGCCCGGTTGAACCATGTATTGGAGAGGTCCGTCAGAATAGGCGGTCTAGCACTGGAAGTTGCTTGTACATGATTGTGATTTTCCATATGGGCCCAGTTGAACCGAAGGGGAAGGTCCGTCAGAATAGGCGGTCTAGTACTGGGAGTTGCTTGTACGTGCCAACATCGGGGTAGAGAGCTACTTTGAAACACTTTGCATATTAAAACCCCCGATGCGCTTGTCCTTGGTTATGGTTGACCCTTGCCAGGATTCTTTCGGCTAGCTCTATGTTATACTTGATTTTTAAATGTATATATATATGTATGATATCGTGTGAATGATTAAAAGAGTTCATTTTATCGAACATATCATGATTTACTGCAAAACTTGAATTATTGTTTACGAATGATATTATTTGACACTCCAATTTTCACCTACACTATTAGTACTTGAGATTTATCCCCTCACTCACTGAGTATTCTTACTCGAGTACTCACCCCTCCTCTTTCCCTACCCAGACAGGATTATTGTTGCGCCGGAGCGACGTTTCAAATTTTGGAGATTTTGGTGGATTTGGGTGATTCACGACGGTGAGATTTAAGTTTTAAATAAAAATATGAATTTCGTACTGTGTGGTCTTGTTGAGATCCGTAGTTGGCCGTGTACTTATTTTGGAATGACTGTATAAATTATGTATATTTATTTGTGAAACTCTCATATTTCATTTACATTGAGGGGATTATACGTATTTCAATGTTACTTGAGAAATTTGTTATACATTTGTATAAATTTAGGTCCGCTCGGTGTGACGGCTGCTCATACTCTAGTTGGGCATGACAGTAGAGGTCTGTGACTAGGGTTGTTGATAGATTTTTATAGCCTTGCGTTGTTCTGGATGTCGGCTTTGGGAGTTATTGGTTTTGGAGAGGCCGGGATGGCCACTTGATTTATTTTCAGGATGATTTTGAATTATACAGGTTTAAATAGATTAAATTGTACATGGGAGACCTCCGATTTATGGGGAGGTTCTGCCCGATTTTTTGTAGAAATACAGCCGGCATCCAGAGCAACGGACGGCTGTTCACGATTCCCGGTTCGGGGCGTGACAGATGCCCTCACTTGGTGGGAGGCTATTTGTGACGAGGCTATTGACTCACTGCGGTAGCAGGACTTCTTGAGGGAATTCAACCGCAGATATTTTACAGAGTCCTAGTAGGACCATAGAGCGTTGAGACCCAGACGAGCCAGTACTCGAAGTGGGGAAGGACTTCTAAATTTTAGGGAAGCCCCTCTCACTTTACATCAACACAGTTTGGACAGGGACCACGTCCCTAGAGTTTTAAAGTACAGGCCCCTAGTGCCTCTAGTTATTCCACAGCACTGCACCATCCTATCTGCCGCGATTGCGGCTGATGTCATTTTGGAGCTTACGGAGCTCCCTTTAGATGCTTCTAATATGTGAAGCAAGGATATATTTGTAGCTCTTGTCCTGACCTAGGTTTCAGAGGTCAGGTGTCATAGACACACATGGGTGGACCATGGACAGATCAGCAGGGAGTACCTGCACACTCAGTACACACCGCTCCATGGATTGCAGCTGGGAGCAACACTGCACTAGGCTCTTCACTATAGAAGCCGAGAGCACAGGCCCACGTGTATGTTACGACTCAGGAGGATGCTTAGGCGAACCCAGATACGACCATGGGTAATCCTCCAGTAGATTCTTTTGTTTAGGAGTTTATAGATACTCTCCTTTTTGAAATCATGTATATCATGATAGCTATGTACCGTCTTGACTAGTTAAAGCTCTAGAAGCTTAATTATTGTGATCCTCTTTTGAAACCATGCATCTCATGATGATATGTATGGTTATGACTGGTTAAAGTCTTAGAGGCTTAACTACTCAATATATATATATACGTATATCTTTTGTGTACCCTATATCGGATCATTTTTTAATTTCTCGCATCATGAGTACCATGAAAATACTCAGAGTTGACGCCCGTGTTCTTATTGACACTGGTTCAGATTTTTCTTACGTGAGAGTATTATTTCGCTCGACAGTTGGGTAGACTATTATCGTCGCTAGATGAGGAGCTACTAGTTATCACTCCTCTTGATGAGCAATTGGTCAGAAATTCAGTGTGTATAGAGAGTGCTTATCTCTCTTGTTTGATGGGACCCCATATATTAGGGGTTAGGTTGGTTAGTGATGATCGAGCAGCATTACTAGCTTGATTTGAAATGAGGCCGACCTTGCTCGACCGCATTAGAGAGATTTAGGGAGCAAATGAGGAGCTCCAAGGTATTCTTGATAGATCTGTAGAGATGATGACAGAGAGTTCCGAGTCCGTGATAACGGACCAGTAGTATATCGATAGCAGGTTTGTACTCCTGCTGACAGTGAATCTTCGAAAAGATATTCTTGAGGAAGCTCATTCCTCCATTTACGTTATACATTTGATAGGTACAAAAATGTACCTAACTATCCGAGATAGTTATTAGTAGTCTGGAATAAAGAGAGAGTTCGTTGCTTGATGCCTGGTTTGTCAGTAAATGATGGCCAAGCATCAGTGACCCACAGGCGCTTTGTAGCCTTTTCCCATTCCCGAGTGGAAGTAGAAACACGTCATAATAGATTTTATGACAGGGAGTGCCGCACCCCGATATGTTAGGGTGAGGTCGTAGAACGACATCTCAACAATATTGAGTTGATTTGGAAATGAAAGATAAAGTTAGGGTCATCCGTGGGCGGATGAGCCGCCCAGGACCGACAGAAGGTATATGCTGATCATAGACGGCGACACCTTGAGTTTGCCACAGGAGATATGATTTTCTCGATGGTATTTCCTTTAAAAGGAGTTATACGGTTCAGGCAGCGGGACAATCTAAGTCCCAGATATATTTGTACCCTTCCGTATCCTTGAGAGGGTCGGAAGTGTGGCACACAGATTGGAGTTGCCAAATGAACTATCTCGTATTCATGATGTCATTCATGTCTCAGTACTAAGGAAGTACCTAGCTGATCCTTCTCATGTACTTGAGCCTCCACTTGTTGAGTTATGTGAGGACCTTAGTCTTCTAGTTCAGCCCGTGGCTATTCTAGATCAACAGGTCAGAAAGCTGCGGAGCAAGGAAGGTTCATTGGTCAGAGTCTTGTGGAGGAGTGATCAAGTTGAGGAAGAAATCTCGGAGCCCGATGAAGCTATAAGGAGACAGTACCTTCATTTGTTTACCGTTTAGCTTCCTTTTAGTTTTGAGGACGAAACTTGTTTTTAGGGGGTTAGAAAATGTAACACCGACACAGCGGTGTTCGTACAAGTATACTGTTCATGGAATATATATAAAATATTTCCTCCGTTTATATATATATTTATATAGAGAGATTTTTAAATTTTATTGATTTTTGATTTTGGGGTATTAAATTTGAATTTTTGGTATATTTTAAAATGTTGCGTCCGTAATTCACAGTAAATCCCATTTCTTTTGAAATTTATATTCTAGAGAAA
The DNA here is from genome assembly GCA_037126225.1 of Dillenia turbinata. Classification (NCBI taxonomy): domain Eukaryota; kingdom Viridiplantae; phylum Streptophyta; class Magnoliopsida; order Dilleniales; family Dilleniaceae; genus Dillenia; species Dillenia turbinata. Next base: position 5,717,440 of record JBAMMX010000019.1, on the reverse strand, counting down.
AGTGGGTATAAATATATATATATATTGTTTATGTATAAATTTATTTATTTGCGAAAAAAAAAAAGGTGGGACAAAACGCAGCAAAACGCTGCGTTTTGCCCAAATAAAGATTAGGGCTATAAGCCCTAATCTTTCTCTCTCCTTCCTTCTCTCTCCATCTCTCCGCCTCTTCGTCTCTCACCCTCTCCTGCGACCATTTGCCTCCCTCCGCCATCCGCGGCTTCCTCCGCCATCGCCACTGATCGCCGCCCCACACCGCCTTCTCTCTCTCTACCCCTCCCTGCTCTCTCACTCTCTCTCGGTTCTCTCTCTCTCACAGGTTCTCTCACTTTCTCTCTCACTCCCTGCTCTCTCCGATTCGCGATCTCTCTCGCCTTCCTCTGCCACCACCGCGGCCACCGCGAGCTACCGCGGTCGCCACCTGTCTGTCCCGCACCATCTCTCTCTCATCTGACCATCTCTGTCTCTCTCTATTCTCTCTCTCTCCCAGTTTTCTCCCGCACGCAACAGAGTGCGATTGCTCGTACGACTGCTCGCGCGACTGCTCGCCGAGACAGCCCCTACACGCGCGTGACCTAGCACGCGACAGTCCCTGCGCGCGCGCTAGCACGCGACAGTCCCTGCGCGCGCTTGCAGCGCGCGACAACTTCTGCGCACGCGGTTGTAGCTCCTTCCTTGCTCGCGTGCCTTCTGCCACTCTTGCAGAACCCAAATCGATAGCCTCTGTCAGAAACCCTAGGCTGAGCTACGATTCCTTCTGTGTGCAGGTAAGGGCTGAGTTAGATCTTAGTTCTAGGGTTTTGGTTTCCATAGTGATTAAGTCTAATTTGCTAAAATTTGCTTCAATTTGGAGACATTGCAGGCCTTGGAATGAATCGAATGGCGCACGGACGCTAGAGTTGCAAATTGTGAAACCCTAGGTAGGAGAAATACTAGTCTCTTAAATGATTGAATGAGTTAGGCCGAATCTAGTATGAGAGTTTTATATATGTCTTGAAAATGTGTGGAATTTGAAGAGAATGTGTCTTCCTGAAAATTTATATGTGATTTCTAAGGTTACATCTAAATTCTATATGAATTTAAGTGGATTAATATGAAAGAAACGTGTTTTATGAAATTAGAACTTTGTTAAGTTAATTAGAATAATTCTCTTGAAGTTTAATTTAATGTATACATGAAAATAGTGGGAAATTGGGATTTGAGTTTAAGGATCGATGCGGTCTTTCTCATTTTAAGTTGTCTTGCATATAGACAATCAAAATACCACTTCTATATTATCAAAATAGACAATAATACCTTGGAAATGACATATGGGTTGAAGAAATCGGATGAGAATAAAAAAGTGTATGATTTTTCAAAGATTTTTCAGTTTGTAGGAAACTTATTTACTTTAAGTGTATTTTCAATTTTGATTTGGTTTTAGGATTGAATTGGGCTTGATTTTGATTTGATTAATTATTATAAGTGGAATGAAATTGATGAAATGAGAATCTAGAAAGGTGATTGTGTAAATGTTTGATTTAAGTCTTAAATGAACACATATTGAGGGGAGAAACCCTAAGGAAACATGTACAAGAAAATTTAGAACTTTGGGTATGAAGTTTGATGGGTTTTAATGTGATTTTGAGTGTTAGAATGTGGATTTGATGTACTTGTTTGTATACTGAATTTTGGATAGAGGTTAGTGAACATGTGGATGTAAAAATGTCTTGATCGAATCCATTTGAGAGATTCGGAATGAATCTAGTGAGCAAAATGGAGGCTTGTATGTGTATGATCAAGGTATGTGTATTGTAATTTGTGTGTTAAAGGAGAAAATTTAATAAAGAATAAATATGTTGTATGCAAACTGTTTTGTGTAATCAAAGGTTGGAATGAGAGGCATGTATGCTTGGTGATGATACTATGAGGAATGAATCTATGGAACATGGAAGTTGTTGTTGGTGATGGAGAACGAGGAAGATGAAATGCGCGTATTTGAGAGAGTATTTAGCATGCCCTAGTCTTGGCCTGGATATAGGGTTAGTTAAAATGCTAACTAACTTAGTAATTTTTCAATTCATGACATGTGATGTGTTATAATTGTAGTGACTTGTTTGAGACCGATCGAGGGGAGCACAGTTTCGACACTTGTCATGCATTGTAGGGAGTGATTGACCCTGCTGTATATGGTGAGTGGGATTTATTTCAATGTTTTCGTTTAATATGTAAACCCTGCTTTACAACAGTTTCATAAATGAGCATGATTTCGTGTGCTTGAAATGTTTTGACTGGTATTGGAAATGATTTTTGTGAACCGATGGAGTGCCCAAAAAAAATTTGGTTGAATTATGAAAAATATGCATTCATGTGATTGAAATGTATAATGTGTCATTTTATGCTATATGTTGCATTTGGTTTGTGAACTTGATTTACGGCACATATTTGATATGATATTGATTTTGGCCTTGAGGGCTGTGGTATGTATTGTTCCGTAGCTACGAAGGACACCGTAAGAGGCGTTTGGGTGGCGTCCGGATATGCCTAGGCCTGGGGTATCCCACGAGTTGTCGAGATTATATTTACGACATGGTACTAGCCAGGTTGAACCCAAAAGGGGGAGGATTTGGATGCTATCCAAGTCTAGCACCTGGACGAGGTCCGTCGCCAACGCCGGGGTAAAGAGCACTTTAAATAAAATCGCATATAACACCCCCGATGCGCCTGTCATAGGTCGAGGTAGACCTCTGCCAGGACACTTTCGGCTGGCAGCTTTATGATTTTATTGACAGTGCTTTGGATGCATATTTGACTTGCTAATGCGTGTAAATGATATATTGTTGAAATGAAAAGCATGATGATTTGAAATATGATTTGTATACTTATGCTTTGACACTCCAATTTCACACCCCATATTACACGATTACATTGACCCACTCACTCACTGAGTATTCTTCCCTGAGTACTCACCCCTCCTCTTTCCCTCCCCAGACAGGATTATGGTGCTAGGGCGACGCATTTGGCTCTAGAGGTATGATAGCTTGTTGGTGGATTGGTATTTACGACGAGGAGATTAAGTTTTAATTGAAAATATGAATTTCGTACTTTATGTCGACCCTGCGTGGTCTTGATATTGAGGTCCGTAGTTGACCGTGTACATATTTTGGGATGACTGTATAATTTTTGGACTTTTGTTTGTGAAACTCTCCTATTCCACTTGCATTGAGGCATTTGTAATTATTTAAAGTGTTAACTTGGGAATTTGTAATATATTTGTATAAATTTAGACTTGCTCGGTGTGGCGGCTGCTCATGCTCTAGTTGGGCATGACAGTAGAGGTCTGTGGTTAGGACTGTTGGTGATTTGTTAGCCTTGCATTGTCTGGATGTCGGTTGGGAGATTTGGTGGATTGTTTTGAGGCCGGGATGACCATTTTATTTTATTTACAGGATGATTTTAAATTATACAGGTATACAGGTTCATTTGTAAATGGGAGACCTCTGATTTATGGGGAGGTTCTGTCCAATTTTCTGTAAAAATACAGCCAGCATCCAGGTCAACGGGCGGTTGTTCACGATTCCCGGTTCGAGGTGTGACACGTTAGTTGTACCTTATGACACATTCCCTATATGATTCCTATAACATTTCATCAAATTATATATATAAACATCAAACATCCCAAATTTCCACCTAGAATAGTCATTAATGCTTCAAATATTAAATCATCAATAACATGCCTTTTAAATCAAAAATTTTATACTCAAGTAAATTTTCCTATGACAACATTGGGGTTGTTCTATGCCTTTTCATTGGTTATTGTATATATTCTAGTTTGTGTTTGAGGTTAAGGATGTTGGGGATTAGCAGCTATGATGTTGATGCCAATCCTTGTTCTTGGAGTGGCACTATTAGGAGGCGCTGAAGTAGTAGCCAATCCACCATTGGGGCCACTGGAAGGACTCCTAACTGTTTGGTTCCCTTGCCTTTCACATTCAACTCAGGACAAGAGTACCGAAAGTAGCCTTCTTTCCCACAATGGTAGCATCTTTTAGGTCCTCTACACGGACCCGAGTGGTATCCCTTACAACTTGGGTAACAACTCCTTTTGCTTTCTCCTGATCCAACACTATTGCTAGGAACATTCGTCTTGAAGAACGATTGGCCATAGGGAGTGCCAACTGACCCAGAAACAAAACCACTACTATATGTGCTCGTGCCATTGCTTTTCTTAGAACTTTAGCCCAGAGCGAACCCACTAGACCTTTTCTTTTTCCCATGGTGCTCCATTATCTTTCCTTTCTGTAGCACCATTTGCTCGGCAGCCCTCAAGGCCAACTGTAGAACATACTGGTAGGTGTGATCTTTTATAACTGACATCCTTTTTCGAATATCTAGATTCAAGCGATCCTCGAATTTGAAATGCCTATACTTCTTAGAGGCTAATATCTCTCGAAAAAATAAGGACAAATTTCTAAACTTTGATTCATATTCTACCACTGATTTATTTTCTTAACAGATGTGGAGAAACTCTCTCCATTTTAAATCCTGTTCAAACTGATGTAGACCTTCTCATCGAACTCCCTAAAGAAATTGTTCTAGGTAAGAGGTGTAGTTGAACTCTTCTCTACACTATCCTACCAAGTACTAACATCCTCATCCAACAATCTTACGGCCACTATAAATTTCATCTCATTGTTAATCTTCATGTCTATTACCGCTTCTCGGACCCTCTTGATCTATTTTTTGGCTATTGTAGGGTTGTTGGATCCCAAGAAGGTGACACACCCAAGTTGTCTAGCTTCTTTCAACAACTTAGACAATTTAATGGGTTGTCAGGTGGACAGTGTAGCTACCGAAGTGGGAGGTGCTACTGGCGCCATAGGAGGGGTCGACAGAACCATTGAATTGGAAGGTGGTGGAGGAACTTGCACTTGAGGTGATGCTTAAAGCTGTACACCATATGCATTCCACCACTCGGTCCATTGCTAGAGAGCATCGAGTGGTGGTGAAGGAATCCCAATTGGAAGAGCCAGGTGAGTAGGTGTTGGAGGAGGTGGAGCATGCAAGGACGTCTCATCCTCATGCTTTTATGGAAGAATCTCGTTTATATTTCTCACTTTTCTACGAAGAGGCGTGATAGCCTACAAAAGAAAAACTACCTTTACCTCACTATAATAAGACAATACTAGAACCTATGGCTAGAGGCATATCAATTTCCTAGGACCCATAAGAGGCATTTAAATCTTCCCAAAACATTCATAAACCTAAAAAACTTTAAAACATTTAAAACATTTTTAGAAACAATTAAAATTGTTTTAAAAATAAAAAATCTTAAACATTTAGGTCTAATACAAATATAATTGTTACATCCCAACCCATAGGCCCGAACATGCGACAACCGCCATGTGATCAGGAGTTCGTGCACTCACTTTCATGCACCCCCAAGATCCCACAAGGCTATAAAATTTCCACTTTTAAACTTAAGAAATCCAACATATCATGTATTTAACACTTCAAAACATAAGTTTCAACTTTAGTAAGATATATGTAAAACGTGCTATATGAATATTTTCAAAATAAGATTTCAAAAAACATAAGTTTTTAACTTCCAAAATGCTCTCCAATGGGTCTATCAACATGCCTTAAAATCCACAACTAAGAAGGACCAATACCAATAGTTGGTCCTGAGTAGCTTTCTCCTTGCCTGGATCTAGCCAACTGTGGGACTATTTCTATATCTACATTTTCTCTGAAAAAGATTAAAAATAAGAGATGAGTATAAAATACTCAGTGAGTAGAATACAATCGTATGGTTGTGACAGTAAATGAGTGTGAGTGTAGGAATGTCAAAATCACAATTTCAAGTAATTCATCAATTTATAGGCAATTTCACATAATCCAGATAATTTAAAAAGGTACATGCATCCACAAGTTTCATGCTTTCTAAAAGAAAATACTTCCACCTAAAGTTTGGCTGAACCAGGGTGGAAACCCGTGAAGGGGTTTTCAATCCATTAGTTACGTAAGACTACTTTCCCCTTCCTTGGCATTGACTTATACGTAATCGATGGTATAACTAGATAGTACGATATGGGCACAAGAGGCCGCGTCTACCTCCCTTGCTAATAAACCCCCAACCTTGTCAACCCATCGAATCGCTTCGTGAAAAGAATGACTATAGTTATTTACATCACATGCACCAACATTTTACAAATATTCACAACTTATCCCATGTGCCATGATGTCAACAAATAGTTACCAAACTTGTAACACCGACACTACGGTGTCCGTATTGTACTCCTGTAATTGAAATTAATAAAAATATTTTCTCCGTTTATATATATATATGATATAGAAAAATTTTAAATTTTTTTTATTTTTGATTTTGGGGTATTAAATTGAATTTTCGGTATATTTTAAAATACTGCATCCGTAATTCTCAGTAAATCTCATTTCTACGAAATTTATATTCTAGAGAAAAGTGGATATAAAAATATATATATATTGATATTTATTAATTTATTTAAATTTGTAAAAAAAAAAAAAAAAAGGGAGAAGGGGCAAAACGCTGCGTTTTGCCCCAAATCCAATTTAGGCTTTTAGCCCTAATCTTCCTTCGTCTCTCTTTCATTCTCTCATCCCCTCCCACGGCGCTTCCTCCTCCGCCGCCGCCTCCACCGCGAGTTGCCGCACGCCGCCGCAGCTCCTCTCCACCGCCACCTCTCTCTATCACTTTCTGTCTCTCTCTATTTTGCTCTCTCTCTACTCCCTCTCTCCCGAGGCTCTCTCTCTCCGTCTCGATCTTCCTCCACTGCGAACGGTCGCATTCTCCGCCCTCCTTGTCGGCGCGAACGGCCACCGCACACCACCCTCGTCACTTCCTCACAGTTACTATATCTCTCTCCTTATCCCTCTCGGTTTCTCTCTCTTACCCGCGAGTCTCTTTCTCTCCCTCTCGCGGATTCTCCGCCACTGCGGTCCTCCACCGCCAACCCGTCGACCACCCATCTTCCACTCTCTACCTCCCTCTCTGTCTCTCAGTCTCCCTCAGTCTCTCTCTCGCTCTGCTACTCCCTGCGCGCGCAACATAGCGTGACTACTCGCGCGAGACAGCCCCTACGCGCGCGTGACTCCGCGCAAGACAGCCTCCCTCCTGCATGCGTGCCAGCACGCGACAGTCCCTGCGTGTGCCTGCAGTGCGCGACAACTTCTGCGCACGCGGCTGCAGCTCCTTCCCTGCTCGCGTGCCTTTTGCCACTCTTGCAGAACCCAAATCAACAGCCTCTGTCAGAAAACCTAGGCTGAGCTATGATTCCTTCTGTATGCAGGTAAGGGCTCTTAGTTTTAGGGTTTGGATTTCCATAGTGATTAAGTCTAATTTGCCAAAATTTGCTTCAATTTGGAGACATTGTAGGTATTGGAATGAATCGAATGGCGCACGGACGCTAGAGTTGCAAATTGTGAAACCCTAGGTAAGAGAAATACTAGTCTCTTAGATGATTGAATGAGTTAGGCCGAATCTAGTATGAAAGTTTTATATGTCTTGAAAATATGTGGAATTTGAAGAGAATGTATTTTTCTGAAAATTTATATGTGATTTCTAAGGTTACATCTAAACTCTATATGAATTTAGGTGGATTAATATGAAAGAAACGTGTTTGATGAAATTAGAACTTTGTTAAGTTAATTAGAATAATTCTCTTGAAGTTTAATTTAATGTATACATGAAAATAGTGGGAAATTAGGATTTGAGTTTAAGGATCGATGCGGTCTTTCTCATTTTAAGTTGTCTTGCATATAATACCACTTCTATATTATAAAAATAGACATTAATATCTTGGAAATGACATATGGGTTGAAGAAATCGGATGAGAATCGAAAAGTGTATGATTTTTCAAAGATTTTCCAGTTCATAGGAAACTTATTTATTTTAAGCATATTTCCAATTTTGATTGGTTTTAGGATTGAATCAGGCTTGATTTTGATTTGATTAATTATTTATAAATGGAATGAATTTGATGAAATGAGAATCTAGAAAGGTGACTGTGTAAATGTGTTGATTTTTGCTTAATTTGGGTGTGGAAATCAAGTAAATGGATGTTATAGTGTATAGAAAAATTTAGAACTTTGGGTATGAAATTTGATGGGTTTTAATGTGATTTTGAGTGTTAAAATGTGGATTTGATATACTTGTATGCATGCTGAATTTTGGAATGAGGCTAGTGAGCATGTGGATGTAAAAATGTCTTGCCCGAATCCATTTGGAGAGATTGGGAATGACTCTAGTAAGCAAGATGAAGGTTTATATGTGTATGTAATAAGGTATAGAAAGTGTGCGGATTTTTGTGATGAAATGGTAAATGCGCATTGATATAATTGAGGTCGAGGTGTGAGAAATATGTTCAAGTATATGTATGATCAATGTATGTATATTATATTTATATGTTGAAAGAGAAAATTTAATAAAGAATAAATATGTTGTATGCAAACTGTTTTGTGTAATCAAAGGTTGGAATGAGAGGCATGTATGCTTGGTGATGATACTATGAGGAATAAATCTATAGAACATGGAAGTTGTTGTTGATGATGGAGAAAGAGGAAGATGAAATGTGCATATTTGACAGAGTATTTAGCATGCCTTAGTTTTGGCCTAAATATAGGGTTAGTTAAATGCTAACTAACTTAGTAAATTTTTTTAATTTCATGACATATGTGATGTGTTATAATTGTAGTGACTTGCTTGGAGACCGATCGAGGGGAGCACAGTTTCGACACTTGTTGTGCATTGTAGGGAGTGATTGACCCTCCTGTATACTGTGAGTGAGATGTATTTCAATGTTTTCATTTAATATGTAAACCCTGTTTTACAACAGTTTGATAAATGAGTATGATTTATCGTGTGTTTGAAATATTTTGACTGGTTTTGGAACTGGCTTTTGTGAACCAATGGAGTGTCCAAAAATTTGTTGAATTATGAAAATATGCATCCATGTGGTTGAAATATAAAAATGTGCCATTTTATGCTATATGTTGCATTTGGTTTGTGAACCTGATTTACGGCACATATTTGATATGATATTGATTTTGGTCTTGAGGGCTTTGGTATGTATTGTTCCGTAGCTACGAAGGACACCGTGAGAGGCGCTTGGGTGGCGTCCGGATATGCCTAGGCCTGGGGTATCCCACGAGTTGTCGAGATTATATTTACGACACGATACTAGCCAGGTTGAACCCGAAAGGGGGAGGATTTGGATGCTATCCAAGTCTAGCACCTGGATGAGGTCTGTCGCCAACGCCGGGGTAGAGAGCACATTAAATAAAATCGCATATAACATCCCCGGTGTGCCTGTCATAGGTCAAGATAGACCTCTGTCAGGACACTTTCGGCTGGCAGCTCTATGATTTTATTGACAGTCCTTTGGATGCATATTTGACTTGATAATGCGTGTAAATGATATATTGTTGAAATGAAAAGCATGATGATTTGAAATATGATTTGTATACTTATGCTTTGACACTCTAGTTTCACACCCCATATTACACGATTGCATTGACCCACTCACTCACTGAGTATTCTTCCCCGAGTACTCACCCCTCCTCTTTCCCTCTCCAGACAGGATTATGGTGCTAGGACGACGCATTCGGCTCTAGAGGTATGATAGCTTGTTGGTGGATTGGTGTTTACGACGGTGAGATTAAGTTTTAATTGAAAATATGAATTTCGTACCTTATGTCGACCCTGCGTGGTCTTGATATTGAGGTCTGTAGTTGACCGTATACATATTATGGGATGACTGTATAATTTTTGGACTTTTGTTGCGAAACTCTCCTATTTCACTTGCATTGAGGCATTTGTAAATATTTAAAGTGCTAACTTGAGAATTTGTAATATAATTGTATAAATTTAGGCCCGCTCGGTGTGGCGGCTGTTCATGCTCTAGTTGGACATTACAGTAGAGGTCTGTGGCTAGGACTGTTAGTGATTTGTTAGCCTTGCGTTGTCTGGATGTCGGTTCAGAGATTGTTTTGGAGAGGCCGGGATGGCCATTGGTTTAATTTACAGGATAATTTTAATTTATACAGGTATACAGGTTTAATTGTACATGAGAGATCTCCGATTTATTGGGAGGTTCTGCCTGATTTTCTATAGAAATACAGCCGGTATCCAGGGCAACGGGCGGCTGTTCACGATTCCCGGTTCGGGGTATGACAAAACCAATTCCACAATATTCATAAACATAATTTATAATATATATGGCATATATTCATTTTCAAATACATTGGATGCATGTATGTTTCGAACTCCCATTTTGGGACATCCCATAAATATTTGCAGAAAGCCATTTAAAAATCATTTATAAAAGAATTTAGAAAATCATTTTCTCATTTAAAGATACAATAGTCTGTCCACTCATAGTGTTAGGGAGGTTAGTCGCTCTCAAATTCCTCAACACATAGGGTTTTGCCATGATCTGCTCGTCCAGCTCCTAAAGGACATTATCAAGTTCCTAAAATCATCAATATTAATTTTTCAAGTTAACCTAAAAATCCTAACATTCAAAACCTAGTTTCTCCCATTCTTACTGTGGCTTACTAGTCTCCAAATCCAAATAAATAACTAGGTAAGTAAACTAAATATTGGGATACACGGATGATAATTCCTTTATTTTTGCCTCTAAGAAATCTTTCCCATTTCTGTTATATCAAACCGTTAAATATTCTCCCTTTGTGACAGCTTTAGATTCTTAAATTTCTCCTCCCAAATCAAAACTAGTATTTGACATCGAGGAGTTGGATGAATAGTTTGGAACCTTTGATCTTGAGTTTTGATAGTGGATCAATTGGATTTAGAAGAGGAGATGATAATATTCTAGAGAGAAAAATGATATTTGGGTTTCGTGAGTTCTGGAACCCCATTTGTTTTGTTGAGAAGGGGAGGAGCAAAAAAGGTTAAAATGAGGGATACAAATTTATAGAAAATAAACTATAAATATTAAAATTTAGAAGTATTCAATAATATGGGATTTAATATAAATAATGCATTATTAGATTAAAGGGATTAAGTGGCTTGGTAGTAAAAGTCCTTTTGGTTTTGGAGATCAATGGTTCAATTCCACATGGATGTAAGTGCCGAGAACTCAATGTGAATGGAGTGAATACAAATACCGAAGGATTCTAAATAAATTCAATGAAGAAGCCTGGAGATGTAGAATAAAAGAAAGCTGAGAGGCAAGTGAGGAAGGTAAATTGAAGTTATACCAATGGATGGGGTATATACTGATAGTTAGATAGGAATCCCCCAAATACCGAGAGGTGTATGTGAAAAGTGTACCACACCGAGGAAGAAATAAAGTAATGTACCGGAAGGTAAATGGACGAGGTGTTAACATGTACCGAGGAGTAGTCTCAAAATGGATGTACAGATAGGTATATAAAAATTATAAAACAATGGATCTGTTCAAAAGACTACAAGTTTCACCATATAATGACTGTTTATAGACTCCACAATATACTGACAAATTATAACTTTGCAATACACTGAAGTAGGAAGTCACCAGCAGATGGTCTTCACCGATTACCAACCAGAAAATCAAAATTTGAAAAACTATTCATTGAACACTAAAGTCTCATTGAGCAAATAAATTCTCTTAGATAAGTCAAATTCTACCATGTATTGAACACCGATCACTCAAATAACCGATGACTTTAAAAGAATTGGAGGTCCACCGACCAAGTGTCAAAAGGGGTTTCCAGACAATCCAATGGGCAAAGTTCCCATTTTTATCTAAATTAACTATTCTCTCACATTTTCATAAAATATAAAAATTTTTAAATAGTTCATTTAGAGTCAATATCACAATCTGGACTTGACCGGTGTTACATGGTTGGGGTTTATTAGGAAAGGATGATAAACACGGCCTTCTGCCCTATGTCATACTATCTAGTTACACCACCGGTGAGGTACGACTCAACACCAAGGAAGTGAGAAGTAAATTATAGAACTGACGAGTTGAAAATCCCTTGGGGGATTTCTATCTAGATTTGATCAAACCTTGGACGGAAGTATTTTCTTTGGGAAAACACTATGATCTTTGGAAAATATGAATTTATGGAAGCATTTCTTTATTTTATTTTCAAAATTATTTAAAACTAGCTACATTTGATGAATTATTTAAAATTTATAATTTTGACATTCGCACACTCACCAATCATTTAATATCACAACCATGCTATTGCACTCTGTTCATTAAGTATTTTTATACCCACCCTCCCTTCTTTCTTTTATTTTTCAGAGAAAGCTTAAATTGGGAATTTTAGCTAACCCTAGTGCCGGATAGTTACCGAATCCTAGTTTTTGTGGAGATGTCCTACTTCTGGTATTAGTTCTTACTTTGATTAAGATTTTGAGAAAATTAGTTGATCCATAAGGAGGTATATGTATATGTGTGTGTGTGTATCTTTTTTTTTGGGAATTACATTTGAAACTCCATTTTGTTAATCATTTGGATTACCAAATTTAAATTTGTACCTGAATATTGTACGTTTTTTTTGCTAGATATTCTTTTGAACTTGTGGAATTTTATTGGAAATGTTTTGTTGGCCAGGTTAGGCTTATGCATGCCTTTTGGAACAAGGATGAACCAAGTTGTACTTTTGGTTTTGTTGAGTTATTTTTAAAATGTATGGATATCAATGAATGCCTTGCACTATCCTGGTGTATAGGCAAGGTTGAGATGCGGCGATTGTTGCACTTAATCTATTCAGACATTCATGATCAAATAGTAATAAAGAGTACGCATGGAATTTTGTGTTTCATTACGTTTATTGATGATTTCATGTATTTGACCATATCTATTTGATTTCTCACAAGTTTGAAGCATATAAGTGCTTTAGACATTATATGAACGAGATAGAGAATCAGACGGATAGACTGTGTAAATATCTATCAGATCAATTTAAAGATCTGAGTAATGAAAGAAGCAAAATCCGACATTTGACCATTCCTTATACACCTTAATAGAGTGGTGTTATAGTGAGATGGAATGGAACATTTTTGGATATGATGAGATCCATAATGACGAGGGTTCACTTATCAATTTCCTTTTGGGGAGATATCGTGTTGACTGTGACTTTTGTTTTGAACAAAGTGCCTTCAAAGTTGGTACCAATAACATGATATAAACTTTAGATTGGTAAAAGGCTATCTCTCAGTGACTTGAGACCTTGGGGATCAACAGTCTATATTTTGAGATTTTTTCAATAAGCTTGGAAAATTGAGTTCCTGTAGAAGTAAGAGATTTTTATAAAATACTCTGAGAAGTCTAAAAGTTAAGTGTTTATTGGTGAACAAGATAATGGTACTGCAGTAGAAATTAAATTACGAAATGTCGTATTTCTAGAGAATGATTTTCCTATCATAGAAAGTGTGAAGGACATAGAGCTACTATTTGAATTAGTTAATTCAAATGATAGTTTTGTCTATCACAGATTATTAGAATGATGCTGATCCTAGTGGGAGGAATTTAAATTCTAGCGATCCAATTGAGTTACATATTCAAAAAAGCGTTAGGAAAATCATGCCCAATTGTTACTTGGAGATCAAAGGGCATGCATTTATTGTTTCTCCAGAAAATAAATAAGAGTCTAAGAATATAGATAAGACACTATCTTGTCCCACCAAGGGTGAGTGGAAAATGCAATGGAAGAAAAATAGGAGTCAATGAAGTCCAACCATGTATGGGAATTGGTTGAGCTTATATTAGGACCCTAAGTTATTAAGAGCAATTAGGTTCTCAAAACTAAGCATAGGACAGATAGACTATTAAGAGATAAAAAACTCAACTGGTAGCGGAATGTTACACTCAGTAAAAGAGTATTGATTATGAGAAAACCTTTTCCCAATAGTGAGATTTATTTCTATTCACGTATAGTTGGCAATAATGACAAATTTGGATTTAGAATTACTTTAGTTAGATGTGAAGACTGCCTTCCTCAATGGTGAACTTAAGGAAGAAGTTTGTATAACACAACTAGAAGGTTTTGTCACTGAAGGCCAAGAAGATAACAATTGATGGTCTTAATAGTCTTTGAGACAATGACGTTTGAGATTTCATAGAGATGTTCTCTATTATGACTTCGACATGATAGATGAATGCCATTTATTTAAAAACTCTATTAACAAGTTTGTAATTGTATCCTTAGATGTCACGGACATATTGTTAGCGATGAATGATAAGAGTATAACATTCAAGACGAAAGAAGTGGATGAGGTAGATTAGAAATTGAATAACAGAGAAATTGTTTCAAGAGATTACTAGAATTATCCCAAAAGTCTTATATTATAAAGACTCTAAAATGATTCAGCTTAAAAGATTATAAATCCACTGATACTCCTATAATTATAGGTGATAGTTCAAAAGATGACATATGCCCTAGAACTCCTAATGAATAAATGAAATGTTCGAAATACCGTATTCTAGTACAGTTGGAAATTTGAAGTATGCCATGATGTGTACTCATTCCGAAATTTGTCATGCTATAGAGTTTGGTCGGCAAGTATCTGTCAAATCTAGATAGAATGATTAGATTGTGGTGAAAAGGATATTAGGATACCTGAGTAGAACTATAGATTATTTCCTTCATTATTAAGGAAATGATCTAGTATTGAAAGTATATACGAATACTGATTAGGGAGAAGATTTTCATGAGAGAAGATCTGCCTTTGGTTATGTTTGCTTGCTCAATGATAGTGCTATCTCATGAAGAAGTAAGAAACAAACCTGTGTATCACTTTTTATAATGAAAGTAGATTTATGGTCGATGCTTCCGCAGTTCAGAAAATGAGTTTGCTTAAATGAATGTTGCAATATTTGGAAGTAGTAAGCAATTCAGTGGGAGCTTGATGATTCATTGTGATAATCGGTCAGTTATTGCTTACACTTAAGACTGCAAATATGATGGCAAAACCAAATATAGACACAAAAAAATATATATCAATCTTGTTAGAAACATGATTGAAAAGAGGGAAATGATATTGAGATATGTATCTATGCATTTGGAAGTGGTTTGTCCTTGTTTTAGAGGCCAATGCCTAAAGACATGTTAGATAACATAGATTGCATAGATTATGATAGTATTTGTTATTGTGATAGTGATTGTGATTATATATAAGAAAGTATATATGTTGTAATGCTCATATTCGTTGATATTTGAATTTCGTTTTTGTATCTAAAATTTTTGTGTTTGGAATTAAAAGTATATCGGGCAAATTTTGAGATTGACTCTCTCACATAAGCAATTGCCTCTAATATCTATGTGACATGTAGAGATGAGACGTATTAATTTGTGGTGGATTAACACACAGATAAGCCGCCTTAGCTAAGTACTAAGATGAGATTATCGGTTAATATATTACATATATGGTAATCGAAATGTATTCCTCACAATCCATTAAACTTGTCCAATAGCCAAGTGTGGGGTTTTTTTGATGTTATGAGATGTTGGAGGACTTGTAAGAAGAAAACTCAGGTCAAGTGTTGTGTATACTTGGATTAAAACCCATACGATGCGTTATTTTATAAAAAAAGACATATGCTTCAAAATGGAAAGAAAAGTATTGTAGCACGTGTTTCATACCACGTGTGCTTATGTGACCATATGAGTAATGAGATGGTATATCACACTTCATCTCATCATATCCATCTCATTGTGTGGGACTCAAAGGTTTATGCTTAGCCTCAATTTATACCTTTAGAACTTTCGTCTGTTTCTTGAGATTTTATTTTAATGTTGCTATTTTAGCATGTCACAAAAAAATTATGGATGATTCGGTTTGGCGGTGCATGTCGAGAAAAACAGTTAAGATAAAGTTGAAAGTTAATAGTATGAAAGTAAGACTGTCTTTGACCGACACGTTACTCTGTATTCACAGACCAGTTAATTATGTCTATGACTTAGTGTTTAGAGACGTAATTGTGAATACATGATTGGATTAGAGTCAAGTATGCTCTTACATTATTTTGAGAGATAAGAGATACATTGACTGTATTGAATAAAAGATGTCTGAGGTATAGTGGGATATGATGTCTTCTTCACTACTTTGACGATGAACTACTATATATCCTTAACCGGTATATAGTTCTAGAGCTTTTGGTATTCTCGCAGGTCACACGGTTCTCTTGCCTATATGAAGTTGGTGATATTCAATTATAATGATCATATTATATACGAGTCTGGTTCTCATGTGCGAGTGGGAAATGTTGAAAGATAGGATACAGGTCTGCCCATGAGGGTAGACCCGTCCCATCATTTGAATTTTGAAAGATAGAGGGTAGTTTTTTTTTTTTTAGAGTGACTCCCTCTCTTTCTCCCTTACAACCTCCCCCCTCTCTCTCTCACTAACCGGATCAAGAAAAAAAAAAGAAGGAACTTCTCTCCTTTCCTTTTGGGTGTGATAGGATGAAGAAAAACTATCATGACTCCCCCTATTTGGTTGCTTGTGTTTTATGTGAATAAAAAACAACAAAAGGAAGGGAAGTGTGTGCATTCCTTAGTGTATGAAAATGAGGGAGAGGGAAAAAGTAAGAGAGATTGAAACAACAAAGAAAGGGGACTTGAAATATTGATCATTCTTACGCCAAGGCATTTGGATTGTGAAAACTAGATGGTGATCCGAATCCGTGATATCTTCACGATTTAGAATACTCATCCATCAAAGAGGTAAGTGATCTGATCCAAATTTCGATCTAGATAATTTTCATATGAAATTATTTTCATTGATTTGTATGAAAATCATCGCTCCAAAAGTAAAGCAACGTGCAATTCCTGAAATCACAATTTGTTGTTAGAAAAATTGCTTTACAACTTAAGTCTTATGGTTACCAAATTTATCAAAGTTCAAATGGCAATCAAAAAAAGGAAACAGAAAAGTTGTATTATCGAATTTTGTATCGTTTGGGGGTATAAATGGCATCTCCATGTTTTGTTTTCGTGCTTATAGTGGTTCCGTGCAAATGCAGCATCACAGGAGGGAGGGAGACTTTTGAAGTAAACACTTGTTTTTATATAAGCATATACGGCAGAGTAATCTCTCAGAAAACCAAGATCACAATGCGCAAAAATGCCAAGCCATACTAAGCCGTACTTTATCATAATCAAATATGTTTCTTTTTTGACTGGTATAACAGTGTCTGGTCACTAGAATCTTTACCAATAGAACCAATTGCATCTAGACGATCAGCGTCTTGGACGACACCAAACTCTGGAGAGCAGTGAATGGTGAGACATTCGGTTCACAAACCGGAGACCTTCCTACCAGTTCATCTTTAAAGCCAACAAAAAAGATCAATACAATATTTGTGGACACTCTTCTTCCATATTTTATTTTCAAGATGCAAATTGATGGAGGAAGACTTTAGAGGAATTTAGGGCAAACGATCTAGGGTTTCGAGGACAAATTTGGTTGGTTTAACAAGCTGGTTTCAGAAACAACTTTAGAGGAATCAATGCAGGTTTAGGTCCAAGGAACTAGCATTTACTATGGAAAATCTAATGTAATAACTTTTTTTTATATAAGAAATTTGTGGTTCTGCAGAGAATTAAGAAACTTATAAAAAAATCAGCAGCTAAATTAAAAGAAATAAAGCAATAAATGAGAAGAAAGAACATAGATTTACGAGCATCATACTAGTATTATCCTTGGGCTTGGCATGTGGGACAAGAACCATCATATTTTTACGGCTTGAGAGAACCCAAAGTATAAATAGAAAGTCATATTTTCTTCTTAATTATAAGGCTACGAATTTTTATACAGACAATAAACCTTAAAAAAATATAGAAACTGTTACTAAGGCTGGTATTTAGAAACTCCTAAATAGTATTAGTAATAACTTCAACCACTAATTAAAATTGAAATAACTTACTAACTAGACACAAAAAATAGAAATTAACCTAAATAATAAACTTTAAGAGAAATAATTCTACAACAACCTAACCTCTATCCCAAAATTTGGAATCGACCATATGAGAGACAAATATCGAATGAAAAAAAAATAAGAATGTTGATTTAATTTGTGTGGATTCTCTTACATCACTCATACCTATTTAAAACCATCTCCTCAACTAAATATATAACTATCGTATATTTAAGATGAAATTGCATTCAAATTTTCAACGACCTATTTATACGTTTTATTAAATCTCTTATATTTAAATTCTCGATTTTCCTAACAAGTACATCCTT
The DNA here is from genome assembly GCA_037126225.1 of Dillenia turbinata. Classification (NCBI taxonomy): domain Eukaryota; kingdom Viridiplantae; phylum Streptophyta; class Magnoliopsida; order Dilleniales; family Dilleniaceae; genus Dillenia; species Dillenia turbinata. Next base: position 5,699,220 of record JBAMMX010000019.1, on the reverse strand, counting down.
GAGACTTTGTTCTACATGCCCGAACCAATTCAGACGGTACTCTAGCATATTATCTACAATTGAACTAATTTCTAATTTATTACGTATTTTATTGTTTCTAATTCTATCTTTTCTAGTTTTGCCACATACTCACTTAACTATTTTTATTTTAATTACGGTCATTTTTTGCTTCTGTTGCTATTGAATGGTCCAATGCTCAGTGTCATACAACATCCCAGGTCTTATTGCGATTCTCTAGAATTTTCCTTTTAAATGTAATGACATCATGCAATCGTAAAGAACTTAGATGCCTTTTTCTATTTCATCTAATCCGCTTGAATTTTATTATTTACATCCCTATCTATATTGCTATCGTTCTGAGTGATGGAATCAAGATATCTAAATCGTTTACTCATTAAAACTTTTTTTCCTTCTAACCTAATCGTTTTTTCATTATTTTGAGGGTTATCACTAAACATACATATCATATACTCAACTTTAGATCTACTCAACCTAAATCCTCTAGATTCTAATGTGACCCTCTATAATTCTAATTTAGTACTGATACCCTCTCTAATTTTATCAACCAATACTATAGCATCTATGAAGAGTATATACTATGGTATTTCATTTTGTATTTTTTTTTGTTATTTCATCAATCATTATTACAAATAGTATAAGGGTTAACGCTAACCCTTGATGGAGTCCAATGTTAATTGGGAAGCTATCGCTCAAATCCCCATAAATTCTTATATTTGTCATAACTCCTTCATACATATCCCTAATAAAATTAATGTATTTTAAAAAAATTTCTTTCCTTATCAGTGCCCACCATATACGCTTTTTCTAAATCAATAAATGTCATATATAGATCTCTCTTTTACGCTCTAAATGTCTACATCAACTGTCTTAGCAAATGAATTGTTTCGGTAGTAAATTGACTTGATATGAATCCAAATTGATTCTGAGACACATTTATCTCCAGTCTCAATCTATGCTCTATCACTCTCTTCCATAACTTCATCATATGACTCATGAGTTTAATTCGTTTGTAATTGGAATAATTTTGTATGTCCTTTTTATTCTTATACAATGGGACAATTATGCTTTCTCTCCATTTTTAGAGTATTTTCTTTGTTTGCCAAATTTTGTTGAAAAGTGATGTTAAAATTATTACGCCTAATTCATCCAAATATTTCTACACCTCAATAGAATTATCATCAGGTCCTATAGTTTTGTTATTCTTCAATCTATTTAGGGCCCCCTTTACTTCATGGGGATAAATTTTACGTTTAAAATCTTTATTTATCTCTTCTACAAATATCATAATATTTTGTATACCTATTGAACTCTTAACATTAAATAGACTATCAAAATATTCTCCCCACCGCTTTCTTATATCTTTGTTCCTTACAAGTGTACTATTGGTTTCACTTTTAATATGTCTAACCTCATTTAGATCTTTTCCCTTCTTCTCCCTTAGTTTGACAATTTTGTAGATCTCTCTTTCTCCATCTCAGGCTCTAGCCTCTTAATAATTCTTTATACACTTTACTCTTTGATTCATAGAAAATCATTTTCATATCTTTTTTTGAACTTTTGTATTTTTCATATGTCTCGTTACTATGATCACCTTTAAGATTCTTATAGCACTCTTTTTTTATTTAGATAACAGTTTATATTTTCTCATTCCACTATCATAACTCCTTGCTTACTAGAGCCGTGCCCTTAAATACTCCAAGAAGCTTCTTACCTATGCTCATATTATTCGATATCTCTTTCTATATAATTTCTAAATCATCATTAGCAAACTACTTTGTTACTCTAATTATTTTGTCATAAAAGTCATCACTTTTCTCTCTTTTAGTTTCCACTACTTAATTCTTGGCTTCATATATGGTCGACACTATTTTTATCATTTAGGTACATGACATCTAAAACTAAAAGTCTGTATTGAGTCGTTACACTCTCCTTTGATATAACCTTACAATCCTTATAGGTTGTTTTATCATCTCTCATAGTAAGAAAAAAAATCTATTTGACTAATATTTGATCCACTTCCATAGTTAACTATGTGCGATTCTTTTTTTTGAAGAAAGTGTTTACGAGTGACAAATCAAACGCTATGACAAACTCTAAAATAGTATTTCCCATCTCATTCCAATAGTAGAAACCAAATTTTCATGTACGGTTTCGAATCCCTCAATTTTCTCTCCTACATCTCCATTCTAGTCTCCTCCAATAAATAGTTTCTCTCCACTCGGTATGACTTGTATAAATTCATCTAAATCTTCCCAAATTTGTTTTTTACTAACTGCATTTATACTTATTTAGGGTCCATACACACTAACTATATTAACTACGTTTTCTCGATTTACTAACTTGACGATTATAACTCTATCTCCATTTCTTCTTATCTCTACAATATCCCCTAGTAGATCCTTAGGTACAATTAGTTCTACACATTTTTAGTTTTATCCTTACCTATGTACAAAAACTTATGACCATAACACTCTATTATTTTAGTTTTCTCTTCCACCCACTTGGTTTCTTAGAGATACATGATATTAATTTTTTTTCTATTCATTACTTGTCCTATTTCGAACTTTACAATCAGGGATCCTATATTCCAAGTAGTTAAGCGAATCCTATCCTCATGAACTATCTTATTTACCCACACCCAATGTCCCTTGATAACTTGCCACTATGCCTAGGAGCTAATGTTGCACGTTACTAAGGGGGAATGCTGCAAACGTTTTCTTATATTTGTCTTCCATTTTAATTTGATAAAATGTTTTACGCTAGCTATCAGCTTATCGCAATCCTACTACTTTATCCAGGCTTGAGATCGGCCATAGTAGAGTTCTTCAAGAAAAATTGCAACCTTACTCCTTAAAAGAAATAATTCTGCTATAGGAAAAAGATCTCAATTGTCAACACTCCTCCAACTCTTAAAATCAAAATCAACCTTCTAAAAATAGGATAACTGATTATTGGGTCTTTGATCCCTATCAAGACACTCCTATCTCACTTAGTTTCTGAATCATCCCCTAAATATAATCATGTATTAATTACTATGTAATTAACCCATTAATCATTATCAACTAACTGCAGTTAATTATTTACTCTATTTCTATCGAAGATTTCAAGAGGCAAAGCTCATTGTCAATGAGCTATAGCTCACCATCCCCTTTTTTTAAAGTTCTTTTCGAGTATCTTCTAAGTATTTAAAAAAAAAAAAGACAAAACTTACTTTTACGGTTTTGCTTACGGAGGAAATAATTAGAAAATGGACAAATAACAACATTTGAATTGGAAACAACTTGTATATCATGTTAATATTTGTTGATACTGATGCAACAACCTATAAGGAGTAAATAGGTTATTGACTAATTTTGGTTTTTGTGAATTTAAAAAGGAATTTAAATTTTGGATGAATTAAGAAATGAGAAAGAGAAAGGAAAGAACAAAAAGCACTTTAATTTATGGTGGTTCTACCTTTTTGGGAGTATGTCCACTCTTAGACTTCATCTAGAGTTTTCAATTCACTATTTTCTCAAAATAATACAAACTACTAGCTTACTCAAGTGCTAGCTAAAGCTCATAAGTGTTTCCCTCAAACACTTACCACTCGCTATTCACAGGTGCAAGTAGCCTAAATTCATTGTGTTTCACTCAGAAAGATTTAAGCCAGATCAAGAAGACCAATCTTGTGATCTTTTACAAGAATTATAATGTGAAATGAAAAGCACATAATAAATTTATAACTTCTTATATGTTCTTTACAAACTCAAAACAGTACAGTAAAAATGAATTAAAAAACAGAGTATGGCTTTTTGGCTCAAGAGACTAAATTCAAGAGTTTGAAAAAGTCATTGCTCCTTTATCCTTGAGTTGCTTTATAGTCGGAGAAGCAAATGTAGCTATTGAGAGTCATTTATAAACATTGAATGTAATTTTAGAAATTTGTGTGGTGGTTAAGCTATTAATTAAATTCAAAATAGGTTTTATGAATCTTTATCCATTACTCATAGGCAGTCGACCTACTGGAGCTTGAAGTTAAAATAATTTTGAATTTTGAAATGCTGAGGTCGACTTGTCACAGAAATAGGTCGACTTTTCTTTGTGTTCTTGAAATAATAAGGTTGACTTGATATGTCTATGGGTTGACTGGGCTTGCTTTGACTTTGAGTCGACTTGTGTAAACTTAAGTCGTCCTAAAAATATATTGAATTGACTCAAGTTACATTTCATTTAGATCAGGTCAACTTGTTTCATTTAGGTGAGAGGGATAGGTCAACTTGTTCTATATCTAGATCAACTTGATTATGTTATAAACATAATTTTTTTTGGACTTAGATTTGTCAGGTCGACATGTTATCTTGATAAGTTGACACATATTCGTTTTGTTCCTAGGTTAGGTAGACTTGTTGTTTTGCTAGGTCGACTCATATTGGGGTATTTATATAAATATTGTGAAAATTTTCAAAAATAACAAAAGTATGATAGTTTTTTTTATTATTCCAAAAATATTGAAATCAATTTCCTAGAAATCGATTTTGAAATCAATTTCAAACTGTCCAATCAACTGCCCATGATGAAAATAAATAAATAAATTGAAATCGATTTCACTATTTCCCCACGCCAGCTGCCTCTCGCCACGTCAGCCTCCTTCTCTCATTAAATCCCACTCTCTCCCTCTCCCTCCATCCCTCCCCCCACTCTCATTAAATGTCCTATTAACTCTCTCTCCCCCCTCTCTCTTCTCCTTTCACCCGCCAACTCCCTCTCTCTCTTTCTTAAAATAGAACACACACCCTCTCTCTCCTCATTTAATTTATATTAAATTTATAAAATAACCCAATAAATTATATTCTTTTTAATATTTGTATATTAAATAAATTAAGTAAGATTAAATTTATAAATTAATATATTAATTTTATTTTTATAAAATAAAAAACATCTCTCTCTCTCTCTCCTCATTTAATTTATATTAATATTATAAAATCATTTAACTTATAAAAGTAAAATATGTTTTCAAAACTTTGTATAAAATCAATAAAATAATGTTTTGATCAGATACCCAAACCCAAACAAACTATTTTGCATTACCATTTAATATTTTTATATTTTAATATTTAATATTATAATTTAATATTTAGTTTAAATATTAAAATTAAATATTAAATATTTAGTATTTAATATTTAAATATTTAAACTAAACATTAAATTATAATATTAAAACTAAATATTAAATATTAAATGATTTTTGGTACGATGCATGATATGATGCTATGTTATCATGGATCATGAGGAGATGATGATGATTATGCATGGTTGATGGTGAAGGACATCTTAACATTCTCACATGAGACAAGTACATCAATCTTTTTTTTGTTTCTGTGCGACTGAAAATAACGTAATACGACATGTGCATCAATCACATGAGACATTATGCATGGTTAATCGAAAGTGGATCTATAAGTATAAATGAGATATAATAAATATATAGAAATACAAATATGAATCTATAACTCTAAGTGCCACATAAAGGATGACCAACATTTCTACAAAGTTGGCATCTAGTGGGACAAGGATCAGGTCTATGAGATAGCTTCCCAGTCTCATCAAAAGTAAGAATGACCGGCTCGGAGTCCATAGTCAGAGATAATTGACTACGGTGTTGATGGTGGACACTCTTACGTAGAGGATCAATAGGTGAAGTATCATCAATACTAATGTCAAAGTCAAGTGTAGGAATCAACATCGGATATGTAGAGCTAATTGGCATCTGCATTGCATTATCCTCATCTGCCTACCCAAATGTTGACAAATGACTTACATCATGTGCCTATGTAGAGGTGGAAGCTTGATCACCACTATATATTCCTAGTACATAATATACTAAATCTTTGAGCTGAATAAATCTAGGATCTGATCCATGTAAGGCCAGCATATCACTGGCAATATGATGGATCTGTCTGAGTGATCAACCCTACAATAGATACAATGTTAAATAGATGAACATTGGAAAAGCAAAAGACATGGTGAAAAAATAGTTAAGCTTTTTAAACTTACAATAACCTCTAACTATGATCTGTAGAGCGGTAACCAGCTATATAATGATGTGCCAAATTGTCGACATATATACGTGTAATGACGCGTTACCAGGGTATGTAATCTAGAGTCATCATCATATAACCGTAAAACGGGTCTCCATGGACAACGAAATTTCAACGGTCCTACCATCTCTCAATATGATATGCATGTATAATCTTCCAATCCTAGCCCACTTTCTCACGTTGATCAATGTAATGCAAATCCAATCTAGTATTTGTACCGTCTGGTGTACCTTGCTAAATGCCAAACTATCGAAGCACTCTATGGGGAAGATGGTACACAATAACCTCGAAGCAGATGAGTGGAACAAATGCATGCCAAATATCATGACCCTATTAACAATAAGGCGGCAATGCATTTATATCCATGTTTGAGTATGGCATCAAGATGAACTAAAAATTAAAAAAACATATAATTGTGAACTCAAAAGGGAAATCAATTGCAGTCTGATAATAATGGACAAAGTAAGTTAACTTACCCCATTCTCTCTCATGTGATCTATCTGATCTCTATAAGTCCAAAGAGCATGTCGCCTGATGTTAGTAAAACTACGTCAAACATGCCACCTATTTTTTACAAGTGGAAAGGAGCTTAATTAATAATATAGAAGTGATATAAACAATAATCATCGGTATGTCTCAATTTAACTTATAATGATCCTCTCGGACCTCTCGGCAAGTCTGGTGTACTAAGTTACCTGGGGTTTACTAAATGGCATCTCACTGGTGTGAACATGGACAACCTCTTCCATGCCCAAAGCTGGTCACAAAATAAATAATGAAGTTAAAGATGTAATATACATAAAACAAAGAAAACAAGTTTTGGAAAAGCATATAACACTTGTAATAGCAGCAGTGGTCCCGTAATCTGTTTGACGTTATCAGCACACCCACGACACAAAACTGTATATAGTGTAGCCAAAACTATACTGCCCCAACTAAAATATCCAACTATTTCTATATCTCGCAATAGCTCTAAATATAGCAACTTCACCTTCGGCCCTGACTTGTCTCCAAGTAGATTCACCAACAACTACATAATGTGGCCTCGTACATGAAAGAGAACCACTAGCCACTCAGAGTTAGGGTGTAAGAGCTGCGAATTCAAAGTAGCCGTAATGGCCCTCAACTTAAACTGATCACCATCAAAGTCCTCCAGGTTAGGAACAAAACCCATAAGGGCGAGACACATGTCTTGTCACTCAAAATGGTTGTGCTAAACATTGGTACAAGTGACTGCCTCCCCATCAATGGGTAAAGTCCACAGGACTTCCACATCCTATAACGTAACGATGGCCTCTCCGATAGGAAGATAGAACGTGTGCGTCTCCTCTCTCCATCTCTCGATGAGGGCTGTAATAAGAGTATGGTCAAACTGGATGTGACCACATTGATACACATCATAGAAGCCAACATAAAGGAGAAGATGCTGTACATGCACATCAAGTAACCCTGTAAACCAAAATCCAATGCCTGCTCGACGAATATCTAGTGGTATATCACTCGCAGTATGCCAGATACATTGCAAGCGATGTGCTGGCTGGAGGTGCAAGATGCTGGGGTCTCATGAACGTAGCTGTAAGTCTGGGTAATCGTGTTTAGCCATCATCAAGATCTATGAAACAAATAAATACATGTCAAGATCATAAAATGCAAAAACAGATATAAGATGATAAAAGATAAAAAACCAAAAAATTATTATTACATGTCAACTTCTATAAAGCATAACTGTCTCAAACTAATCATAAGGTCTTCAACCATCAAAAGCTATAGTATATCAAAGCATTCATTACATTTCAACATATAAAATATTAAAAAGAAACTATCATTATATCCACAACATCCATTACATGGTGATAGAATTTTTTTATTGGATGAAGCAGGACCTCTGTCTCAGTCGTTCCATATTAGGGCAGTTGTTTCGGTTATGGCTATACTCACCACAGGCCTTGCAACGTTGAGATCTACGTCTGTCTATCTCATTCCTAAATCTTATGCTTCGGGGTCGTCCAGGCTAATGGTTCAAATGTGAAACATTAGTGACTAACTGAAACAGTGCTGGGGGCCAGTACTCCTTATGTCCCTACAAATAAAATTGGCCAGCATATGTAAGTACTATCTATTGTGAACTACGGAAATCATCAACACGTCTTACGAAATCATACCCCATACTCTCACATACCTTCCAAATATGGGATCAAAGGAGTTTAAATATCTCAAACTTGCCACAAGTGCAGAAACATTCATTCAATTTAACTATGTGCATATTCCCACCTCTACCCCCGTGAACTCCAGTTATAACCTCATACACCCCTATTACCCTATCAAAAGCAGTCATGCGATGGTACTTTGACTTGTGTTCATTTCTTAACAACCTATCCATTATAATAGTCGGCTATCTCTGATGACCGTTTACATAATTTTCTACTTCATCCCGATATTTGTTAAAATATCTAACCATGCGGTATAACGTCGCCCGGACATATGCAGTGATCGACAACTTTCTCGCTCCTTTTAACACCCATTAAAAGACTCTGATCTGTTGGTTTTCATATTATCCCATATTCGTCCACCATCATAACACAATGTCCACTTATTAAGTGGAATGTCCATCAACTATCGATATGCAAGCTCACTCAATTCTTTAATCTTATCTATCGCCATAGTAAATTTTTTAATTTGGTGTGCTACAATAGCCTTATGCATTAATTCTGTCAATGGTGTTTTTTTGAATCGGTTGCTGAAGTTTACTTTTAAGAATCACAAACAAATTCGATGATAAATGTATAGTGGTTGGAAATTAGGATCCCTCTCAATGGATCGGATAATTCTTGGTGCCTTATCAAAAATGATACAAATCCCTTGATGATCGCTGATAACGTGAATTTTCAAGTTATTCAGAAACCATGACCAGTTCACCAAACTCTCCTTATCAACTATAGCGAAAGCCAATAGAAGAATGTGATTTGCAGCATCTTAGCTGACTGCAATAAGTATCTTCTCCTTGTACTTTCCATACTGAAAAGTGTTGTCGATGGTTATCACAGGCTTACAATATTTGAATCCATCAATACATGGTTTGAATGCACAGAACACTAATTGGAATACATGAGGACACACTCCGTATGAATCCGGGAACCTCCAATTAACTATAGTTCTCGAATTAGATTGTTGTAATGTAGTCATGAATTGGGGCAATATTGTATTCGAAGTCTCCCAATTACCATACACCATCTCAATTGCCTTTTGTAGTCCCCTCCAAGCGTTTTTGTATGATGAGTTGACACCGATCCCTCTCACATCCTCAACAACATCACAGACCTTGTACAAAACATTTTCTTTCACATGGTTTTGTACCAACCGACCAATCATGTTGGAGTCTAGATTTGGATGATCTGACAAAGGTTGTTCGGGGAAGCAAGTGTGCTGGGGAAACATTTTTGTAATATCAAAAAAGTCATGACTCTTTTTTTGCTTCACACGCAAATGCCATAGGCAGTTATTCTCGGTGTAGAAGGAACAACACACAAACCAACTGGTTGGCGAACTCTCATGCACTTTGTAAAATCTATGTTCTCGTATCATCCAGCATTTCATAGCGTGTTGTAGCTCCTTCTTAGTTTTAAAGATCATGGCAACCTCTGGAACTGATGTCTGATCATTTTTCCAAGTGGGTTGGTTGTAGTCATTGAAATCATCAACCAAGTTGTCTCGTCCACCCACGTGAGATAAATATGGAATTCCATTCATTTCGTTAGCCCCCTCAGCACCAAAGTCCCCTTCATCCCTTTCATCAACCCTATCATCCTCTTCATCCTCCAAATCTGGTTTCGTATCCTTGCCAGCAATAAATGGCTCTACTGGATCGGCGTCAGGTCTGCTGCTACTGGGTTGTTCGGGGTCATTCACAAGATCGGGCATAGCCCCATTGTTAGGCGGCGGGACAATGATATCACTTGTTAACATTGCCCCATATTGCACCCACTCATCTCCAAGTACTATTTGCTTCATTCATAAATTGAGTATATATCCCGACACTGACCCCACCTCGAATTGGCTCATTCAGAAACTCAGTGTATGTTCCAACATTGGAAGGTCCCGAATAACTTGAACAACCCACCTCGGGTGTCCCTCTAGGCATATCCAAAATGGGCTCCTGTTCTAAGAACAACTCCACCACTTTTAATCTGGGAATATTTTTGGGAATAGATAACACGTCAGGTAAAAAGTCATTATCATCTATTGGTATGACAATATAAGTAAGTGATTATCCGTATTCCCTAACAGGATATCTATAAGAAACTTTCAATTTAAATTGTTTATGATCAATTCCTGTTTTCTGGTGCAAGAGCTAAATTAAAAGCTGCCATGTAATTGTACTTTCCACAAGATGCCCTTTTTTGGAGATATATTGTACTCAAATCCATTAACCCCTCTTACAATTTCAATGCCCCAATGAAAAAATAGTCTAACTCGATCGTCAACCATGCTTGCCTTATTTATTATCATAACAAAAAACGAACACTATGTTAAACTATGAAATATTTCATATCTTAAAATAATTATTAGAGTTCTTTTTTTTAACTAAAATTACATTATTACAATATTAAATTTAAAATGTATTTCGTACTATAAAATATAATTTATTAAATTACATTATTATATATTTTAATATAAATTACATTATATTTTAACAAACTAATATTTCTAAAAATTTTAATAAACTAATTTGATCTCATTTCTTTATATGATTTGTATTCACTTTATAATTTTAATTATAATGTCTATATTTCTGCATTTAAAATTACATTATAAAATTTAACATCTATTTGTTAATTTAAAAAATATTTTATTAAATTACATTATTATATTAAATTTTTATAACATTTAATTTTTTTTAAAATATAGTTTTATAAAATTTTGACTTTATATTTTTAATTATAATGTCTTAATTTCTGTGATTAAAATTACATTATTAAATTTTGAATGTATTTGTTAACATAAAACTACGTTATTAAAATATAATTTTTTATAAATTTTAGAATATTATTTTTATAATTTTTTTTTATAATTTCAAACTTTTATAAAATATAATTTTAAAATATAAATTTTTATAAAATATAATTTAAAATTTTTAACATCTTTATAAAATATATTTTTTTTATAAATTTTATGTTTTAAAATTTAATTTATAAATTTTTAATATATAATATAATTTAAAATTTCTATAAAATATAATTTTTATCAATTTTTTTTAAAATTTAATTTTTATAAATTTTAGGGTTTAAATCTTTTATAATATAATTTTAAAATATAAATTTTTATAAAATATAAAATGTGTTCATTTAAAATTCAAAATATAATCTATTTTTTAATATAAATATCTTAATATATTTCAAATACATTTAAAATTTAAATGTGTAATTTCAAATATATTATCAAATACATTATAAATATATTTCCTAATTTATTCATGTACATTATATATTTATACATTATTCATATACATTATATTTATTTAATTTATCATAATGTTTTAAAACATTAAGTTTAAAATTTAAAATGGTTTTAAACATTATATTTTTTTTATTAACTCTCTCTCTCCCCCTCCCCCCCTAAAGCATTAAATCCCCTGTTAAAGCATTAAGTCCCTATTAAATTTTAAAATTTAAATCATTAAATACCCCTTTAATAAGTGATAGTTTTCCAATAAATATTAGATTCTACTAGGGATCAGCATTAAATCCAATTTTGTTTGCAATAGTGATAGCTAAAATCACATTGAATATCCAAGATGAAATATCATAGTGTATACTCTTTGCAGATGATATAGTGTTGATAGATGAAACTAAAGAGAGTATTAATACTAAATTAGAGTTATGAAGGGATATATTAGAGTCTAAAGGATTCAGATTGAACAGTCCTAAGACGGAGTACATCAAATGCACATTCAGTGATATTTATCAGAATAATGAAGAAACAATTAGATTAGAAGAACATGATATACCAAAAAATAAACGTTTTAGATATCTCGAGTCTATTATCCAAAATGACGGTAATATAGATGAGGATATAAATTATAAGATTCAAGCGGGTTGGATGAGATGGAGAAAAGTATCTGGAGTTTTTTGCGATTGTATGATGCCATTCTATTTGAAGGGGAAGTTTCATAAAATGACAATAAGACCTGTATTACTATATGACACCGAATGTTAAGCCATTAAACAAAAACAAGAGCAAAAAATGGTTGTAACTGAGATGAGAATGGTAAGGTGGATGTGTGGTAAAATTTGGAAAGATAAAATTAGAAATGAAAAGATACACATTAAATTAGAAGTGAGTTCAATGGTGGATAAGATGCGAGAGTATCGTTTGAGGTGGTTTAGGCATGTACAACGAAAACTCAAAGATGCCTCAGTTAGGAAAATGGAGATGATAAATATAGAACACTTAGTAAAATGACAAGGTAGATCATTAAAAATCTGGATGTAATGTATTCGTAAAGATATAACAGATAAGTAGTTAACTGAAAAGATAATTTCGAATAGGAACGAATGGTGAAGGAGAATTAAAATAAGTTAAATCATCATTGTACATATTATAAAATATATTTGGATAGTATATGTACGGTTTTTTTTTTTATCATCTTCTATTTGTCTCTCAAACGGTTGACTCCAAATTTTAGGAATAAGGTTCAGGTTGTCGTTGTTGCTTATTAAATACCCCTTTAAATTTTAAAATTTAAATCCCCCACTAAATCCCATATCCCCCTCCCACCTTGTCTCTCCATCCCTACTCTTCCTCTTCACATGCAGAACACCAAAAGCTTCTTCTACCATTACCAGTAACAATAAATAATAATGATAATGATAATAATAATAATAATAATAATAATAATAATAATAATAATAATAATAATAATAACTTAACAACAAAAATGGCAATAGAATTATAACAAAATTTTTAGAGTTTGCAGAACAAACATGGGTTAATAAAATCAAATGCAGGAAACATAATTTTAAAAAAAGCAACGATAATCTTTAAATCAAAAAAAATTTAAATCATACCTTTAAAATGCTTCTCCGATGCTAGAAAATGAATCGTTCATACTGGAATCGATCAGAAATCGCATAGAGCAAAAAGGCAGGAATACAAAGAATTAAAATCCATGCCAAAAAAAGATCACAAAATGGGAAAAAAAAGAAAAAAAAAAAACCTAAGAACAGAAATATACTTGTCAAAAAGAAAAAAAAAAAAAAACCTAGGATTGGCTTTGGCATGAAATAAGAATGGCAAGGCAAGGCGAGGGTTGTGTCAATCGGTTTCGGTAGCTAAATGAACGCTGGAAAATAAATGGTGGCCACCAGGAAATAAGAATGGCGAGGCGAGCGTTTCAACTTCAACAGTGGCAGAGAGGAGAAATGGAGAGACAGAAGAGAGAGAGAGAGAGAGGCTTGGTGGTGAGGAGAAATGGAGAGACAGAGGTGAGAGAAAGAGCGGGTTTCGGCTTCGGCTGTAGCGGAGAGGAGATACGGAGAGACAAAGGTGCAAAGTGAAGCTTTGCGCCGCGTGTTAAATAACCCAGACTCCTGAGTGAAGTCAATTTCTTAGAAATGGACTTCACGGGTAGTCAGGAATCCAATCAGGAATCTTCAGGCTTGCATCTATTCCCGACCCAAAATCTTCAAGCTTGTGTCAATCGGTTCAGCCGGTCAGCCTTTTGAAATCGATTTTCATGATATCAACTTCAATTTATTTATTTATTATTATTTTTTCACCACGGGTTGTTAGTTGGGCAATTTGAAATCGATTTTCAAGAAATCAATTTTAATACTTTTGGAATAATAAAAAAAAAAACAATCATACTTTTGTCATTTTCAAAAACTTTCAAAATATTTATATAAATACCCCAACTTATGTTCATATAATGTGTGTAACAGGTCGACTTGTATAGAACCTACATTGACTTGATTAGTTTACAAAGTTGGCTACCAGAGATTCAATTTTTCTAGGTCGACTAGCTTTATTCTTAGGTTAACTTGCCCAAATGCTATATTTAGAAAAATTTTGAACTTCCATGCTCAGGTCGACTTATCTGTACGATAGGTTGACTTTGTTATTTCACTGCTAGGTTGACTAAACTTCAACTTGTATATAAGGACAGGTTTGCTTGTACATTTAGCAAATCGATTTGGTTAGTTCACGGACTAAACTTCTATGACATGGTTTTGACAAGTTGACTTGCTTTAAATCTAGATCAACTTATTAATTACACTGTTATGGTGCCAGGTTGACTTGTTCCAAACTCGGGCCGACTTGAGATATTTAGGTCGACTTGTCTAGGGTCAGGTCGACTCAATAAGTTTTATACTTGCCAAATTTTAGGTTTCTAAATCCTATATTGAATTGAGGCTATGGTTTGGTCGACTTGATAGTTTATTAGGTTGATTTGATCAATCATGTGTCCACACTTCAACTTAAATCTAAGTGATTTTAATAAACAAGTTAACTTGTCCTAGAAAAATTCAACTTTACTAATTTTTCAAAACATTTATTATTATTTCTAATCATCATCAAAACTTATTTTACTTAATAATATTGTCTCTATCTTCTTTTATGTAATTTTGTAGTTTAGCTTAACTTATTCTAACGAATTAAGGTGTAACACCAAAAATTCGGTATTAAAGATGTTCTGCAAGGTATCTTGGTAATTATAAAAGAAAATTTTAAATTTTATTGATTTTCGATTTTGAGATATTAAATTGAAATTTTAGATATATTTAAAATATTCGTGTTTGCAAATCCGTAGTGCATTCCAGTGTTGATAAATTTGGAGTTTTAATAAAATGTGAGTATAAATATATATGAATACATATCTATTTATATATAAAATAAAATTGTAAAAAAAAAAAAAGGTGAAGAGGAGACGTAGCGTTTTGCCCCAAAACGTTGCGTCCCCATATTTTTTATTAGGATTAGGAAACCCTAATCTTCTTTATCTCACTCTCTCTCATTCTCTCCGTCTCTCTGCTGCTCTCTCTCCCTCTCTTCTACCTCTCTCTACCTCCCACCGGTAGCACTTTCCTCTGACCACCGTCGCTAACCCTAGCCGGCTACTCATCTCTCTCTCTCTCTTTCTCTTTCTCTCTTTCTCTCTCTTTCTCTCTCTCTCTCGCGTGCGACAACACTCCCTCTCTCGTTCGCTCGCTCGCACGCGTGCTCTCTGCCATCGCATCTCTCTCTTTTGCAACCTTCACTGATATCCATCGGCACTCATCATTGGACCTTCAAAACCCTTAGGCTGCGATTCCTGCACTCCCTCCCCTGCGCAGGTGAGGGTCGATTTCTGATCATTAACTCCAGGGTTTTGATTTTTCTTTATGATTAAGCCTAATTGCTAAACTTTGCTTCGGTTTGGAAGCACTGTAGATTCCGGACTGAACTGAAGGCATACGGATGATAGGATTGCGAACTGTAAAAACCTAGGTGAGGGAATTTCTAATCCCTTTAGTAACTGAATGAGATTTTCTTGTTGAATTTAGGGTGAGAAGCCTTGTATATGTCCTGAAAATGTGTTGAATCCGAAGGAGATGCATTTTCCTAAAATTTTGCATATGATTACTAGGGATAAATCTAAAATTTTACATAAGTTTAGGCTGTCTAGTATGAAAGAATGTGTTATAGGATAATTGAACTTGTTGGGTTGATTAGGATAGTTTTCTCTGAAATTTGATTGAAATGTGCATGAAAATATTAGGGTTTTGGGGTTGGAATGGAATGTTCTACAAAATGAAGGGTACTGTGGCATTCAGTATCCTTCTTAGGTCATTTTTGAATTATTAATTTGCGTGGTGGTATGTATATTTGAAGGATAGTTTGAAAATTGTGGTTAGAGCTTAAGGGCTATTGTAACTTTTTCATTATAATTGTACTGTATATAGGCAATTTAAATGCGATCTTCTTATTATAAAACTAGACTTCTATACCTTGAAAATGACATATGGTTTGAAACATTTGAATGAGAATTGAAATGTTTATGATTTTTCAAAGAATTTTTGCCTTGAAGATTCTATGAAGAACCCAAAAACCCTAGGATGTGAATAGTGAAAATTTAGGGAAAATGAGAATGAACATTTTATTGACGTGTAAAAGTGTTGCAATTAATGAGATTAGAATGTGAATTCATGAATTGGAAATTAGGAAAAATTGATAAACATTAGAAATAATTGTAAATTGATATTATAATTGTGATTGTGGATTTAGGAAAATCAATTGAGGATCAAAATAGGGTTCCATTGGAAAACTTGTGGAAATAGGGAGTGAATACCCTCCCTAGAGGTGATTTATTGTGTTCTTAAATGAGTAACTTGTTTAAAATTTGTTTTATAAATGATTTTGAAAGATTTTTTCAGGTTTTATATAAATTGTTTTGTGATTGTGGGATGCCTGAACTGAAACGTAAAATATGAATGCATTTACTATGTTTATAAATGCATGTGTGTCATATGTTATTGAATATTATTTTATAAATTGCTATGGTATGAAATTGGTGATTATTTGTTGGAAATTATGGCACATGATTTGTGAAATGACATGTTTGAGAAATGAATAGTGCTATTAGTTAATGGCTATAGTCATTCCCACCACGGAGCAACTCGACGAGGTGGCGTGGTTAGGGTTGGATGTGTAGGGGAGATAGACGTCCCTCCCTCTGCCGAAATCGTACTATATCTGGTTTGCACTCCGGTGAGGTATAAGCCAACGCCAAGGAAGAGGGTAGTGTTTGGAAATACTGGATTGAAAAACCCTTGGTAGGTTTTCGTCTGGATTTGGCCAAACTTAGGACGGAAGTGTTTTCGATAGGACCTCGTGATTTTTTAAAAGAATGATTGATGTGGATGCATGTTTTGTGAATTATCCTGATTTATTGAAAATGTTTTTACATGTATAAAGTGTTGTTTATAAGATATATTTTGACTCTCCCACATTCACCCCTCATTTATGAACATAATCACACCATTGTACTCCACTCATTGGGTATTTAAAATACTCACCCCTCTCCTTTATATTTTTTCGAGGAAGTATAGAGGGATGACGCCTACTAGTGCTGATTGGAGGTTTATTTTGTTGGATTTGGGTAGGTATGGATTATGAAATTATTTTGGGAGTTGTGGATTATTGGACCATGGAAAGGAAGTTCTGTATATCTTATACCGTTTAGATTTTATTGATATTGGTTTGTTTTCTTCGAGCAAGTATTGGTAAAATCTGAACGATTATGATTTGAGACTTCATTCTTTTGCTCGAAATTATTCTTGAAAAAATATTTTATTTTGTACTGGGACATTTGGTTTATAATGTTGGATTTTGATACTTTCTTTCGGTTTTATGAATTTTATGAACTATCTAAAAATTTTGGATTGGCTGAGATGGCCACACTGCATGTATACATGTACTAGGATGCCCCGTTTGTATGTCGATGCATGCATGTGTATACAAGGATGGGTCGGATGGGCCCCTTACATGTGTATTGTATATATGATTTCTTGTTTTGATGGATTTTATATTTTGAAAGATTTATTGTACATTTTGGAATATCTTACGCTATCCTGGTATATAGGAAAATCAAGCCCATATGCTAAGATAACGCGGCGGTTGTTACGTGCTCGACGGGAGAGTCGAGGTGTGACATAAGGTCACTCTTTTTTTTTTAATTAAATAGAAATGCTAAGAGGGCAATGGTAATGAAGTGCGAGAAGAATGATAGAATTCGAAGGATCCAAACTTCAAAGCTTGACTCACAATATGATAATATTACAAATAGATGAGCAAATCTACAAAAATTATATTTACAAATTTGGATTCAAAAATAACTTTTTTCACATTAATAAAATAAATTAAAATAAACAATATGATGACCTCTTTAAAATTCATAGTTTCTGTCAATTTCATCAAACTTAGCATGTCTCAGATATCCAAAGCCCATTTAGGAAATGAGATGCATATAATTTTTAAGTACCAGATTGTATGTAAATAGCCCCCACTATCTCTAGCCTTATATCATACTTACCCCCGCCTATACTATTAACCATATCATAGTAAAGCAAAATTCAATTCACCTGAATTATTTTACACCAAATTTTCGAACAATCAATAAAAAATTTATCATGAGACAAGACAAATCAACTTATCATATCAACAAAAACAAAAGACTAGGTTTCAAAAGGTGAAAATCATAAAATCCCCCATGTATAAATCTAGTCTAAAACGCCTAGCATACCAATTAGAAACCCTATTGTCGTCCAATGTGCTAGAAACTTATGAAATTCATAGATTGGGTTGTTGGAAAAATAACTTGATGCAATAAACATACCAAATATCATATTAAATTATCAGAATTATAAATTTAATAAATTGGAATTGAAAACTTAGATTAGATCGAAAATATACCTGATTCCATAATCCGAAACTGAATAGAATGAAATGTTGGTTCAACCTTCATCTGGGCAGAATCTAGGCACGGCCTTCTAGGTCAAAAGTATTCTCACAATCTCTCTATATGATAGGAGTATTAGGGAGAAGAGTGATGTCTTGACTCAGGGACCATAACCGTATTTATAGCTGTAGGGATGATTTTACTTCCAAATTCATAACAGAATTTACCTATTTAGCTTATTTCAGTTGTTACGCCCCGATCCTCAAATCTGAGCACGTGACAATTGTCATGTTACCTTGAACTATGTGCAACTCCACAAGGCTAACCCGTTATCAACCTGAATTTAATCCACATCCAATTCTCTATAATCATAAACCATTATCCATATGGCTACACCCAAAACAAAGTAAGTAAATTCTCATTTATTTTACTACAAAGGGGTCAATCAAAACATGATTAAACATATACAAAAGTATTAAATCTTATACAAACAATTTATAGTACAAAATAATTCTACTTGTATTGACATTTCCATGGATCTGTCTACAACTACGTAAACCCAAAATGAGTCTATCTTACATGAAGTGCAAAACTCCAAATGAAATGGATTTCGCAGATCTCCAAAAGAAGTCCCTCTATCTGCTCTTACTATCTACAAACCTAAAAACAGGAGAGAAGAGTGGGATGAGTATAAATGTACCTAGTGAGTGAGAAATCTATATACATGCCAATGAGTGGGAGTGTGATCATGTTCTTAAACCATTATCAACAGATTTTATATTGAATTTACAAAAGCATTCACAATCATTTAATAAAAAAACGAATTTGTCCCATCTTGGTGTTAGCTTAGACATCGCGATTGGTGACTCATGACTGTCCAACCGTAATCTTGGGTAGGTTGATGCCTAGCACACACTACCCCAATCCAATATCCGGCTCCACTTATACCGCTCTTCCTCCTGCCAATCATGAGTGAGCAATAAATCACAACAGCTGCACGAATAATCGGTCACCAAAATTAGGGTTTTCATTTACAATCGGATTCCAAAACCAATTTGCGACCCATACTCCTTTTTGTCCCAACGAACATTAATCCCCCAAACAATGGAAATTATGTAGCAATAACATATCAAAGTTCATATTTACAACATTGTAGTCCATGAGAACACATCACACTTAGATAAAGTTATAAAACCACATTTCAAAATAGAGTATTGAAAACACATAAAAACATTTCTCATTAAACAAGATATAAAATTCCCACGCACAACTTGGGGATGGTATGCACTCCCACTAATCCAAAGTCTCAACCTTATCCCGATTCGATAGACCTTTGCCTAATGGTTATGTAAATCACAACATATCATTTAGATTAGACACTATCCAATGCTACTAAGATGACAAATGCATAATATGCAAAGTGGAGAATATGTCTCTATGCTTAGAGTTATCACTATCCATTTTCAAGGCCCATTCTCATACCTTCATGTCTTAAGAAAATCATTACACTTTGAACAAATATTTTTGAATTGCAAAACTTCTAGTTTTCACTTAAAACTAGCTATAAAACAACAGTTTTTATATTTCTAACTTAAATCTACTTCAATTACACAATGACATGGAGATTTATTCTAAGTGTTCTTGACTGCATAATTTCCAATCTGTGCAGTTATGGAAAACTGTCTGTAACTTTCACCACACATATTTAAATCACATGATTCTTATCTCAAATTAAAGATAAGAAATAGATCTACAAATTTCATGTTCAGACCTTAGATAAATTCAGCCTGGAAAGCATCTCAAAATTGAGTCAAAATCTCAGCTGAAATAGGGTAGAAACAGGGGATTATTCTATAAAAGGTCTTATTTTGAAAAATCACCAAAACATCCAATTCTCATCAGAAGCCAATGAATCATATCTCATTTTCAAGGTATGGAAGTCTAGTTTCATATGCAGAAAATTTCACTTAATTTTCATTCGCGCAGAAAATGTTATAACAAAAAGACTACTGCTAGGTCAGACACCCTGTTTGTAGAAATTTAAGGTGTTGTTCAATCCAATATTTCATCACTCTTTGAAGTTCAGATCATCAAACCTGATATTCACCATGATTTCTATGATAAATAAGAACTTAAAACTATGAATTTAAAGTTTACTTTGGACTAGATTCAAGGATTCCTCAAGCAATCAACCAAATCATCTCCAAAGTCAAGTTCCATGACCAATCTTGCTTCAATCCCAAATTTTTCTCTTCTAACCAGCTCAAGGAATTGTTAAATGATTTAAGAGTGGAATAAGAGGGCTTAGAAATGAAAGACTTAGCTGCAAATTGCTTGGAGGAAAAACCAATTGAGGAAGAAAATGAATAAAAGTAGAGAAATTCAAGAAGGTTCAAGAAATTCTCTCTCTCTCTCTCTCTCTTTTCTCACTCCTTTCTTCTTCTTTTATCCAAACACACAAATGCACACAATTGTGTGTTCAAGAAATTTCAAGAGCATGAGAGTAGTTATCTCTCTCCTTCTCTCACATCCACACAAATAACACACTTTTTTTTTTAAGTTATCCAATCAATTCATCACACCTCTCATGTCTTAATTACATCTCTTTCACTCATTGACTTTTCTAGGCTTAATTTAATATAAGGTAAGAGAATAAATTTTGGACTAAACCTTGGGAGTTTTAATTCAATATTGGGCATGCTAATTGGGTTCGGGCTTAAACATTGTATTTTAAAAATTGGATTTCATTATTTGTGCACATCATGCCCAATTTCCATTTCTTACTTCACTAAATTCCATGATTCAATCTACAACATCAAAATTCATTCTATTGATTAGAAATTATTCTTGCAATTAAATCAAAAATTTTAGGTTTTACAAGTTCTACCCTCCATAAAAAGAATTTCGTTCCTGAAATTCACTAAGTCTTACCTTGAAATAAGTGGGGATATTACTTTCGCATCTGATCCTCTAGTTCCCATGTCATCTCCTCTACCCGAGTGTTCCTCCACAACACTTTGACTATTGGTACTTTTTTATTTCTCAAAATTTTAACTTGACGATCCAAGATTGCAATCAGCTTGGTCTCAAAACTCAAATCTTCTCCTAACTCGATTGGAGGCTTTTCAAGAACTTGTGATGGGTCTGATGTATACTTCTTGAGTATAGATACATGAAACACAAAATGAATCTTCTCTAACTCCGGAGGCATCTCAAGTTTGTATGCTACATTTTCAATTCTCTCAATGATCTTATATGGACCAATGTAACAAGGATTTAGATTTCCTCGACTCCGAAAACGGATCACTCCTTTCCAAGGTGACACTTTCAAGAAAATCATATCACATATTTTAAACTCCAATGGCCTTCTTCTTCTATCGGCATAGCTTTTCTGATGATCTTGTACTGCTTTCATTCTTTCTCGAATGATCTTAACTTTTTCAACTGTAGTATCAATCAACTCCACACTTTTAATCTTTCTTTCTCTGACTTCATCCCAACATAATGGAGTTCGGCACTTCCTCCCATATAGTACTTCATATGGTGGCATTCCAATGCTAGACTGATAACTATTATTGTATACAAACTCCTTTAAAGGAAGATACCTATCACAACTACCAGAAAAATCAAGTACTCAAGTTCGAAGCATGTCTTCTAAAGTTTGGATTGTCCTCTTAGATTGACCATCAGTTTGAGGATGGAATATTGTGCTAAACCTCAATTTAGTACCCAAATACTTTTATAGTTTCTGCCAAAATCGAGAGGTGAACCGTGGATTTCTATCTGAAACTATAGATACAGGCACCCCATGTAATTTCATAATCTCAACAATGTACCAAATCGCTCTTGGCTTGGTGGTTATGGATAACAACCAGCTAAGTTCGATTCTTGGTAGCAACAATCTCATCAATGTACATTTTGGCTAACTTTTCCAATGAATATGTTGTCCGAATGGGCAAGAAATGAGCAGACTTAGTCAGCCTATCAACAATTACCCATATGGCATCATGTCCAATCTAAGATCTCGACAATCTGGTAACAAAGTCCATTATCATGTGTTCCCATTTCCACTCGGGAATTTGTAGGGGTTGAAGAATTCCAGCTGGCTTTTAATGTTCAGCTTTCACTTACTGGCATACTAGACATTTTGCTACATACTCAGCTATATCCCTTTTTATCTATGGCCACTAATAATTCTCTCAAATGGTTCGATACATTTTTGTACTCCCTGGATGTATAGCATAAGCTGAATCATGACCTTCTTCTTGTATGGCCTTTTGAAGATCACTATCCTTCAAAACATAAATTCTATCTTTAAACACCATTATGCCGTCATCTCTTACCCTAAACTCAGTTTCTTCCTTCCTTTGAATCTTTTCAAACGCCAATTTCAACTCTTCATTTGATACTTGTAGTTCTCGGATTTTATCTGTCAAGGTCGGTCTTACTTCAAATCTTACCACATGAGCACCATGTCTATCATTAGTTAGCCTTACTCCAAGTGACCGAATGGTAATAAGATGGGGAAGATAGTTATTTCTAATACTTGCCAAATTAATTAATGACTTCCCACTTAAAGCATTAGCCACTACATTAACCTTACCCGGATAGTATTCAATAATGTCATAATTCTTAATAAGTTCCAACCATCTTCACTGTCTTAAATTTAACTCCTTCTGAGTAAGCAAGTACTTCAAACTTTTATGATCTATATAAATTCGACAAGTCTCACTATATAGGTAATGTCTCCATATTTTTAAGGTAAATACCACTGCAGCTAATTCCAAATCATGGGTTGGATAATTTACCTCATGTTTATTTAATTGCCTAGAGGCATAGGCTATCAATTTATCTCCTTGCATCAAGACAAACCCTAATCCTTGCTGCTAGCATCACTATACACAACAAATCCATCACCACTTGTGGGAAGTGAAATAATAGAAGCAAAAGTCAATTTCTTCTTTAGCTCTTGGAAACTTGCCTCACACTTATCATCCCATTCAAATTGACACATTTCGAGTTAATCTTGTTAACGAAGCTACTATCAATGAGAACCCCTTAACAAATCTCTGATAATACCCTACTAGCCCTCGGAAAATTTGAACTTCAGTCACATTTCTAGGTTACTCCCACTTAAGAATTGCCTCAACTTTTTTTGGATCCACAAAAATTCCTTTACCAGATACAATGTGACCAAGAAAACCAACCTCTCTCAACTAGAATTCACATTTGGAGAGCTTTGCATATAACTATTTCTCCTGAAGTATCTGAGGTATGACCCGAAGGTGTTTGCATGCTCTTCTTTATTGTTAGAATACACCAGAATATCAACTATGAACACAATCACAAACTTATTCAAATTCGGGTGAAAGATTCGGTTCATAAGATCTATAAAAGCAACTAGGGCATTTGTAAGGCCAAAAGACATCACTAAGAATTCATAATGACCATACCTACTTCAAAAAGCAGTTTTATGGATGTCACTCTCCCTGATTTTAAGTTGATAATACCCTGATCGAAGATCAATCTTTTAAAATACACATGCTCCTTGCAACTAATCGAATAGATCGTCGATCCTAGGAAAAGGGTATTTATTCTTAATTGTCACCTGATTCAGCTGCCTATAGTTAATACAGAGTCTCAAAGTACCATCCTTCTTTTTGACAAACAAAACTGGTGTTCCCCACGGTGAGAAACTTGGCCTAATAAACCCTTTATCAAGTAATTTATGTAATTGTATCTTAAGCTCCTTTAACTCTACTGGAGCCATCCTATAAGGAGGGATGGAAATCGGTGCAGTTCCCGAAGTAAATTAATGGCAAAATCAAATTCTGTATCTGGGGGTAGCCCTAGCAGTTCCTCAGGAAAAACATCTGGAAACTCTTTCACCACCGGAATATCTTTTAATTTGGACTCTCCTTTGTTATATCAATCACATGGGTTAGGTAAGCTTGGCATCCTTTCGTAATCATATTTCAAGCTTCCAAAGTCAAGATCATACAAGTCGGTAATATTCGGTGTTCCCCAATAAAAACCACACTTAGAGCATCTGATCTTCTAAATTCAACCCTTTTATAAAACAATTCACTATAGCTCTATGCCGAGATAACCAATCAATTCCCAATATGATATCAAAATCATGTATCTCAATAGGAATCAAGTTTGTCTCCAATACTATTTCTCCAACGTTAACTTCACAACTCTTATATATTGAATTTCTCACTAACTACTCTCCTAAAGGGGTCTACACAAGCATTTCATCCTATAGAGGGGACAACTCTCTATCAGCATGCCATGAAAACTCAACACTATCAAATGACTTATCAGCACTAGTGTCAATCAATACATATGCACTTTGATAAAAAAGAGTCATCATACCTATTCATAGAAAATTTCTCCATAGTTAGATTTTCCACCTCAACATATTTAGTTTAATATTCATCACTCTCATCCTAAATACTTTTCTATCTAATGTGGGGGCTTTCTATTGGCACCTCTAGACCCCATTCTGCAGTTAAACCTAATGCAATATAATAATTCATCTATTTTTTTATGTTTTCTTAGATATGCAAATTTGTATAAACATTATTGTGCAAAATATTGAGTGTCATTGCTAAAGAAGTTTAAATCCTATGCATATATCAATTTCTCATATGCACCATCATCATGTTTCACTATATTCTAAGATTCTATACATGCTTCTAACAATATCAACTATAAAGATTTAAACTTTAAGCACCTTACCCGTGATAACATTGGGATTGGTCTGAGCATCCACCTTAGTCATTGCATATATCCTAGTTTGAGCACTAGTTTGAGGACGGGAAGGATTTTGGGACACTGCATTGCTCCCTGTCCCGGTCTCAGGAATGATTGTAGAAAGAGCAGGAACATTCTCACGGTTTCCCTAGGAGCACTCGTCCTAGTCAGCAACGTCAGAGTCCCTAATAATTTATCACCTAGCTCGGGACAATTCCTTTTTAAATGATTGGTCTTTCCACAATGAAAACATCTTTGGGGCTCAGGACAAACTCCAGTATATACTTTCTTATAATTTCGACATGGATCACGATTTCCCCAGAAGGGCCTTGCACCAGAGGTGGCACCGGTGGGAAAAACACCTACTTTTGGATAAGATTGGACCATTAGTGAAGCAACTGAGCCAACAACTGAGGCATTACTATGAGAAGTAACATTACAACTTCTTTTGGTTGATTGACTGGAAGTACTCCCAAACTTCCTTTTCTTCCCAAAGTTTTCTCAAATTTGACCGCTCTCTTGAACCATTTTCTCTGCCCTCAAAACCATTTGTAACACATCCTTAAAATTGTGGGCATCAGTGACTATTTTCTCTCGAATATTAAGGTTCAACCCCCCTCAAACTTGGAACAAAGATACTCCTCTGTAGCTACCATTTCCGTTACATTCATGGAAAGTTCTCTCAATTCTGTTTCATACTCAGTCACAGACTTATTTTCTTGTCAGAGATGAAAGAATTCCTTTCGCTTCTAATCTCTGTAAAAGCCGGTGTAATATTTTTCATCTAATTCCCTCAGGAATTCACTTTAAGTTATGGGAATAAAAGAATGCTTCTTAAGATTTTCCTACCAAGTTCTTGCTCCTTTGCCAAGTAATCTAACTACCACTTTCAGCTTATTTTTATCATTCAAACCCATATCTTGCATAGTTTCTGAAAACCGATTTATCCAATCCTTAGCTACCATAGCATTACTTACTCAAGTAAAAGTTTCACAACCCAATTGTCAAGCTTCCTTGATTAATTTGGAGAGGGTATTAGTGGAACGAGTAGAGGATGTGATAACCGGCATGGGAAGTGCAACCGTCACCAGAGGTGTCGCAGGGTTTGTAGGATTTGGTGGTGGTAGAGATGGTATTTGAGTTTTGGGTTGATTTGGTAGGGGAAACCTAGATCCGTACTTACTCCACCACTCCATTCATTTTTGGAAAGCTGCAATGGGAGAAGGAGGAATCTCCAATGGTTTAGGAGGCATCGGAGCATGAGAAGAAGAAGTAGCTTCAAGCTCGGCAGCGAGGGAAGTAACTTCCCTTGTGCATCTCCTAGGTGACATTACTACAAAAGAAGATAAGATTTAGTTTATGGAAGCAAATTAACCTATACAAACCTAACCCTATTCTAGACTTACTTACCCTAGGATCTATGGGACACCTAAAACACTCTATCAAATTCAACAACCTAGGCTCTGATACCACTAAAATTGTCATGCCCCGATTCTCAAATCTGAGCATGTAACAATCACCATATTGCCTCGAACTATGTGTACCCAAGCACGTACTTCGAGACTCCATAAGGCTAACCTGTTATCAACCTAAGTTTAATCCACAACCAATTCTCAGTAATCATAAACCATTATCCATATGGACACTCCCAAAACGAAGTAAACAAATTCTCATTCACTTTAGTACAAAGGGGTCAATCAAAACATGATTAAACATATACAAAAGTATTAAATTTTATACAAACAATCCATAGTACAATATAATTCTACTTGTATTTACATTTCCCATGGATCTGTCTACAACTACGTAAATCCAAAATGAGTCTATCTTACTTGATGTGCAAAACTCCAAACGAAATGGATCTTGCTAATCTCCAAAAGAAGTCCCTCTATTTGCACTTACTATTTACAAACCTGAAAATAGGAGAGAAGAGTGAGATGAGTACAAATGTACCCAGTGAGTGAGAAATCTATTTACATGCCAATGAGTGGAAGTGTGATCATGTTCTAAAGCAATTATCAAAAGATTTCATATTGAATTTACAAAAGCATTCACGAGTTCACAAAACATTTACAAAGCATTATCCATCTATGTATTCAAAGTAAAACATTTCTCTTTGCATTAGATGCGTTGCATTTTGTTCAAAACTTTGGGACTACCGAAAATATTTTTCCAATCCAAGACCTTGGCTGGGGTCAAGGACGAGAACCACCAACGATTTTCACTCAATCATTTAATAATAAAAAAGAATTTGTTCCATCCTTGGTATTGGTTTGGATATCACCATTGGTGACTCATGGCTATCAAACCGTAACCTTGGGTAGGTTAATGCCTAGCATCACACTACCCCAATCCAATATCCAGCTCTACTCATACCGCTCTTCCTCCCTCCGTTTATGAGTGACCAATAAACCACAGCAGCTGTGTGAACAATCGGTCACCAAAAATAGGCTTTTCATTTACAATCAGATTCCAAAACCAATTTGCAACCTATACTTCTTTTTGTCCCAATGAACATTAATCCACCAAACAATGGAAATTATGTGGCAATAACATATCAAAGTTCACATTTACGACATTATAGTCCATGAGAATGCATCACACTTAGATAAAGTTATAAAACCACATTAAAAAATAAAGTATTCAAAACACATAAAAACATTTCTCATTAAACAAGATATAAATCCCACTCACAACTTGGGAAGGGTATGCACTCCCACTAATCCAAAATCTCAACCTTATCCTGGCTTGATAGACCTTCGCCTAATGGCTATGTAAATCACAACATAGGATTTAGATTAGACACTATCTAATGCTACTAAGATAACAAATGCATGATATGCAAAGTGGAGAATATATCTCTATACTTAGAGTTATCACTACCCATTTTCAAGGCTCATTCTCATACCTTCATGTCTTAATAAAATCATTGCACATTGAACTAGCACTCTTGAATTGTAAAACTTCTAGTTTTTACTTAAAACTAGCTATAAAACAACAATTTTTATATTTCTCGCTTAGATCTACTTCAATTACACAATGACATGGAGATTTATTCTAAGTGGTCATGACTGAATAATTTTCAATCTGTGCAATCATGGAAAAATGTTTATAACTTTCACCACACATCTCCAACTCACATGATTGTTATCTCAAATTAAAGATAAGACATAGATCTACAAATTTCATGTTCAGAGCTTAGAAAAATTCAGCCTGGAATGCATCTCAAAATCGAGCCAAATTCTTTGCCAAAACAGGGCAGAAACAGGGGATTATTCTGCAGAAGGTCTCACTTTGAAAATTCACCAAAAATCCAATTCTCATCTGAATCCAATGAATCATATCTCATTTTCAAGGTATAGAAGTCTAGTTTCATATGTAGAAAACCTCACTTAGTTTACATTCATTCAGAAAACGTTATAACAAAAAGACTACAGCTTGGTCAGACTGCCCTGTTTGCAGAAATTTAAGGTTTCTATGTTCAATCCAATTTTTCATCACTCTTTTAAGTTCAAATCATCAAAACTGATATTCACTATGATTTCTATCATAAATTAGAACTTAAAACCATGAATTTAAAGTTTACCATAGACTAGATTCAAGGATTCCTCAAGCGATCAACCAAATCATCTCCAAAGTACAAGTTCCATGACCAATCTTGTTTTAATCCCAAATTTTTCTCTTCTAACCAGCTCAAGGAATTGTTAATGATTTAAGAGTGGACTAAGAGAGCTGATAAATGAAAGACTTAGCTACAAATTGCTTGGAGTACACAAATGAATTGAGGAAGAAAATGTATAAAAGTAGAGAAATTCAAGAAGGTTTAAGAAATTCTCTCTCTCTCTCTCTCTCTCTCTCTCTCTCTCTCTCTCTCTCTCTCTCTCTCTTTCTCACCCCTTTCTTCTTCTTTTAGCCAAACACACAAATACACACCATTGTGTGTTTAAGAAAGTTCAAGAGCATGAGATTAGTTATCTCTCTTCTTCTCTCACGTCCACACAAATAACACACCTTTTTTTTTAAGTTATCCAATCAATTCATCACACCTCTCATGTCTTAATTACATCTCTTTAACTCATTGACTTTTCTAGGCTTAATTTAATATTAGGTAAGAGAATAAATGTTGGGCTAGACCTTGAGAGTTTTAATTCAATATTGGGCATGCTAATTGGGTTTGGGCTTAAACATTGTATTTTAAAAATTGGATTTCATTATTTGTGCACACCAAGCCCAATTTCCATTCCTTACAACACTAAATTCCATGATTCAATCTACAACATCAAATTCATTCTATTGATTAGAAATTATTCTTGCAATTAAAGCAAAAGTTTTAGGTTTTACACTAGTTATCTTACCGAATTCATATGAATTTAGGTAATGTTCTAACTATCCTTAAGTCACCCTTTGACTTTTCTTATTTAACCTATCATAAAGAGTAAATGTCTATTGGTATTTACACATTAATTTATTTCTGTATCCTTTGATATACTTAAACCAAAATTATTGAATTTTCTAAATTTACCAGATCATTTTCATATGTACTTAATTTATGGGTTTGATAGTATGCAATATATAATTATTTAAATATATAAGCTCAATGTTGGATTAATGATGCAACAATCTCCCACTTGGCTATATGTGAAACCTTATAATTATGTATTGGTGAAATGACTGAATAACCTCAACTTTTCTATTAATATTGAAATATATCTGCAACCAATCCGGTCCATCAATCATACTAACTTAGAATCAAGGCGGCTTCTATTACATTTATTTCATAACTCAATACTCAATGGTCACGTAAATTGATATAATTCAATGACATGGATCATGATATGAATGCGTAGCATGGAAATGTCATGCAATGTGATTTTTAACATGTCTATTTACAACTGGTCCTCTTTAGTGATATCATATCATTTCAAAGTGTTAATTAAAAAAATAAAACTGAATCTTTATTTCTACAAAACGTAACTATAATAACTGAATGTTTACATCAATAGAGCATTAATAATTACAAACTCTCACTAAAACTGTGCATCCTTAAATGGCATTACGCCCATATGAGCAACGTGCTCAAGGAATACTTTGGGTGGCAAACCTTTTGTAAGCAGATCCGCAATCATAAAGTCTATTCCTATTGCTCTATAGATATCTGACCACTCTGTATTCTTTCTTTAACAACCAGAAACTTGATATCTATGTGTTTGGACTTTGTCGATCTTTTGTTGTTATTGGAATAGACGACTGCTGATTTATTGTTCCAAAATAATTTGAGTGGTTTGTGAATGTTATCCACTATCCATAATCCTGTGTCAAAATTTCGTAAACATATTCTATGGTTGGATGTCTCATGGCATGCTATGAATTCTGCCGCCATTGTAGAAGATATAAGAGATTGTTTAGCACTCTTCCAAGAAATGGCTTCTCCCACTAGCATGTAAATGTAGCTTGTTGTAGATTTCATGCTATCTTGGCATCCCGCAAAGTTGGAGTCAGTATACCTAGTGATCTCAAGTTGTTCCGACCTTTAATACGTGAGCATATATTCCTTTATTCTCTATAGATACCGCAAGACCCGTTTGATAGCTTTCCAATGGTCTATTCTCGGATTGTTTAAGTATCTGCCCAATATTCCTATAATGTACGCAATATCTGGATGCGTATATACCTGAGCATACATCAGACTCCCTACTGCTGATGCATATGGAATCTTCCGTATTTTCCATTTTTCAATATCACTTTGGGGGCACTGTTTGAGACTAAATTTGTCTCCTTTGGCCATAGGGGTATCACTTGGTTTACAATCTTGAATGTCATATCTTTTTAAAAGCTTTTCAATATATCCCTTTTGGGACAATCATAGAATACCTCGAGAATAATCTCAGTGTATCTGAATACCTAATACGAAAGAACTTTTCCCAAGATCTTTCATCCTAAATTTCTTAGTGAGAAAGATCTTGGTTTCATACAATAGGTTTTTATCATTATTGGCAAGCAATATGTCATCGATATACAAAACCAGAAAAATATATTTACTCCTATAAAACTTATGATATATACATTCATCAATTAAATTCATCTCAAAACTAAACGAGATGATCACTTGATGAAATTTAAAATACCAATGTCGAGATACTTGCTTGAGTCCATAGATGGATTTCTTAAGTTTACAAACCATATTCTTTGTATCTCCAGACCCAAAGTTTTTTGGTTGTAACATTTAGATCATTTCATTAATGTCACCATTGAGAAACGCTGTCTTTACATCCATCTAGTGTAACTCAAGGTCAAAATGTGCCACTAATACCATTATAAACCTAAAAGAGTCTTTCGAAGAAACCGGAAAGAGAGTCTCTTTATAATCAATGTCTTTTTTCTGTATGAAACCTTTTGCGACAAGATGAATTTTATATCTCTCCACATTGCCTTTCGAATTCCTTTTGGTTTTAAATATCCATTAACAACCAATGGGATTCGCTCCTTTTGGCAATGGGACAAGATCCCAAATGTCATTGTCTTTCATGGACTTTATCTCCTCATTCATGGTATCGATCCACTTTTGAGAGTTACAACATTCCATGGTTTGACGAAAGTTAATTGGATCATCTTCTATTACTCCAATATCAACTTCATGTTCTTGAAGAAATACAACATAATCATCTGAAATTGCACTTTTTCTTTCTCTAGTGGATCTTCTTAATAGTATAGATTCTTGAGGTGGTAGAGATTGTACTTCTGGATTGGAGGGTTTTCTAACATTGCCTGATTCTGATGTGTTTTGAATAGGATCAGGGATAAAAACCTGATCAAATCCAATAACACCTATGGGATTATCAACATATTCATCTTGGAAGACAATGTCTCTAACCATATCTCCCCTCGCAAGCTCAATATCCTCAAAGAACCGAGCATTTCCAGGCTCAAAGATGACCTTATTTGTGCGATCATAAAATTTGTACCCTTTAGACTTTTCAGAATATCCTACAAAATTGCAACTAAATATCTTAACATCCAGTTTTCTTTCATTGGGCCTAAAAGGCATAGCCTCAGCTGGATAACCCCAAACGTGCAGATGCTTCAGACTGGGATAATTATTTTAGTAGGAACCCTATTCAGGATGTATGTTGCAATTTTGAGTGCCTCTCCCCAGAGTGACTCAAGTAAGGCAAAATGAGTAATCATTCTCCTTACCATATCCTGAAGAGTCTTGTTTCATCTTTCAGCAACACCATTCATGGCGGGTGAGCCAGGCATAGTATACTGTGGGACGATACACATTCCTTTAAGAAGTGAACAAACGGTCCTAGATGTTGTTTACCTGATCCATCATGCCTGCCATAGTATTCTCTACCACAGTCAGATCTGACTTTCTTAATTCTTTTGTCGAGTTGGTTTTTAACTTCAATCTTGTAAATTTTAAACACATCCAGAGATTGGGACTTTTCTATAAGGAGATAAATGTAACCATATCTTAAATAATCGTCTATAAATGTGATAAAATATCATTGACCATTCCAAGAAGCCGATGGGAATGGTCCACAAATATCTATATGAATCAGTTCTGAGATGTCTGAAGTCCTCTTGGCCTCAAAACTCCTTTTATTGGTTTGTTTCCCCTTTATGCAATTTACACAAATGTCAAAATCTGTGAAATCAAAGGAATCAAGAATTCTTTTTGACATAAGTTATTCTATTCTCCGTCTGCAGATATAACCTAATCTATTATGCCACAATGAGGAGGAATTCTCATTGGTTAATTTACGCTTCACACTTCGAGTACTGGTTTACAGGGATTCATTAAAACAACCAATGGTATCAAGTAAATAAAGATTATTGGGTTCTAATAAAGAACCAAAACCAACTAATTTTGAATCAAGAAACAAATTAACTTTTTCATTTCTAAAAGAACAAGTAAAATCAAATTTATCAAATACAAAAATATAAATCAAATTCTATTTAAAAGACGGTATAATAAATGTTTCATGCAAATCTAAAAAGAATCTGGTCCTTAATAATAATCTAAATCTTTCGATAGCTTCAATTGGAATCTTATTGTCGTTGTTCACGTAGATGTATCTTTTACCATCATTTAGCAGTCGGTAATTTAGGTAACCCTGCATAGACATACTGATGTGAGTGGTTACAACAGAATCTAGCAACCAAGTGTATCCTGGTACTAAAGTTAAATTAAACTCAGAACAAACTAAAGATAGAAGCATACCTTTCTTTGTACGCCAGGCATAGTAATTGGTACACTCTTTCTTTCTATGTCCCTCGGCACCACAAAAGAAACATCTTTTTTTTTTCGGTTCACCCGATACCTTTTGTTGCTTCTTCTGAGGTGTCGTACCTGCAGCATCCTTAAACTGGTTAAACTGGTTAAACTGTCCTAGAAGAGAAATTAAAACCAAATGCACAAGCAAGTCCTCAGAGAGGTCAAGCTTGAGTGCTCTTAACTTTGAAGTGATATAAGACATCTCTATGATATACTCCTTAATATTGTCTTGACCTTTATACTTCATTGAGTCAAGATTTGCCAAAAGTGTATCAATTTCTAACTTTTCATTTTTGGTAAACCTTTTTTCAATATCAGCAAGGAAGTCCTTAGTTGTAGCAATAGCATCAAATATAGTGCCCCTCAAACTTTTTGGGATGGCTTTCTTCAAAATCATGAAACTTATGTAGTTCGATCTCTCCCACCTTCCAAACTCTCTCTTTTCATCAGAGGTACTCTTATCTATAATTGGCGGAGGACAGTTAGTCCTTAGGGCAAAATCCAGATCCACAACTCCGAGAACAATTAGAAAATTTTCTCGCCATGATTTGAAATTTGAGCCATTCAACATGTCAATGGAATTGAGTTGGATATTGATATTGGTGGGAATAGTGTTAACTATCAGTACAGAGAACAATAATCAATATATGCTCAAATGAAACTTTAAAACCAAATAAATTCAAATATGAGAAATCCTCATCACAAGATACCGATAACTCCATTAATATTTTATCTTTGGACAAAATAATTAAGTTATAAATGGTATCTTGAAGTAGTAATCAAACACTGACAATAAGAGCATGTCAACCAACTATCTTTCTTTGGGCTGATAAATTGATCACATGTAAAAGCAAAGAATTGTCATGCATTTATTACCACGAGATGTACATGCAATTCCGTCAAATACGGACCTTCCTTTAGGCTGATCGGTATCCACATGAATTGCATACATACAACTTTTTATATCCAAAAAAAAAAAATAATTTGTACAAGAAAGATCACTTTGGTGCATGTTATTTCAATTAGATTACCTTGAAATATATACAAAACTATACTCATATTTGAATAATATCAGTAATTGAAAAAATTTCAATATTATCTTGATAGACTCAATTTCCTGTAAATTGGGCTATTTAAAGCCCAATCTTTAAACTTTAAATTGAGTCTATAAAAACCCAATTTTATCAAATCTGTCTCCTTCATCTTTCTTTTCCGTCCCTATACTTTCGTAGTTGGCATAAAATTAAAGTTTTCAGTTTTTGTCGATAATTGATCCAAAACTTGGCCAATTCTAATTCTATAGCAGAGGGCACAGGAAAGTTTCTAGGTAGGTAGTGAGTTCATTTAAAACCACTTAAAAACCAATCAGTTTTAAACTTATCCCGATCTTTTTAACAGAAATTTCCTGGACATGTCATGCCATCGCATTCTAAAAAACTGGCCAACCTTGAACAAAAAAGGGATATTGAAGAATGATAAGGATGAAAAATGGATTCAATTGAGTTCAATGATTTCTAAAATCTTTACACGTAGGATTGAGTCCATATGGGCCCAAAATAGCCCTTAAAACTTTTTTTTTGGAAAAAAAAATATTGATCCTTTTGTGATGTGGTTTTTCAATAAAAAAAAAAAGTTTTATTTTGTTAGAACTTGAAAACTTTAAGTCAAACCTTTAAAAAAAAGGAAGAAAATTGAAATCGACAAGTTTTCCTTTTTCTTTGTTTCTCCAAATCTGAAATTTCTTAATTGAAACCAAATTTCAAAAATTCTTTAAAATTGGAAACTCTCAAAATTAAATATGAATTTTTAAGAAATTTACCATAAAAATGATACCCAAAAAAATCTTTGATTTTCACCCCTTTTTTTATTGAGTAGAAAGTCTATTTCACACGCAAAAGAAAAGGTCTAAGTTCCCAAAAATAAATCGAAATTTTCCTTTTTTTTATTTTGAAATTCTAGAGATTCTTAATCAAAAGATGTTAGCTTGCCAAATATATATATATATATATACATATATACATACATACATTCATTTGCCCAAAGAAAATACTTGTAAAGTAGAAAAGATTCTTTAGAAAAAACAAATTCCAAAAAATAGTTGCCCAAGAAAATACTTGCCATTTTCCTGTGTTCTCGAGCTGCTATTTTTTATTTTTTATTCTATTTCCCACAATGAAGGAGGAAATCCTCTTTTTTTTTTTCTATGTGATAAAAATACCCCTTTTATTGAAATCCACATTCAAAAATTTTGAATAACCTTTTTTTTTTTGAAAATTAAAATATTCATAAAAAGTGCATATTTTAAAAGTTCACATAGCATTAAAATCATAAAAACTTAAAATATGCATAAAAAATTCCAATAACTCAATATGAGTGGCTCTGATACCACTTATTGGAAAAATAACTTGATGTAATAAATATACCAAATATCGCATTAAATCATTAGAGTTATTAATTTAATAAACTAGAATTGAAAACTCAGGTTAGATAAAAAATATACCTGATTCCATAGTCCAAAACTGAATAGAATAAAATATTGATTTTACCTTTGTCTAGGTAGAATCTAGGCACGGTCTTCTAGGTCAAAAGTATTCTCACAGAGTCTCTCTATATAATGGGGGTAATAAGGAGAAGACTGATATCTTGACTCAGGGACCATAGCCCTATTTATAACTATATGGATAACTTTACTTCCAAATTCATAATAGAAATTACCCGATTAGTTTATTCCAGTTACCTTACCGAATTCACTTAAATTTAGGTAACTTTCCAGCTATCCTTAAGTCACCCTTTGACATTCTCTATTTAACCCATCATAAATAGCAAATGTCCATTGGTATCTACATATTAATTTATTTCCATATCTTTTGATATATTTAAACCCAAGTTACCGAATTTTTCAAATTTATCAAATCACTTTCATATGACCTTAATTTATGGGCTTAACAGTGTATAATACATAATTATTTGAACATATAAACTCAATGTTAGATTAATTATCTAACATGGGTTGGTGATTCATCTACAAGGTTTGAGTGAATGCTAACGCTCGACTTGTCACTATGCAATTTTAACCAAGATCTAACTCAAAAATTGATTTTGCTTCGAGTCATCAAGCAAAACTCAAGCTTTGAAAATATTTATGAATAAACAAAAAATCAAAAAAAGAGAAATTAAGAGGGAGATAAAGAGAGTATGAGCATCAAGAACTCTTAGCAAAACTCCAAGAATTAATAAAAACTGTCAGAGACATCAACCACGACGTAGGCTGCTATGGTTCTCTCCTTATATCCCGAAGAAAATTTACTCTAATTAATCACATCATGGCTCCATTTATACCAATGTATGTAAGTATATAAATCATTGATATTTTCCTAGTTATTTTGCTTATGTGTTGATGGTACATAGACCAAATCATGTGGAGCCCATAGTCAATTAAGCCCAAAAGCCCACACATGGGCCACTCCAACACACACCCAATCAGCTTTTCTCCCTGATAGCCTCCCACTCAGTACCTTAACTAATCGATACTCGACAATCATTACTTAATCTATCGATGTAATATTCACTTTCCTTGAATCACGGAGGCAATCTTACGAGAATAGAAAGAAAATACACAATCATAGCCAATAAGAGAAGAAATCCCTATGACTATCTGGACTTTGCATATCTATAAGATTTTACAATTTTTGAATATCTTACGCCGTGACTCCCCAAAATCTTGGGACATTCTCAAAAGGAAACTAGAGTTTTATCACCCGCAGACACACGGCTTTCACGCTCGAAAGATATATAAACTATATGCACCTACCACCTAGGTAAGTTATGACTAAAATAGAACTTTCTCTCTCTCTACAATTAGTCTATTCTTTTCTTTCGAAAACTGTACTCTGACTAAGTGTCAGAACCTCCCTTGCAGGAGAGGTTTTATGTAGGTCTCACCCTTCAACGTTGACAGAAGACCAAGCCTCTTCGTTTGACTTAGTCAAGCTATCATCAGTGAAGCCAAACCCATTTCCAATAGATTTACACCGTCCGTGAAAAATAGACTGATTTTCCAGCCAAAACAATTTGTACTTTCACTCCTTCCCCCTCTTTATCATAACCTTAGCCAAGAGAAAGAGGCTCATAATCGGTTTTGAAGATGATGATATGGTAGAAGTGAATACCAACCGAAACAATCCGCTGATCATCACAACTAGAATTAGCTCTTACCTTGCTAAGATAACCTTTATAGACTAAGGAGCAGACTGCGACATCCTCTTTTGAGGTGCCTTCTAGTAGATGGGTCTCACCCCTTTCCGTCTCCAGCCCTCTGATCGGCCCATTAAAGGGCTCATTGGCAAATGCATCTATCCAGAAGGTGTTATCTCACTTGTTGTGTCT
This sequence comes from Dillenia turbinata, assembly GCA_037126225.1. NCBI lineage: Eukaryota > Viridiplantae > Streptophyta > Magnoliopsida > Dilleniales > Dilleniaceae > Dillenia > Dillenia turbinata. The sequence continues at coordinate 5,661,263 of JBAMMX010000019.1, read as the reverse complement.
CTAGGAATACCTCCTCATCATGTCACCTCTGGAACCACTTTCTACAAGGTAAAGCCTCCATCCCCTTACAACACCTTCCTAGGACATACCAGCCTAGATGGCCTCGAGGCACTACCGAGCACTATTCACGTGAAAATCAAGTTCAGAACAACTTTGGGGATCGGGACTCTCCATAGCGACCCAAATCCATCGACTGTTTCCTTGGCAGGAGGAAAAGAGGAGATTCTAGTGGTTGGCACTATGGAACTCAGGGACGACACTAAGCAACAATCCAAGCCCCAAGCTAGAGAGGAGGTAATTATAGTGTCTATCATTGATACACCTGGACAAACTATTCAGATCGATGCCTACTTGCCAACATGTCTTTAGAAGGCAGTCATAAACTACCTACAACATCATTCCAAAGTCTTTTCATAGTCCCCCGAGGACATGCCGGGCATTCACAACTTGGTCATAGTTCATAAGTTGACTATAGACGCCAGCTGTAAGCCTTTCAAGCAAAAGAAATGAGTGTTCGCACTAGAACGCCAATGTGTGATACATGAAGAAGTTCAAAAGCTCTTGGTAGTGTGGTTCAACTGAGAAGTCGAATACCCTAAGTGGTTAGCAAACATGGTCATGGTAAAGAAAGCAAATAGGAAGTAGAGTGTAACATCAATACCTCAGTGTATTCATTATTGTACTCCTCTTCATTTTATAAATGATATTATGCATGTTTATATGTAAAAAATCCACTAAGAATTTTTCCGTTAAAACCACTCCCGAAAATTTCAGTTTAATCGCCGACAATTCAAAAAATTTCCAAAATGACCACCGATGGTCCAATAATAATGAGGACAACTCTAAAGAGTATAAGAACCTTAAATTTGAATAGATCTTACTTCGTAGAGCTAAATCGTAAATTTTCTGAAAAATCATTGGTAAAACCCTAATAGGGTCGCATGTGACTCGGTAAAACTAAACGATCACGTTTTGATGCAGGATAAATTAAATTAGGCCTAATATGAGATTTTGGATCTAATGTGAAATTATAAAAATTTTCGAGGTCAAATGTAATTTTAATAAGTCAATGGACTCATTTGGAATTAATAAGAATTTAGAAGGATGGTTAGAATCTTTGGTAGGTTTGTAATTATATTGTAATTATTGGATTATAATTATTGGATTGGGGAAGTGAGAGGAAATGAATATTTTTTGGTTTGGTACAAAATGATCCGATGGTGAGAAATAACCCTACAGATGATCAATGATTGAGATTTAAGGAATTTAACAAATATATTCTCTCAAACCAAGACCAAACAAAAGGGGTAGAGAGGGTGATATGTGAGTGGCCAAATATGAAGTGAGGAGAGAAGAAATGTGTGACCTTTGAGAAGTAATCCAAGGGTGGAAATGGAGTTGTGGTGAAATGAATTAATTTGGACTATTGGATTGAGTTAGTAGCAGACAAGAGGACTATTCATTGAGTGAAAGTGTTGGGTTTCTTGAGAACAAACCAATGGTGAGGATTTAACTTGGAATTTGGATCAAAATTGTGAGCCTTTGGATCTTGGTCGGTGGGGACACAAAACTAATGAAGACTTGAGAGGTAGTGTGAGAAAGTGTGTTTGTAGTAAGTGAAAGAGAGAAACTGTGAGAGAAAGAGAGTAAATCTTGCTTGTGACCATGTAAATCCAATAGCTTAGAATTGACCTTGAAAATGTTTAAGGGCTAGGACTGAATGAAAGAAGTTAAATAAGCAAACACTTAGCTTCTTCTTCTTCAAAACCGTGTGATGTCTAAAGCAAGAAACAAAAACACTCTCCATTTTCTCTCATGGCCGTGAGCTTTAAGGTAGAGTGACTCAAAAAGTTTCTACAACACTACCCCAATATTTTTACATAGATCAATTTCTCATAAGCCCAATTACAACATATCCAAAAATTGAAGCAAAAAGAGGAGATTTGCATAACGAAGATCAAAGGGAGCTGAGAGCAACCCCATTGAAGAAAGGTTAGATTTCTGCAAACGCCACTTGGTAATTTTTGTGTAGATTCATCTCCCTCAAACCCTAACATAACATATGTAAGTTTCAAGCCAAAAGGAGACACCTAGCTTGATGAATAAGAGGAGGCCGAGAGGTATGAGCAAGGGAGAGGAAGAGATCTTTTGAAGATTTGAGATAAAAGAGATTCTGCATTTTGCTGAAATTTGAAGACTTCGTGTGAATGCCTTAACATGATATTTTAGCATGTTTTTATAACTTAGAGCCTAGGTGGAACCTAAATGAAGTATGAGGAATGTGTGCAGAAAAATTTACATGTTATGTGGCCAAAAATTTGAAGGAGAAATGTGTTTTTGGTGAGCTGAGAATTTAGTTTCAAAAGGCCAATCATGTGTGCTAAATTCTAGTGCAAAAGTGATCAATATTTGTGTATGATTGTTGATTTAAAATGATGGGAAAAAGGTGTATTAGTGAGTTGAGAATTTGTTCTTCATTTTGTAAATTTTGTGTGCAGGAATTTGAATGAGAATTATGAGTATTTAAATGTGCATGTTGGCTGAAAAATATTGTGTTCGTTGGCTGAAAACAATGGGATGCAGTTGTGCAAGAAAACTACCTTAAAAGCCAAGAAATGTGGTTTAATAATATGCAGAAATTTTCTGCACCAAAAATGAATGAGGTGGGGCCATTTTTATACTAGCCGAGAGGTGAATTTTGAGGAAAATGGGTCTTAATATGTGTAGAATTTTTGGTAAAGTAGTAAATGTGTGGGGTGTGCATGTAGTATTAGTATATGTATGCTAAGGTGATGTGATAAAATATGTATTAGTTTGGTGAGTAGCCGAGAATATAAGGAATGCATATGAGCATGTGTATATGTAATGATTTTAGAATGGGAAATCTTATGAATGAGTGATGATTATTGTTGATATGTAGATACGCATAATTTTAATGGATGAATTATGCAATCTGCAATGTGAATGTGGACTATTTTGTGCATAAAGGAGGTGAGATTTTAAGCATACAAAATTCTGAAATTTTGTGGACTGTTTTGAGTATACAAAATGATAGAATGTGAGAATGATGGTTTGGTGATAAAAAAGGGGACAACATAAGTATACATTAGAAGCCTACCTAGGATGCCCTGAACCTTGATTCTAGACGAAGAATTAATTTAAAATACAATTTTACCTAGTGACTTTCAATTTTATGATGCAAATTTTATATATATTATGTGTTGCCATTGTAGTGACACACTTGGTGACCGAGCCAGGAGAGCACATTTATTACACACTGTGCTATATTTTAAGAAGTGACATACCATCTCATATATTGCGAGTGGGATTTTGATGCTATGGTATTGATTGGCATACTCATGTTTTATTGCTTTTCAAAATTGACATATTTTATGACATGTATGAAAGCATGAGATTTGGTTTATGTTTTAATAAATGCTTCTTTTTGTGATCATTGGAGTGTTTTAAATGATTGATTCAAATGATATGCATCCATAAATTGTGTTGAAATGACATCGTGCCACTCTTTGAAATCTTCTTATGATTTATATACTACCATTTCCTTGGCACACTGACTTGAAATGGTTTAATGAAATGTTTAGGCTGGATGCCTACTTGTGATGTGATGATGTGATAATGTCCCTAGTGGACTACCGTAGTACGAAGGGCGTTTATAGAGGTACCCCATGTGTGTCTAGATACGCTTCTGCAGGAGGTATCCCCAAACGTCATATGTATAGTGACGGCCGGTTAAACCAAATCGGGGAAGACATGTGTGACGCCACTGTCTAGTATCGGGTGGGGTTCTATACATAATTTATTATATATATGCACGTAGACCTGGGCTAGCCAGTTGAAAAACCCCTATTGTGCCCATCATTGATCGTGGTAGACCATTGCCAAGGATATTTTATTGGCAAGCTCTAAATGATTTTGAAATGAAAATGGATGCATATGTTGGCGTTATGATGTATGATATATGAACATGTGATTTAAGAAAATGCCATGCTCAATTTGAAATATCATCTTGTATTAAAATATGTTTTGACATTCCGTGCTCATACATACTATGATAACATAATGTCGATCCCCTCACTCACTGAGTATTTTCCTTAATACTCACTCCTCACTCTTGTATGATGACAGATATAGATTTGGCAAGGAGACGTGTCGAGAGACTTTCAACACACTTGACACATATTTGAAGACGTCGAGTTTTGGGTATGGTACCAACCATTCTTCCATGATGAAATTGGATGATGTATACTTGAGGTCCATAGAATGGCCATGTACATATTATGAGATGATTGTAATTCTGTTATGGAAAATGTAAATTGAAACTCTCGAAAGTGTTGTATATTAATGCATTGAGGCAAAGTGTTGCATTTTTAAATTCTTTTACTTGGGAAATTATATTTTTAAGAAAAACAGGTTTTAAACAGGTGAAGATGTTAGCCTTGTATTGCCTTGATATGTGTGTCATGTGATTAGTAGCATACGGGGTAACGGGCGGCTGTTCATGGCCTTCGATTGAGGATCGGAGCATGACAGTTGGATTGGTATCAGAACTCTAGGTTGAGAGCTATGTTTTATGAAAAGAGTTTTGAAAATATTCCCAAGTACATTTTCAAAAGTCCTCGATACATATGACTATTTCTTTACAGTCCTGAGATCCTGGTACATAGTCTTAGACATATGAGTTCCTTTATTTTTAAGGGGTTAGATACGGTTCGTATCTAACCTAGTATAATATTTCCATCGGTTCTTATACCGATAACTTCATTCATTTTATGTGGTTAGTTACTTCGTAACTAACCCTAATTCTTGAATCATGCATAATGAATATTATTCCTTTGCAGAACTATGACAACTAGGCGGAGCACTAAATTTGCACCCCTTGAGCCACATGAAGTGCCCGAGGATACATCCTCATCATGTGCACCCCTTCAGTGCCTTCTCAACCGGCTACTACAGCTGCGGTTCCACCACCACCACTCGATGCATTAAGGAAGGTGTATGAGTGGTACAGCACACATGGGGTTCAGATGCCACCCCCACCACCACCGATGGCCACGCTGACTCCTCTGGCAACACCTACTCTTGTGGCACCGGATCCTCCACCGGTGGCCGATCCTTCTTCAGTATCTGGTCTAAGTGACACCACATCATCCATATTTAGGCGCATCCACGAGATGACATAGCTAGTCAAGGAAGCTCGGCAGTTGGGATGCACAGACTTTGCAGGACTCGGTGATGCCACTATGACTAAGCACTGGGTCAACCGGACCCGTCGGATCTTGATAGACTTAGGGTTGAGTGAGGAGTACAGGTTGCGGGTAGCAAAGAGATTACTAGATAGGGATACCCTCACTTGGTAGGAGACTATCTGTGATAACGCTATCGAGCCATTGTGGTGGGAAGACTTCTTGAGGGAGTTTGACCACAGGTACTTCTCAGAGTTTCAGCAAGACCGCAAGAGGGCAAAGTTCCTCCACTTACAGCAGGGGACTAGGTCAGTTGCGGAGTATGAGATATAATTGAGGAAATTAACAGCTTTTCTCCTCGATTTAGCGACACCGAAACAGTAGAGGTTCAAGTTTGAGGACGGCCTTAACTTAAACATTAGGAGGTGTATGACAGTCACACCCAGCTTCTCCCTCGTGGAGATGGTATATTCAGCCTACCATGCAGAGGAGATTATCCGGACTGAGAGTAGGCAGAGGGAGAGTAGAGATCAGAGGAAGAAAAGAGTTGGGACCCAGGTGAGTCAGAGTGCAAAGAGAGGTAGGACTTCTGGTTTTCATAGAGGCCCCTCTCCCTTTAGCCCAGCACACTTTGGATAGGGACCACGTCCTAACGGGTTTAGAGCACCGGCCCCCAGTGCCACGATTCAGACCACAATTCAGCGACACCCTCCTTGCCGCAGATGCAGCAGGCACCATCCTTCGAGAGCTTACAGGGTACCTATCACGTGCTTCCAGTGTGGGAAGCTGGGACAAATCAAGAGTTCATGACCTGATTTAGGACTTGGAGGTCAGGCGACTCCGAGTCATTCGAGTGGTCCGCGGGTAGGACAGTAGGGAGCAACTGTCATGCCCCGAACCGGGGTCATGAGCAGCTACCCGTTATCCTGGATGTTGGCTATATTTTTATAGAAAATTGGGCAGAACCTCCCCATATTTGTGGAGGTCTCCTATGTACAAATCAACCTGTATATTGAACAACCATCCTACCATCTAAATAAATGGGCCATCCCAGACATTCAACCACATTCAAATAATACCAACCAATCCACAGTGGACAACCAAGACAACGCAAGGCTATCATAAATACTAGCAGTCCTAGCCACAAACCTCAACTGTCATGCCCAACTAGAGCATGAGCAGTTGCCGCACTAGACGGGCCTAAATTTTATACACGTGTACAACAAATTCCCAAGTTAAAAATTTTAATTGCTTAAAAGTGCCTAAATGCAAGTGTAATGAGCCAATATGAGAGTTTCACAAATAAATGTCCATAATTTATACAGTCATCCCATAAAATGTATATGGCCAACTACGGACCTCAATATCAAGACCTCGCAAGGTCGACATAAAATACGGATTTCACATTTCAATTTAAACTTAGATCTCACCGTAGTGGATAAGTAAATCCACGAACACGCAGCCAACCTAGGGTTTCTCAGATCGCAGACCTAGCTTCCATTCGCCATTCGATTCAATCTGAAACCTATAACACTTCCAATTTGAAGCAAATGTTAGCAATTAACCCTAATTACTAAACCTTAGAACTATAACCAAACTCAGCCCTCACCTGCGCAGTGGAGGAATTACAGGAAATCATAGCTTAGGGTTTTCGAAGGCCTGCTGGTACTACTGGCTTAGGGCTTATGCGAAGATTGCAGAAGGGCTCTCGAAGGAGAGAGCAGAGTGCTCGAGCGTGTGAGCAAGGAAGAGAGAGACAGAGCACAGTCGCACGCAGGAGAGAGAGAGAGAGAGAAAGAGCGCGATAGAGAGTGAGATAGAAAGGAAGAACACCGAGCAATGATGGCCGATGGTCGGTGATGAGGGACAGCACGACTGTGCGCGATGGAGGGAGAGAAATAAAGAGAGTGACAGCGAGCGAGAGGAAGAGAGAGTTTGATAGAGAGAGAAATGGAAGAGAGAGACAGAAAGATGGCGAGAGATGAGATGTTACGATAGTGGCCGCGTGCGGTGGTTGAGGAGCCACAGTGAGCGGCAGAGAGAGCGACGGAAAAGAGGAAGATGAAGAGAGAAATCGCGAGAGGGAGAAACCAGAGAATGAGAGAGATCGATTAGGGCTGAAATCCCTAATCGATTTGGGGATGGATGGGGACACGACATTTCGAGTTCAAACGCTGCGTCTCCCCTCCTTCTCTTTTTTTTTTTTTTATAAATAAATTATATATATGTATATAATTTTACACCCACATTTCACTAGAATGCGAATTTCATAAAAATGGAGTTTATTATGATTCGCGAACACGGTAACTTAAAATATACCAAAATTTTAAATTTAATACGCCAAAATCGAAAATCAATATAAATAAATATTTTATATATATATTTCAAAAATAGGAGTACACTAGTACGGACACCGTAGTGTCGGCGTTATAGCACCTGCACATTCGAGTAATACTGCTCCACGGACGACAACCGGGAGCAACACTGTACTCGGTCCTTCACGACAGCAGCCGAGGGCACAGGCCCGCGTGTATGCTATGATGCAGGAGGATACTCAGGCAAACCTAGATATGATCATGGGTAATCCTCCCATAGATCCCCCTATTTAGGAGCTTTTATGTACTCTTCTTTTTGAAATCATATATATTATGATGAATATGTATAGTCATGACTAGTTAAAGCCCTAGAGGCTTAACTATTTTGATATATATATATACATATAGCTTTTCATGACTAGTTAAAGCCCGAGAGGCTTAACTATTTTGATATATATATACATATATCTTTTGCGCACCCTAAATTGATTCCTCTTTCAATTTCTTGCATCTAGGTACCATGAAAATATTCGGAGTCGATGCCTATGTTCTTAAAGACACCGGGTCAAATCATTCTTATGTGAGAACTTATTTTACTCAACAGTTGGGTAGGCCGTTATTGTCACTAGATGAGGAACTAATGGTTATCACTCCTTTTGGTGAACAGTTGATCAGCGATTCTGTATATAGAGGGAGCGATGTCATGATTAGGGAAACAGTGTTAGAATCAGATTTGATTCCACTCGACATAACGGACTATGATGCCATCCTAGGGACGGATTGGCTAAGTACTCAAAGGGCTTCCATGGACTGTTTCACCAAGGAAGTAGAGTTCCAAAGGTCTGAAGGCCCACCACTTATGTTTGCGGGTGAGAGACAGGTTTTACCCCATTATGTAATATCAATGATGGAGGTCAAAAGGATGATACACCGAGGATGTACGACAAATCTAGCCCACATGATAGATACCACCATAAAGGGTCCGAGGCTTGATGAGGTCCCGGTGGTATAAGAGTTTCTTGACGTATTCCCCGAGGAGCTACCCAAATTACCACCAATTCGAGAATTTGATTTTGAGATTGATTTGACCCCGGGGAATACTCCTATCTCTACTCTGCCATATAGGATAGCACTAGCCAAGTTGAGAGAGCTTAAGATTTAGCTGTAAAATTGCTGGACAAGGGATTTATCCGTTCGAGCACTTCACCTTGGGGTGCTTTGGTATTATTTGTGAAGAAGAAGGACGGTATCCTCCGACTTTGTGTAGATTACCAGTAATTGAACAAAGTCACTATCAAGAACCGATATCCGTTACCCCACATTGATGATCTGTTTGATCAGCTTCAGGATGCAAGGGTTTTCTCAAAGATAGATCTCCGTTTGGGTTATCACCAGTTATGGATTAGGGCCAAGGATATGTCCAAGACCACATTTCGCACCCGATACAGACATTTTGAGTTCTTGGTCATGCCATTTGGGCTAACCAATGCACCAGCCGCTTTCATGGACCTGATAAATCGAGTCTTCCATAATTACCTGGATTGGTTCGTCATCGTGTTTATTGATGACATCCTAGTCTACTCATAGAGTGATGAGGAGCATGCTCAGCACCTTCGGGTTGTTTTACAGATTTTTTACGAGAGACAATTATATGCCAAATTCACCAAGTGTGAAATTTGGTTGCGGCAGATTGGTTTTGTGGGACACATAGTCTCTGCGGAAGGTATTTTCGTTGATCCACAGAAAGTTGAAGCTATATTGAGATGGGAGCAGCCGCAAACTGTGACTGAGATCCGGAGTTTCCTTGGTCTTGCAGGTTATTACCGGCAGTTTGTAGAAGGATTCTCTCGGATTGCTGCTCCACTATCTAAGTTGACACGGAAGGACATCAAATTTCATTGAGATGATCACTGTGAGGGGAGCTTTTATGAGCTCAAATAACGATTGACATCCGCACCGATATTGGGCCTTCCCACTAGTAGCCAGGAATATGTGGTATACAGTGATGTCAGCCGATAGGAATTGGGTTGTGTACTGATACAGGATAGTCGGGTTATTGCATATGTTTCTCGATAGTTGAAGAAGCATGAGTTGAACTACCAGACTCACGAACTTAAGTTGGCCGCCATAATCTTTGCTTTGAAGATATGGTGATATTACTTATATAGGGTGACCTGCAGGGTATTCACAGATCATAAAAGTCTAAAGTATTTGTTCACCCAGTGGGAATTGAACCTCAGACAGAGGAAATGGTTGGAGTTATTGAAGGATTACGACCTTATCATCGATTATCATCTGGGAAAGGTAAATATTGTGGCAGATGCCTTGAGCCAGAAGTCATCATCTTCTCCTCAGACTATAGAAAATGCTTATCTCTCTTATTTGGTGGGACTCCGTGCATTAGGAGTTAATTTGGCTAGTGATGATCAAGGAGCACTACTAGCCCGATTTGAGGTGAGGCCGACCTTGCTTGACCGCATTAGGGAGCTCCAGGGATCAGATGAGAAGCTCTGAGGTATTCTTGATAGGATCCATAGGGGTGATGGCAGAGATTTTCGAGTCCTTGATGACGGACTAGTGGTATACTAAGAGCGGGTTTACGTTCCCGCTGACAACGATTTTTGGAGAGCAATTCTTGAGGAGGCTTATTCCTCTGCTTATGCTATGCATCCAGGCGGTACGAAGATGTACCGGACTATCCGAGATAGTTATTGGTGGCCCGGTATGAAGAAGGAGATCGTAGAGTTTGTTACTTGATGCCTGGTGTGTTAGTAGGTGAAGGCTGAGCATTAGCGACCCGCCGACACTTTACAGCCTCTTCCCATTCTCAAATGGACGTGGGAACATATCATGATGGATTTTGTGATGGGACTACCGCAAACTTCAGCACGACACGATGCTATATGGGTGATCGTCGATAGACTTACCAAGTCCGCACACTTCATTCTTATTCGTGGTGATTATTCCTTGGAGGTGTTGACATGCCTCTATATCGACACCATTGTTAGACATCACGAGATACCTATGTCGATAGTGTCAGACAGAGACCCTCAATTTACATCTAGATTTTGGCCTAGATTACAGGAGGCATTGGGCACTAGACTGAGCTTCAGCATAGCATACCACCCCCAAACCGATAGTCAGTCAAAGAGGACTATCCAAACTCTAGAGGACATGCTGAGAGTATGCATTATGGATTTTCAAAGTAGCTGGGATCGGCATCTCCCATTGGTAGAGTTTACATATAATAACAGTTATTAGGCCAGCATTGGGATGCCTCTGTATGAGGCATTATATGGGAGGAAATGCTGAATTCCGTTGTGCTAGGATGAGGTAGGAGAGAGGCGACTCAGCAGTGTTGAGATTGTTGAGGAGACTAAAGAAAAAGTAAGGATCATCCATGAAAGGATGAAGGCCATCCAGGACTGACAAAAGGTTTATACCGATAGGAGGTGGCGACCACTTGAATTCAAAGAGGGAGACATGGTTTTCCTAAGAATATCACACTACAAAGGGGTGATTCAATTCAGGCAGTGGGGTAAGCTAAGCCTCAAGTATATTGGGCCTTTTCGTATCCTTGAGAGGGTCGGAAATGTGGCATATAGGCTAGACCTGCTAGATCAGCTTTCACATATTCATGATGTCTTCCACATCTCGGTACTTAGAAAGTACCTACCTGATCTATCACATATCCTAGAGCCTCCGCCAGTTAAGTTGTGGGGAGATTTGAGTCTACCAATTCAGCCCGTGGCTATCCTTGATTAGCAGACTAGGAAGCTGTAGAGCAAGGAAGTTTCTTTAGTCTGAGTCTTATGGAGGAGTGACCAGGTCGAGGACGAGACCTGGGAGCCCAAGGAGGCCATGAAGAGACAATACCCTCAACTTTTCTTTGTATAGTCTTCTTTTGTTTCGAGGACAAAACTTATTTTAAAGGGTTAGAAAAATATAACACCGATACCTCGGTGTACTCAATATTGTACTCCTCTTCATTTTATATATGATATTACTCATATTTCTATGTAAAAAATCCACTAAGAATTTTTCCGCTAAAACCACTCCTGAAAATTTTAACTCAATCACCGACAATTTAAAAAATTTCCAAAATAACCACTAATGGTCCAATAATTATGAGAATGACCCTAAAGAGTATAAGAATCTCAAATTTGGGAAGATCTTATTTCGTAGAGCTAAATCGTAAATTTTCTGAAAAATTGTCAATAAAACCCTAGTCAGGTCGAATTTGACTCGATAAAGCTAAGCATCACGTTTTCACGCAGGATAAATTAAAGTAGGCCTAATACGAGATTTTGAGTCTAATGTGAAATTATAAAAATTTTAAGGGTCAAATGTAATTTTCATAAGTCAAGGGATTCATTTGGAATTAATAAGAATTTAGAAAGATGGTTAGAATTTTTGGTTGGTTTGTAATTAGATTGTAATTATTGGATTGGGGAAGTGAGAGGAAATGAATTTTTTTTGGTATGGTGCAAAATGATCCACTAGTGAGAAATAACCCTAGAGATGATCATTGGTTAAAATTTAAGGAATTTAACAAATGTATTCTCTCAAACCAAGACCAAGCAAAAGGGGTAGAGAGGGAGATATGTGAGTGGCCAAATATGAAGTGAGGAGAGAAGAAATGGTGTGACCTTTGAGAAGTAATCCAAGGGTGGAAATAGAGCTGTGGTGAGATGAATTAATTTAGACCATTGGATTGAGTTAGTGGGAGACAAGAGTACTATTCATTGAGTGAAAGTGTTGGGTTTCTTGAGAACAAACCAATGGTGAGGATTTAGCTTGGAATTTGGATCAAAATTGTGAGCCTTTGGATCTGGGTTGGTGGGAGACACAAAATTAATGAAGACTTGAGAGGTAGTGTGAGAAAGTGTGTTTATAGTAAGTGAAAGAAAGAAACCATGAGAGAGAGAGAGTGAATCTTGCTTGTGACCATGTAAATCCAATGGCTTAGAATTGACCTTGAAAATGTTTAAGGGTTAGGATTGAATGAAACAAGATAAATAAGCAAACACTTAGCTTCTTTTTCTTCAAAACCGTGTGATGTCCAAAGCAAGAAACAAAAACACTCTCCATTTTTTCTCATGGCCATGAGCTTCAAGGTAGAGAGACTCAAAATTTTCTACAACACTACTCCAATATTTTTACATAAATCAATTCTTCACAAATCCAATTACATCATATCCAAAAATTGAAGCAAAAAGAGGAGATTTGCATAGTGAAGATCAAAGGGAGCCGAGAGCAACCCCATTGAAGAAAGGTTAGATTTCTGCAAACGCCAGTTGGTAATTTTTGTGTAGATTCATCTCCCTCAAACCGTAACATAACATATCTAAGTTTGGAGCCAAAATAATATGCCTAGCTTGGTGAATAAGAGGAGGCTGAGAGCTATGAGCAAGGGAAAGGAAGAGATCTTTTGAAGAGAGGTCTTGGTTAGGCTTGAAGCATCAAGATTTGAGGTAAAAGAGATTCTACACTTTGTGAAAATTTGAGGACTTTGTGTGAATGCTTTAACATGATGTTTTAGCATGTTTTTATAACTTAGAGCCTAGGTTAATGAAGCATGAGGAATGTGTTCAAAAAAATTAACATGTTATGTGGCCAAAAATTTGGAGGAGAAATGTGTTTTTGGTGAGCTGAGAATTTAGTTTCAAAAGGCCAATCATGTGTGCTGAATTCTAGTGCAAAAGTGATCAATATTTGTGTATGATTGTTGATTTAAAATGATAGGAAAAAGGTGTATTGGTGAGTTGAGAATTTGTTCTTCATTTTGTAAATTTTGTGTACAGGAATTTGAATGAGAATTATGAGTATGTAAATCTGCATGTAGGCTGAAAAACATTGTGTTTGTCAGCTGAAACAATGGGATGTAGTTTTGCAAGAAAACTACCTTAAAAGCCAAGAAATGTGGTTTAATAATATGCAAAAATTTTCTGCACCAAAAATGAATGAGGTGAGACCATTTTCATACTAGCCGAGAGGTGAATTTTGAGGAAAATGGGTCTTAATGTGTGTAGAATTTTTGGTAAAGTAGTAAATATGTGGGGTGTGCATGTAGTGTTAGTATATGTGTGCTAAGGTGATGTGATTAAATGTGTATTAGTTTGGTGAGTAGCTGAGAATGTAAGGAATACATATGAGCATGTATATATGTAATGATTTTAGAATAGGAAATCTTATGAAGGAGTGATGAATTCAATTGATATGTAGATACACAGAATCTAATGGATGAATTATGCAATGTGTAATGTGAATGTGGACTATTTTGTGCATAAAGGAGCTGAGATTTTAAGCATACTAAATTCTGAAATTTTGCAGACTATTTTGAGTATACAAAGGGATAGAATGTGAGAATGATGGTTTGGTGATGAAAAAGGGGACAGCATAAGTATACATTAGAATCATACCTAGGATGCCCTAAGCCTTGATCATAGAAGAAGAATTAATTTAAAATACAATTTTACCTACTGACTTTCAATTTTATGACACAAATTTTATATATATTGTGTGTTGCCATTGTAGTAACATGCTTGGTGACCGAGCGAGCAGAGCACATTTATTACACATTGTGGTATATTTTAGAGAGTGACATATCCTCTTATATACTGTGAGTAGAACTTTGATACTATGATATTGATTGACATACTTATGTTTTATAGCTTTTCAAAATTGATATATTTTATGACATTTGTGAAAGTATGAGATTTGTTTTATGTTTTAATAAATGCTTCTTTTTGTAATCATTGGAGTGTCTCAAATGATTGATTCAAATGATATGCATCTATGAATTGTGTTGAAATGATATCGCGCCACTCTTTAAAAACTTAATATGATTTATATGCTTCCATTTCCTTGACAAACTGATTTGAAATGGTTTAATGAAATGTGTGGGCTAGATGCCTACTCGTGATGTGATGATGTGATGATGTCCCTTGTGAACTACCGTAGCTTCGAAGGGCGTTTGTTAAGGTACCCCATGTGCATCCAGATACGTTTCTGCAGAAGGTATCCTCAAACGTCATATAGTCACGGACGGTTGACCCAAATCAGGGAGGACATGTGTGATGTCACTATCTAACACTGGGCGGGGTTCTATACATGATTTATTATATATATGCACGTAAACACGGGCTAGCCAGTTGAATCGTAAGAGGAGAAAGTGTGCGTTGCCACTATCTAGCACTTGATGAGGCCCGTGGCCAACATTGGGGTAGAGAGTTAAATATGTTTATACTTGCATATGAAAAACCCCCAATGCGTCCGTCATTAGTCGTGGTAGACCATTGCCAGGGATATTTTATTGGCAAACTCGAAATGATTTTCGAAATGAAAATGGATGCATATGTTGATATTATGATGTTTGATATATGATCATGTGATTTAAGAAAATGCCATGCTCAATTTGTAAAATCATCTTGTTTTAAATTGTGCTTTGACACTCCGTGCTCACATATACTATTGATAACATAATGTCGATCCCCTCACTCACTAAGTATTTTCTTTAATACTCACCCCTCACTCTTGTATGATGACATATATAGATTTCGCAGGGAGACATGTCGAGAGACTTTCAACACACTTGACATACATTTGGAGACGTCGAGTTCTGGGAATGGTACCAACCACTCTTCCACGATGAAATTGGATGATATATACTTAAGGTCCATAGAATGACCATATATATATTATGGGATGATTGTAATTATATTATAGAAAATATAAATTGAAACTCTCAAAAGTATTGTATATTAATGCATTGAGGCAAAGTGTTACATTTTAAAATTCTTTTACTTGGGAAATTATATTTTCAGGAAAAACCGATTTTAAACAGGTGAAGATGTTAGCCTTGCGCTGTCTTGGTATGTGTGTCGTGTGATTAGCAGCATATGGGATAACGAGCAATTGTTCACAGCCTTCGATTGAAGATCGGGGCGTGACACAGAGGATATGAATGAACTTCACTAACCTTAATAAGGAGTGCCTAAAAGATAGCTATCCGCTCCTCACCGACATGCCCGTAAAAAAAACTGATGTTAACGACCATGTTACTGATCTAGAAAAAATGTTCTGGACATTGAAACAATATAACATGAGGCAAAACCCTAGAAAGTGCACCTTCAGAATCATATGTTGAAAGTTCCTAGGCTTCTTGATCACCAACCGAGGGATCAAGGTAAATCCAGAGAATATCTAAGCCATACTTGACATGGCACCGCCTAGGACAGTGAAAGTTATGTAGTGCCTCACTGGCAGAGTCGCTGTCCTCAACCGATTCATGTCAAAAGTAAAGGAGAGTACAAACCCTTCTATGACTCTCTAAAAAAGTCTCAAAAGTTTGCATGGATGCCTAAATATCAGACCGCATTCGAAAAGCTCAAAAGATACTTCATGTTACCTCCACTCCTATCCCAATCGATTCCAGGTGAGAAACTCCTCCTCTACCTCTCTATTTTTGATCAAGCACTCTACTCTATTTTTGTGAGATAGGAATTCACTGCATAGAAGCCAATATACTACATCAGCCAAATACTCTATAAGTCGGAGGTCAACTACCGACCCATTGAGAAGATAGCCTTTACACTAATCATTACCTCCAAATGCCCCTGACAGTACTTCCAGGCCCATACTATTGTAGTGCTAACCAACTAGCCGCTAAAACAAATCTTATAAAAGAGGGACACTTTGGGGTGGCTCATTAAGTGGAGTATTGAACTAGGTGAGTTCGACATCAAATATAGCCGAGAACTGCCATTAAGGGCCAAGCCCTTGCCGATTTCATCCTGGAGTGCACATTCCCAATGATTGTTAAATAGTTCCCCATCGATGACCAAAAGGAATGCCAATTGCCCGAATGGACCCTCTATATAGATAGGTTATCTAATTCATTAGGCAATAGAGCTGGACTCATCTTAGTTGGGCCTGACAACTTCAAGGCTGAATATGCTCTTTGTTTTGACTTTCGAGAGACCAACAACCAACCGAGAACAAAGCTCTTGTGACCAGGCTACAGATCATAGCCTCACCAGGAGCCCGAAACATACGAGTCTTGACCAATAGTTAGTTATATGTTAAACAAATCAAGGGGGTCTACAAGACCAAAGAACCAACAATGGCGAAATATCTCTCCACGATACACCAAGTTGTAGTAGTTCGATAGGGTAGACATATAACAAATCCATCGATTAGAAAATGCTTGAACTGATACATTTTCAAAGTTTGTCAGCTCAAACTCGGTAGCAACCAGTCGCAATGCCTACATAGTGAGTCTACCATACCCTAATATCAAAGAGCGCTAATAGGACTTGACAATAGACAACACACCAAGTTGGAAGGATCCCATTAAGGCCTACCTAAAGAACAGACAACTGTCGAGCTCTCCCATTAAAGTTGTCAAGACAAGGTGCAAGGCCGCCCATTATGCTATTATTAACGGTAGTCTCTACAAGAGGTCCTATACACACACGTATCTAAAATGTTTAACACCCGAAGAAGGGTACTACATCCTTTGAGAAATCTATGAGGGGATATGCGACAATCACTTAGGTACTCAAAATCTGGTGAATAAAGCCCTCCGACGTGGGTATAACTGGCCAACTATGAAAGCCGGTGCGGATGGCTATGTTAAAAGATGAGATACGTGTTAGAGTTTCTCATCAGTGCCATACCTACCCACTTTCGAGCTCAAAGCAATAGCCAATCCATGTCCATTCACTCAATGGGGAATGAACATCCTGGGACTATTCCTTCTAGTAACCAAACAACGTAAGTTTTTGGTCGTAGCCATCAACTACTTCACTAAGTGGGTAGAAACTGAACCACTAGCTCAAATCATTATCGTCTAGCAGCAGCACTTCGTGTAGGCATTCATCATCACCAGATTCGATATACCCCACGTCTTGATCACAGATAATTTAAAACAGTTCGATAACAGAAGTTTCTGAGACTTTTATGACAAGCTAGAGATCCAGCACTACTTTACTTTAGTTGTCTACCTACAGGCCAATAGCCTCATAGAGGTAACTAAGCGAATTATCCTACAAGGACTGAAGGCCACACTAGATGAAGTCAAGAGTTGTTAGGTAGACGAACTCTATAGTATTCTTTAGGCCTATCGATTATTGCCTTAAAGGGCTATAGGAGAGACACCGTTCAGCCTTACATATGATAAGGCAGTCATACCAGTCGAAATCGGCATTCACTCACTAAAGGACCAATATACAGAAAGATAGAGTGAATCCACTCTATGTGCACAACTAGACTTACTCCATGAGCTAAGGAAAACTGCATCCATCTGAATGGTAACCTACCAATAGAAGATAACTAGGTATTACAACAGACGAGTCAAAACTAGAATATAATCAGAAATTCGCCCAAACACTTATCACCTCGATCACCTAGATAGCTTACCCGTACCTAGAATGTGGAACTTTGAAAACCTACACATCTATTACTAGTAAAGGCTAGTGCACTACCAGATGAACACGTCTTGACCACATGAAATATGATGATCAATTAAAACCTCTGCGATCCTATATCCTACAATGATAATCTATCGATTTGCTCTTGTGTCTTTTAGGACCTACTGTTAGAGATCTATCTCCCCAAATGAACCAACGCCGCCCCATCCTATCATAAAGATTTATCTCTTAGAACAGGTCAACATTGACCTATCCTATCATAGGGATATTTCTTCCTGAATAGGTAAGCATCACTTTATCCTGTAGTTAGGACTATCTCTCCAATTGGGTTAATGTTGTCCTCTCCTATCATAGGGATCTATCTCCCTAAATGGGCCAACGTCGCCCTATCCTATCGTTAGGATCTATCTCCCTAAACAAGCCAATGTCACCGTATCCTATTGAATGAACTCACTCATTCAATCACAGAAAACAAGAACGAAAGGACAACATCGTCCCATGTCTAGTAGGAAGAAAGCCAATCGATCCTAAAATCTGTCATCGATCAAATCCTATTGGTTACATTGGTCACTCAATAGATGTAACACAGACACCTCGGTGTACTCATACTTGTACTACTCTTCATTTCATATATGAGATTCACATGTTCTATATAAAAAATTTGCTAAGAAATTTTTTCACTAAAACCGCTTTAGAAAAGATTTCGATTCAAATAGCTGGAAACTACAAATTTCCAAAATAATCATCGATGGTCCAAAGCTAACTAGAATCACTTTAGAATATATAAGAACCTCAAATTAGGGAAAATCAGGGTAAATCAGGTTTCGTAGAGCTAAATTCGCCAATTTCTGAAAAATGGCCCGAAACCCTAATTTTGGGATAGAGAGCTTCTGGAAAGACTAAATGACTGCATTTCAATGCAAAATGGACTTAGTTAGACCTAATATGAGGTAAGGGGCCTAGTGTAGAAATATGAAAAATTTTGGGGTCAAAATGGAATTTTCAAAGTTTAAGGGACTTGTTTGCAATTTACAATAACTTAGAATTAATCTACTAATTTTATTCTCCTAAAACCCTAATTGGACAAGTGTAGAGAGAGGGTGGAATATGATTGGCTCAATGGTTGAACAAGTATACACAAATATAAATAAAAGAGAGTTGAAAACTTTGACCTTTGAATTTTAATCCAAGGTTGGTGAGGTGCTTGTAGTATGTTGGACAAATGAGAGCACTAGGATCTTGATGTAGAGAGTGAAAGAGACCTTGAAGAAAAATCAAGAAGTAAAAGAGGAATAAAAAAATTAAAATGGTAAAATGATCCATGGTGAAAATTTGTTAAAGAATAAATCAAGGGCCAAGAAACAAAGGCAAGTCACATTTGATTTCTTCAAACCCTAGACCAAACATTAAACAAGTGGTTTTAGAGAGGAAGAAAACAAAAGGAATAAAATAAAATAAGTCTTGTTCTCTAAAATGTAATTCAAGGGTTAGGATTAATTTTTAATCAATGAATGGCCAAGATTAAGCTTGAGTAAATATAACAAGCCAAAGTAACCCTAGCCTCCATTCTTCTCAAAAACTTGGGAGAGAAAACAAGGAAGAAAACTCTCCATTTTCCCTTCTCTCAAACCATGAACTCCACCTTGAAGAAGAAGATGATTTCTCCACATCACCCCTAAATATTTTTACATAGATCTTCTCCTTTCAAGCCCTAGTATCACATAGACCAAAAGGAGAACTCTACCTTGGTGGATCTAGAGTGGCCAAGAGTCCAAGAAAGAGAGGAAATCTGGTTTCTTCAAAGCTTCAACCAGACTGCATAAGGTAAGAACATTTCCTCTCATTCTATGTCACAACATATCTTAATTTGGGGTTAAAAGGAGAAGCCTAACTATGTGACTCAACCATGGCTAAAAGTTAGGAGGAAGGAAGGAAGAAGGATCCTTGAAGGAAAGTTTAGATTTGGGCTTGAAACATCAAGTTTTGAGGTAAGGAAAAATTCTGCACTTGTTGAAAGTTATGGATCTTGTGATTTTGTTTTGAACTTGTAATGATTTGGTTAGTTGTTTTGAAGGATCCTTGAGTCTAGTCCAAAGTATGTTCTAAGTCCATGTTTTTAAGCTCTTAATCATCATAGAAATCATGATGAACATGAGGTTTGGTGGTCTGAAATTGAATGAGGAAGGAAAGATTTGATGTAAACATTAAAACTTTAAATTTCTGCAACATAGGGCAAATTGACCAGGCTCTAATATTTCTGCAATAAATTTCTCTGCATAAATGCAAATTGAGTGAGGTCTTCTGCATATGAAACTAGACTTCCATAGCATTAAAATGAGATATGATTCATCTGATTCGGAAGAGAATTGGATTTTTAGTGATTTTTCAAATTTAGGTGTTCTATAGAGAAATACCCTGTTCTGTCCTGTTTTGGCCGTGGACTTGTTCTCAATTTTGAGGTATCTTCTGGTCTGAATCATCCTGATCCCTAGTTATGAAATTTGTATATCTATGTCTTATCTTTAATTTAAGATAAGAATCATGTGATTTGAATATGTGTAGAGAATGTTACAGCCTTTTTTCTATGACTGTGCAAATTAGAAATATTGCAGTCCAAATTTCTTAGAATGAATCTTCATGCCTTTGTGTATCTGAAGTAAGTTAGGCTGAAGATGTTAAGAATTATTGTTTTATAGTTAGTATAGGTGTATTAAGTATGGTAATAAGTTGTGTTAGTTTGGTAGTTGGTTTGGGATATAAAGAATGGAAATGATTTGCATGCGAACTGTTTTGTATATACAAGAGTTACAAATGAGGTGATGAGTTAAGTGGTTTATATGTAGCATTTTAGTATTTTGCTTGGTGATCAAACGAGGGGAGCCCTTTTTCTGCTTGTTGTGGAGCATTCTAGGGAGTGACGTACCCTCCCGTATACTTATTGATTGAACAAATCTATGTTTTTATAGTTTTCAAATGACATGGTTTGTGATGTGTGTGAAAGCATGCAGGTGATATATTTTTACAAATGTTTCTTTCATGATCATTGGAGTGTCTCAATGAATTGTTTCAATGATATGTATCCATCAAATTTGTGTTGGAAATGACTTTGTGCCACTTTTGTGTACTTGACATGATTTACATACTTCCATTGGTATTAGCACATTTATTTGACTTGGTTTAATAAATTATTATGGGCCAAATCGCTTACTTGTGATGTGTGGGTCGGCTGCCCACTTGTGATATGATGATGTGATGATGTCCATGATGGACTTCCGTAGCTACGAAGGGCTTTGACAGTGGCACCCATTGTGTCCGGATATGCTTCGGCCAGAGGTATCCCCCAAATACCATATGTATAGTTGCGGCTGGATGAACCATATAGGGGAGGACGTGTGTAATGCCACTATCAAGCTCCGGTTGGAATGCTATACATGATTGATTATGTGTGTTTGATACTATTGAAGTCTGTGGCCAACATTGGGGAAGAGAGCTTGAATTTTTCTTTATACTTGCATATGAAACACCCCCAATGTGCCCATTATTGGCCGCAGTAGACCATCCCCGGGGATATTTTTTTGGCTAGCTCTATAAGATTTTGAAATGTTGACAGATGCGTGTGTGGATACCATGATGTGTGACATATGATTAATAAATTGTGGGAAATATCATGATTGTTTTATAATGCGATCACATTTTAAAATTTTGTTTTGACACTCCGTGCTCATACATATGATTGATAACATATTATCGATCCCCTTACCACTGAGTATTTCCCATAATACTCACCCCTCATTTTCCATGATTCTAGATATAGATTGGCAGGGAGACATGTCGAGAGCCTTTTGACACATTTAGCATTCATTTGGAGATTATGCGCCTTGGGTATGGTTCCGATTATGCTTCCACAATGAAGTTTGAAAATAATATATTTATCTGAGGTCTATAGCATGACCATTGTATATTTATTTGGGATAACTGTATTTATGTTATGTAAATATATTTGAAACTCTCGAATCGTTGTTTATTCATGCATTAAGGCATAGTGTCATGTTTCAAGTTTACTTTTACTTAGGAACATGTTTTTGAGTAAAACAGGTTGTTTTTTTTTTTTTTTTTTTTTTTTGTTTAGGATTACAGGTTGATTTTAATAGTCTTGTGGTGTCCTGGTATATGGGGAGGTTTTACCCGTATATCGAGATATCATGACGGTTGTCGTGTGCTCGAGCCCTGGGTCTGGGCATGACAATTCGGTTGATATCAAAACTCTAGGTAGGGAGCTATATTTTATGAAAAGAGTTTTGAAAACATTCCCAAATACATTCTATAAAAAAAAGTCCTCAATAC
Source organism: Dillenia turbinata (assembly GCA_037126225.1). Classification (NCBI taxonomy): domain Eukaryota; kingdom Viridiplantae; phylum Streptophyta; class Magnoliopsida; order Dilleniales; family Dilleniaceae; genus Dillenia; species Dillenia turbinata. The sequence continues at coordinate 5,638,967 of JBAMMX010000019.1, read as the reverse complement.
ATATGAGAGTTTTTTTACAATCATAAGATCCCACTACATGGTCTTAGGCATATGAGTTCATTTATTTTTAGGGTGTTAGATACGGTTCGTATCTAACGTAGCATATCTATTCCATCGGTTCTTAAACCGATAACTCTATTCATTTTTGGGGGTTAGTTACTTAACAACTAACTCTATTCCTTAATTTATGCTTAATTAAAATTCTTTCTTTACAGAACTATGACAACTAGGAGGGGCACTAGATTTGCACCTGAGGCACCTATAGTACCTGAGGAAGTTTCCTCACCATGTGTACCCCCTCCAGTGCCTTCTCAGTCGGCTACTATTGCCGCAGTTCCACTACCACCACTCGAGGCACTTAGGTAGATCTATGAGTGGTACTGCTTATACAGGTTTCAGATGCCACCCTCACAATCATCGATTGTCCGCGCTGAGAGTAGGCAGAGGAAGAGTAGAAGTCTGAAGAGGAAGAGGACTGGGTCACACTTAGGGCAGAGTTCGAAGTGGAGTAGGAGCTTCAACTCCCACAAAGGTCGCTCTAATTTTAGGCCAGTCGAAATTGGATAGGGACCACGTCCCCAAGGGTTTAGAGCACCGGCCCCTAATGTTTCTAGTCATCCCACAACACAGCAGTATTCTACTTGTCACAAGTGCGGCTGAAGTCATGATCGAAATTTCACAGCTTTTATTAAATGCTTCCAGTATGGGAAGCAAGGACACATTTGGAGTTCTTGTCTTGATCTAGGTTTCAAAGGTCAGGTGACATAGACACACACGGGTAGACCACTGACAGGTCAGTAGGGAGCACCTACATTTTCAGTACACACCTCTCCACGGACTGCAGTCGAGAGTAACATTGTACTAGACCCTTCACGATAGCAACCGAGGGCACCAGCCCGCATGTATGAGATGACACAGGAAGATGCTCAGGTGAACCCAGATGTGATCATAGGTAATCCTCCCATAGATCCCTCTATTTAGGAGTTTTATGTACCATTCCTTCTTTTTGAAATCATATAGATCATGATAATTATGTACCACTATGACTAGTTAAAGCTCTAGAAGCTTAACTGTTTCAATCCTCTTTTTGAAAACGTGCATTCCATGATGATATGTATGGTCATGACTAGTTAAAGCCCTAGAGGCTTAACTATTTAATATATATATGTATATATATCTTTCGCACACCTTAAATTGATTCTTTTTCAAATTCTCGCATCTATGTACTATGAAAATATATGGTGTCAATAACCGTGCTCTTATTGACATTGGGTCGAATTATTCTTATATGAGAGCTTCTTTTACTCAATAGTTGGGTAGGCCGTTATCGCTACTAGTTGAGGAGCTACTAGCTATTACTCCTTTTGGTAAGCAATTGGTTAGAGATTCTATATAGAGAGGGTGTCATATCATGATTGGGGAGACAGTATTGGAAGCAAATCTGATTCCACTTGACATAACAGACTTCGATGCCATCGTACAAATGGATTGGTTGAGTACTCATAGGGCTTCTATGGACTGTTTCACCAAGGAGGTGGAGTTTCGGAGATCGGAAGGGTCACCATTGACGTTTGTGGGTGAAAGACGGGTATTACCCTATTGTATATTGTTAATGATGGAGGCCAGGAGGATGATATGCCGAGGATGCACGACATATCTTGCTCAAGTTATAGATACCACTAGAGAGGGTCCGAGTCTTGATAAGGTCCCAGTGGTACAGGAGTTTCCCGATGTATTCCCCGAGGAGCTACCCGAATTATCACCTGTTCGGGAGTTGGACTTTGAGATTGATTTGATTCCGGGAACTACTTTTATCTCTATTCTGCCATGTAGGATGGCTCTAGTCGTGCTGAGAGAGCTCAAGATTTAGTTGTAGGAATTGTTGGATAAGATATTTATCTGTCTGAGCACTTCACCTTGGGGTGCTCCGGTGTTATTTGTGAAGAAGAAGGATGGTACCCTCCTACTTTGTATGGATTATCGGCAATTGAACAAAGTTATTATCAAGAACCGGTATCCGTTGCCTCGCATTGATGACCTGCTTGATTAGCTTAAGGGTGCCAGGGTTTTGTCGAAGATAGATCTTCTGTCGGGTTATCATCAGTTGCGGATTAGGGCCGAGGATGTGCCCAAGACCACATTCCATGCCAGATATGGACACTTTGAGTTCTTGGTCATGCCATTTGGGCTGATCAACACACCCACCGCATTTATGGATCTAATGAATCGGGTCTTTCACGATTATCTAGATCGATTTGTCATTGTATTTATTGATGACATTCTAGTTTAATCGCGGAGTGATAAGGAGCATGCTCAACACCTTCAGGTTGTTTTACAGATCCTCCGCGAGAGACAGTTATGTGCCAAATTCACCAAGTGTGAATTTTGGCTATGGCAGATTGGTTTTCTGGGGCATATTGTTTCTGTAGAAGGCATTTTTATTGATCCGCAGAAAGTTGAGGCTATACTGAAGTGGGAGTAGCCGCAGACCATGACTGAGGTTCGGAGTTTCCTTGGTCTTGTAGGTTATTATCGGCGGTTCATAGAGGGATTCTCTTGGATTGCTGCTCCATTATCTAGGTTGACAAGAAAGGATATCAAATTTTATTGGGATGATCATTGTGAGTCGAGCTTTCAGGAGCTCAAATGATGATTAACATCTGCACCGATAACGGCTCTTCCCACTAGTAGTCAGGAGTATGTAGTATATAGTGATGCTAGCCGATAGGGATTGGGTTGTGTACTAATGTAGGATAGCCAGGTTATCGCATATGCTTCTCGACAGTTGAAGAAGCAAGAGTTGAACTACCCGACACACGATCTTGAGTTGGTCGCCATAGTCTTTGCCCTGAAGATATGGCGACATTACTTGTACGGGGCGACCTGTAGGGTATTCACGGATCATAAGAGCCTGAAGTACTTGTTTACCCAGCAGGAATTGAACCTTAGACAGAGAAAATGGTTGGAGTTATTGAAAGATTATGATCTTATCATCGATTATCATCCAGGAAAGGCAAACGTTGTGGCAGATGCCTTGAGCCGAAAATCATCATCTTCTTCTCAGACGACAGAGAGTACTTATCTCTCTTGTTTGGTGGGACTCCGTGCATTAGGAGTCAACTTGGCTAGTGATGATCGAGGAGCACTTCTAGCCCGATTTGAGATGAGGCTGACCTTGCTTGACCGCATTACAGAGCTCCTGGGATCAGATGAAGAACTTCGGGGTATTCTTGATAGGGTCCGCAGAGGTGATGGTGGAGATTTCCGAGTCCGTGATGACGGACTAGTGGTTTATTGAGAGCGGGTTTGCATTCCCGCCAATAGCGATCTACGGAGAGCTATTCTTGAGGAAGCTCATTCCTCTGCTTATGCTTTGCATCCGGGCAGTACGAAGATGTACCGACTATCTGAGGTAGTTATTGGTGGCCTAATATGAAGAGAGAGATCGCAGAGTTTGTTGCTCGATGCCTGGTCTGTCAGCAGGTGAAGGCCGAGTATCAGCGATCTACAGGCACTTTACAGCCTCTTCCCATTCCCGAGTAAAAGTGGGAATATATCATGATGGACTTTGTGATGGGATTACCGTGGACTTCAACATGGCATGATGTTATATAGGTGATTGTAGATAGACTCACCAAGTCTGCACACTTCATTCCGATTCGAGCCGATTATTCCTTAGAGGTGTTGGCATGCCTCTATATTAACACCATCGTCAGACTCCATGGGGTACCTGTATCGATAGTATCAGACAGAGACCCTAGATTCACGTCTAGATTTTGGCCCAGACTATAGAAAGCATTGGACACTAGGTTGAGTTTCAGCACAACATACCACCCCCAGACCGATGGTTAGTCAAAGAGAACCATTCAGACTCTAGAGGACACGTTAAGAGAATGGGTTATGGATTTTCGGGGTAGCTAGGATCAGCACCTTCCGTTGGCAGAGTTTGTATATAATAATAACTACCAGGCCAGTATTGGGATGCCCCCGTATGAGATATTGTATGGGAGGAAATGTCGTACTCCGCTGTGCTGGGATGAGGTAGGAGAGAGACGACTTAGCAGTGTTGAGATTGTTGAGGAGACTAAAGAGAAGGTGAGGATCATCCGTAAATGGATGAAGGCCGCTCAGGACTGACAGAAAGTTTATGCGGATAAGAGACGGAGACCACTTGAGTTCGAGGTGGGAGACATGGTCTTTCTACGGATATCACCCTGGAAAGGGGTGATTCGATTCAGGTAGCGGGGTAAATTGAGCTCTAGGTATATTGGACCTTTCCATATCTTTGAGAGGGTCGAAAATGTGGCATACAGGTTAGAGTTGCCGGATGAGCTATCATGCATTCACGATGTTTTCCATGTCTCAATCCTTAGAAAGTACCTGCCCGATCCATCACATGTCCTCGAGCTTCTGCCAGTCGAATTGCGTGAGGATTTGAGTCTACCAATTTAGCCCATGGCTATCCTTGATCAACAGACTAAGAAGCTATGAAGTAAGGAAGTTCCTCTAGTTCGAGTCTTATGGAGGAGTGATCAGGTCAAAGGGGAAACCTGGGAGCCCAAAGAGGCCATGAGGAGACAATACCCTCAACTTTGCTTTTCTTTGTATAGTTTTCTTTTAGTTTCGAGGACGAAATTTATTTTTAGAGTGTTAGAAAATATAACACTGACACCTTAGTGTACTCATACTTGTACTACTCTTCATTTGATATATGAGATTCATATGTTTTATATAGGAAATTTGTTAAGAAATTTTTCTGCTAAAACCGCTCCAGAAAAGATTTCGGTCTAAATCGCCAGAAACTACAAATTTCCAAAATGATCACCGATGGTCCAAGGCTAACTAGAATGACTTTAGAATATATAAGAATCTCAAATTATGGTAAATTAGGGTAAATCAGGCTTCGTAGAGCTAAATCCACCAATTTCTGGAAAATGGCCTAAAAACCCTAATTTTGGGATAGAGAGCGTCTGGAAAGACTAAATGACTACATTTCGATGTAAAATGGATTTAGTTAGATCTAATATGAGGTAAAGGGCCTAGTGTGCAAATATGAAAAATTTTGGAGTCAAAATGGAATTTTCAAAGTTTAAGGGACTTGTTTGCAATTTACAATAACATAGAATTAATCTACTAATTTTATTCTCCTAAAACCCTAATTGGACAAGTGTAGAGAGAGGGACGAATGTGATTGGCTCAAGGGTTAAACAAGTGTACATAAATATAAATAAAAGAAAGTTGAAAACTTTGACCTTTGAATTTTAATCCAAGGGTGGTGAGGTGCTTGTGGTATGTTGGACAAATGAGAGCCCTAGGGTCTTGATGTGGGACCCACACATTAAATGAGAGTGTGAGTTGTAGAGAGTGAAAGAGACCTTGAAGAAAAATCAAGAAGTAAAAGAGGAATAAAAAAATTAAAATGGTAAAATGATCGATGGTAAAAATTTATTAAGGAATAAATCAAGGGCCAAGAAACAAAGGCAAGTCACATTTAATTTCTTCAAACCCTAGGACCAAACATTAAACAAGTGGTTTTAGAGAGGAAGAAAACAAAAAGAATAAAATAAAATAAGTCTTGTTCTCTAAAATGTAATTCAAGGGTTAGGATTAATTTTTAATCAATGAATGGCCAAGATTAAGCTTGAGTAAACTTAACAAGCCAAAGTAACCCTAGCCTTCATCCTCTTCAAAAACGTGGGAGAGAAAACAAGGAAGAAAACTCTCCATTTTCCCTTCTCTCAAACCATGAACTCCACCTTGAAGAAGAAGATGATTTCTCCACATAACCCCTAAATATTTTTACATAGATCTTCTCCTTTCAAGCCCTAGTATCACATATCTAAAAGCTAGACCAAAAGGAGAAATCTACCTTGGTGGATCTGGAGTGGCAAAGAGTTCAAGAAAGAGAGGAAATCTGGTTTCTTCAAAGCTTCAACCGGACTGGATAAGGTAAGAACATTTCCTCTCATTCTATGTCATAACATATCTTAATTTGGGGTTAAAAGGAGAAGCCTAACTATGTGAATCAACCATGGCTGAAAGTTAGGAGGAAGGAAGGAAGAAGGATCCTTGAAGGAAAGTTTAGATTTGGGCTTGATTCATCAAGTTTTGAGGTAAGGAAAAATTATGCACTTGTTGAAAGTTATGGATCTTGTGATTTGGTTATGAACTTATAATGATTTGGTTAGTTGTTTTGAAGGATCCTTGAGTCTAGTCCAAAGTATGTTCTAATTCCATGTTTTTAATCTCTTAATCATCACAGAAATCATGTTGAATGTGAGGTTTGGTGGTTTGAAATTGAACCAGGAAGGAAAGATTTGATGTAAACATTGAAACTTTAAATTTTTACAAAACAGAGCAAACTAAGCAGGCTGTAATCTTTCTATAATAACTTTCTCTGCACAAATGTAAATTGAGTGAGATCTTTTTCATATGAAACTAGACTTCCATAGCTTTAAAATGATATATGATTCGTCTAATTTTGAAAAGGATTGGAATTTTAGTGATTTTTCAAAATTAGGTGTTCTGCAAAGAAATACCCTGTTCTATCCCATTTTGGCCGTGGATTGTTTCTCAATTTTGTGGTTTCTTCTGGTCTGAATCGACTTGAGCCCTAGCTATGAAATTTGTATATCTATGTCTTATCTTTAATTTGAGATAAGTATCATGTTATTTGGATATGTGTAGAGAAAGTTACAGCCTGTTTTCTATGACTGTGCAGATTAGAAATATTGCAGTCCAGATTTCTTAGAATGAATTTTCATGCCTTTGTGTATCTGAAGTAAGTTTAGGCTGAAGATGTTAAGAATTTGTTTTATAGTTAGTATAGGTGTATTAAGTAAGGTAATAAGTTATGTTAGCTTGGTAGTTGGTTTGGGATATAAAGAATAAAAATGTTTTGCATGCAGACTGTTTTGTGTATACAAGAGTTATAATGTGAGGGTGATGAGTTGAGTGATTTATATGTAGCATTGTTGTGTTTTGCTTGGTGATCGAATGAGGGTAGCCCATTTTCTGCTTGTTGTGGAGCATTCTAGGGAGTGACGTATCCTCCCGTATACTGTGAGTGGGACGTAGACACTATGTTATTGATTAAACAAATTCATGTTTTTATAGTTTTTCAAATGACATGGTTTATGATGTGTGAAAGCATCGGTTGATATATTTTTATAAATGTTTCTTTCGTGATCATTGGAGTGTCTCAATGAATTGTTTAAATGATATGCATCCGTGAAATTTGTGTTGGAAATGACTTTGTGCCACTTTTGTGAACTTGACATGATTTACATACTTCCATTTGTATTGGCACATTTATTTGACTTGGTTTAATAAATTGTTATGGGCCAAATCACTGACTTGTGGTGCGTGGGACAGATGCCCACTTGTGATATGATGATGTGATGATTTTCATGATAGACTTCCGTAGCTACGAAGGGCTTTGGCAGTGGCACCCATTGTGTCCGGATATGCTTCGGCCGGAGTATCCCCCAAACGCCATATGTATAGTTGTGGCCGGATGAACCATATAGGGGAGGACGTGTATAACGCCACTGTCTAGTTCCGGGTGGGATTCTATACATGATTGATTATGTGTGTTTGATACTATTGAGGCCCGTAGCCAATATTGGGAAAGAGAGCTTGAAGTTTTCTTTATACTTGCATATGAAACACCCCCAATGTGCCCATTATTGGTCGCGGTAGACCATCGCCGAGGATATTTTATTGGTCAGCTCTATATGATTTTGACACGTTGACGGATGCCTGTGTGGATACCATGCTGTGTGACATATGATTTATGAATTGTGGAAATATCATGATTGTTTTATAATGCCATCGCGTTTTAAAATTTTGCTTTGACACTCCGTGCTCACACATATGATTGATAACATATTGTCGATCACTTCACTCACTAAGTATTCCCCATAATACTCACCCCTCATTTTCCATGATTCCAAATATAGATTGGCAAGGAGACGTGTTGAGAGCCTTTCGACATATTTAGCATTCATATGGAGACTACGAGCCTTGGGTATGGTTCTGATTATGCTTCCGCGATGAGGTTTGATGATAATATATTTATCTGAGGTCTATAGCATGACCATTGTATATTTATTTGGGATAACTGTATTTATGTTATGTAAATGTATGTGAAACTCTCGAATCGTTGTTTATTCATGAATTGAGGCAAAGTGTCATGTTTCAAGTTTACTTTTACTTGGGAACATGTTTTTGAGGAAAATAGGTTTTTTTTTTTTTACAGGATTATAGGTTGATTTTGATTGCCTTGCGGTGTCCCTGTATATGAGGAGGTTCTGCCCGTATATGAAGATATCGCGACGGTTGTCATGTGCTCAATCTGTGGGTCGGGGCATGACAATAGATCAATATTCGTTATACGCACCGACAGAGTGCAAATGACAAGCGAGATTAACAAGCAAATAACAAAGGCTCTTCTTTATTTCCACACGACGATCGCATATCAAAACACATAATTGGATACAAAGTGAGAGGGAATCATATAAGTCTCCGAGATGGACAGAACTACATCGAAAGAATGACACAAAAACTCAATGCTGGAAAGTAGACTGGATGCAAAACGAAAACTGAAAAGAAGCTCCTAGGCCTGTCAGCATTGCCCAACCGAGATAAAGAGACTGTAAAAACACCCCAAAGTAATGGAATTAAGGAAGGTAAAAGCCGCCAACTCTTTCTGGCAAAAGCAGGAAAGGACTTTGGAAGGTGGAAGATGGCTAAAAAGAGACCATGAGAATAGATTACCTCTGACCATCTTTTAACTCTTTGCTCAACCCGAGGAAATATGTCAACCACCTTTTGTTCCCGGGAGTCAGACGATGACTTCAACCTTGAGAAAAGAGCTCATGACCGAAGAATGTCTCATCCTCCTCAAGGTCAAGAATCCTTATGAGAACTCCGATGGGCTCCACCACGACGTCCGAAAACCAGATGACATGATAGGACTTCGCATTAGTAGCACTATCCTGGATGGAACCTCGCACCGGTGGAAGCCCTCTAAACAACCTAATGTTGCGGCTCAACAAACACTGAGCAATATCATAGAGGAATAGACCCTCGACAAAGAAAACTCGTAGAATTAAAAGTGCATAAAGTCTCTTTGAGGCCCAAGCAGGCCATGCAACCCCTATTTATAGCCACAAAAATGAGATCTTCACAAACCTTAAGCAGACGAAATGTCTCAATAAGAAGCATGCACAGTAAATGAAGAGCTTTGACTTCTTCAACCTCCCACTTTGCATTCAATCTAGGGCCATTTACTCAGGAGTTAAGTATATTTATGCATTCATGACCTTTCAGGTAACCACTCTTTTGGCTTACTACTTATGTTTGTCTTTCAGAAGTAACATAAAGGACTAGGGGGCAAATGATGGTATATAGCCCAAATCATGTGGAGCCAATAGTCAATTAAGCCCAAAAGCCCACATACGAGCCACTCTGGTACATACTGATCACCTCTTATCCCTGATAGCCACCTGCTCAATTCCTCAACTGATATGTGCTTGACTATTGTTACTTAATCTATCGACGTAATGTTCACTTCCCTTGAATCATAGAGGCAATCTTATGAGACTAGAAAGAGATTAGACAATCGTAACCAATAAGAAAAGGAATCCCCACGATGATCTGAACTTTCCATATTGATAAGCTTTTACAATTTTTAAGTATGTTATACCATGATTCCTGAAAATCTCAGGACATTCTTAGAAGAAAACTAGGGTTTTATCACCCTTAGGTCACATGGCTCTCACGCTAAAGGTATATAAACTCTATGCACCTACTGCCCAGATAAGTTATCTTGGCCCACACAAAGCACATAATTAAAATAGAACTTTCTCTCTCTATGTAATTAGTCTACTTTTTTCTTTCGAAAACTACTCTTAAACTTGAGTGTCGAAGCCTTCCCCACCCAAGTCATCTTTCAACGTTGATAGAAGACCAAATCCCTTCATTAAAATTAGCTGAGCTATCATCTGTGGGGCCAAAGCTACCTCCAACATGTATATAAGAAAAAGATTACACTACAGATAGCAATATGCATGATATATTTTGTTCATTTTGGATATATTTTAAAAAAAAAATAATTATTATGAATCTTTTCTTCTTGTTTTTTGTTTCATTGTCTACTGTATAACTTTGCCCCCTCGAACTTCTATACAAATATCTGAGGGCTGTTGGTGGGGAGAACGCAAAAGAAAAAGTGGCAAGCTATGAGGAAAAGACAAAGAATAGAAAAATCTATATTCGTTACCAAAAAAAAAAAAAAAAAAAAAAAAACTTGCTTTTCCCAACAATTGCTTACCATTTCTGACATTTTATAACAAACACAAAAGAATTAGGCATGAAAAAAAAAGTGTTGGGCAAAATGTCAGAAAAAAGGTTGGAGATTTCCCCATCATTTGTCTATAAATGTCAAGAAATCCTTTGATCTTTGTCAACATTTTTCTGACAAAAACTTTGGCAAATCTTCATGATTTTTCCACTTGTTTGATGAGTAAAATATCGGCAAAGGCTAAGGGATTTGCTGATGTTTTGGAGCAAAAACATCAACAAATCCATGTGCACTTGCCGACATTTTTCTGTAAAAACATTGGCAAGAGCTATTTTTTTAAAAATGTATGATTAGTTTAACTCCCAAACTCAAACATGTTCATCACATTGCTATCAACTACAATATCAAACTTCCATCAACAAATATTCATACCATAACTCCAGACTTCGTACTTCATCTATACTACATATTTCAAACAAACAACCATCAACCATAAATACTAAATAACTCATTGCTCCGAACATAATGTGCAATTCAAACAAACAAATAATAATCCGCACATAAGTTTGAACTACAAAAATAAAGAATTCATTAACAACCATTTTATAAGTTAAATAAAATTACAAAAAATAGTTAATGAACAAATATAATGTCTCATTACATACAATATATCCATCATCTTTCCATGCCTCAAGACATAGGACCATCCCCTTGTACGGATTGAGAGCCACTACCGTCACTAAATGAATTATCATTATCCTAACATAATATAATTTTTATTATGTAAAGAACAAAAATTGGTATATTACCCTTTCCAACATCTAAAGACGTACTTGCATATCTAGAATTTTGATATAAGCATCTGAAACTATATTTGAAAATTTTCTTTTGTTTTCTTCAATTCATGGCGCACCTTGGTTAACACTTTATTAGAGTTAACCTTTGTATTAGGTGTTGACCTTATCCCTTTACTGCTAACTCTACCTGGATGTTCTTTGCCAATAACCTCGACAAACACTCTGTCCTCAATTTGATTGACGAACTCTTATATTGAGGCGACTTGTTGAGTTGCTATCATTTGATGATGTTATGTATAGAAAATGTATGTAAAAATATTAGTACAAAATCTTATAGAAATATCAGCACCAACACTAAATATGAAATAATATTAAAAGTTCATAAAACTTACAATCATATTGGAGAACTCTGAGCTCACATATGAATTGTCCTTTTTCTTATAGGTAATTTTGTATAGTTTAATCATACTGGGGGATGTCATGTCTCTATTTCATGAAACTAAATTGATAGCAACTAAAAAAATACTACTAAATACACGATCCGTATATAAAAAATTACGAATTTCTTTGCCCACCTCACAAATGACTTTGAACCACAAGTTACATATACTTTGTTATAGTCGGCTTTTGTTCCCTACTTTAGACTTTTCTTACAAAATATCTCGAGTTATTATGGTAAGAATATAAAAAGTAAATAAAATATTATTTCTCTAAATATGTTTGTAATACTAGAAAATCTGATCATGTTATTAATAGAATTCTAAACCTTGTAATATGTAGAAAATAATTAGTTTAGATATAAATGTGGATTTTGTCATTTGGATTACACAAGAAATTCCTTAGATTCTTGGTTAATAGTCTTTTAATTTTAAACATTCGGTTACTAGAATGCACTGTATTCAGTAAAATTTGACTCCTTAGTGGGACATTGAGTTGCTCGATAAAGTTTTAATGTTAGATGGATTGTCTTTTCTATTTTTGATTCCTCGATGTCTATCTCTAGGTGATTGCTACCTTTCAGTACTCATGCGTCTTAGATTTATTGGTGTTGGAACACATGTATTACCTCTCAGTTTTGATTTACCTATCTAATACATTGCTCTATTCCTCCTTCAATTGTTACCTCTCAGTAATATTTTTCAAATTACTTCTTAGATCTTGTTATTGAATGCATTTAGATCTCTCGATTACCAAACTATTTATATTTACACTTACTAAACCATTTGCATCTACACTTACCGAACTATCTTCTGGTACTTGTATCACCATTTGCATATACACTTACCGAACTATCTTCTGGTGCTTGTATCATAATTTGCATCTACACTTATTGAATTATCTTTCAATACTTATCATTTTTCCATTCGGTATCAGTGAACATCTATTTCCTGTTTCCTTGCAACTTTCGGCTTTCTTTGTCATCTTGTGTATCTCTCTTCATTTTCCCACCTTTCGGTCTTCTTGTGAAATTTGTACCATTCGAGCATTTTCATTCATTTTTGAACATTTCATCATTTTATTATATTAATTTATTTTCTATACATTCTATTTTCACTCCCACTTACCTTGCTTATCATCAAACACACTCTTTCTCCCCCTCTCTTTGCTTCTATCAAAGATCAACCAAAACATCACAAAACCCACACTCTTGAGACCCCAAAACCCTTAAACCAATCTCTAGAAAATTAGATCTACTGAGAAATTTGAGATCTTCTAATGAGAGAAAACTTAGAATTTGGTGTTGGCTCAGCTTGGAGACGAAATTGATGACAAAAATTTTTGGTAATTTTCTTACTCTTAACTTAGGTTTATTTTCCTCTTTCATAAATTTGAAGATTATGTTGAAATTTGATAAAGTGAATTTGGGAGTTTCGACCTAGGGCTTGAAATATGATGAAAAATTGGTGTTGAATGTTATAGGTCATCGCATTTGGAACCTAAAGTTAGATTAGATATCGAATCAGTTGTTTTGAGAGTGGTTAGCTTCCCAAAAGGTTAGTGATGGCTTGTTATGTTTGTGAATGAAAAAATATTTTTCTTAGTTTTTTTTCTAAATGATTTTTAATTTGGATTTATAAAATATTTTGTGAATGTGGAGTGTCCTTAAAAATATTTTGATTTGAGTTTTGAGATTTATGCACTTGCTAATCTATCTTGTGTCATATTAATTTTCTTGTGAATATTATTGCTAGATTCATGAATCGAGAAATTTGTTAATTATATATGACACATGATATGATATTATAAAATGATGCATGCTTGGGACGTGAGCACCCATGTATGTAATGACCGGTTTAAGTTTCCATGGACCGATTTGATAGGGTGGCATAGAAAGCTTGTTAGACTTGAGGGGTAGGCAGTGGTAAAGAAATGGCCCCAAGTCTAGTTAGACTATTCGGTTACACCATCGAGGAGGCTACGAGCTAACGCCACAGTTGGGGTGACATTTGTAACTAGTAATAATTGAAAACCCCTTGACAGTTCCACCATTAGTCCGGATCAAGCCATTAGTAAAGAGATTTTGAGGCATTCCCTTTGATTTTAAAAATATGCATAGAAAATGTTTATTATTTTGGAAACCTAAGATATTTGTTGAAGAATGCAAAGGTGATTATATGATATTTTGTTAAATCAAAATATGATTTTTAAACATTATTTGACACTCTCATACTCAAACTCATTTCTTACACAACTATGTCATTACACTCTACTGACTAAGTATTTTATACTCACCTCTTCATTCCAATTCTTTTCAGAAGAACCACTCTACCGCTAGCTGGATTTGGTTGAGGATAGAGCTGTCCGGGACCAACTCTTGATATTAGTCCATTCTTAGTTATGAAATTTTGAGGTATGTAGACAAACCTATTGGAGGATATCTATAACACCGACTCTCAGTGTATCCTCACGTATTCCACTTCATATATATATGATGATTTTTCATGAGTCTAATTTTATATTTTCACTCAGAAATTTTTCCAATAAAAATTTCCCCAGAGAAATTTCTCCGATTTTTTGGGATGGCTAATTATTTTCAGAATGGACCACAAACGGCCCAGTGATGTTATTATTGGGTTTGAGAGCGTAGAAATTTACACAATTTATAAATATTGGGTTTTAGGGTTAAACTGGCAAAGTTTCAGAAATTGATCCATAAACCCTAATTCTGATCGATTTTGGCAAACAAGGTCGAGACGACCATACTAATTTGCGAAATCGATTCCATTGGGCCTAATATAATATGTTGGACTTAACATGTAAATTCGAAAATTTTGGGGTCAATTTTGAATTTTTGAAAGTTGGAGGACCTATGAGGAAATATCAAAACTTGAGGCAAAATGACCATGTTGCCCTTCCATTTAATTAATAAGAACAAATGTGGAGTTTAGTTAGTGGAGAATCTTGACTTTTGAGGCAATTAACATGTGGTTTAGAATTAAAAAAAGGGTTTGTATTTTATGTTGCCACAATTAAAAAGGAAACAAGCATAAAAAGGGGGAAACATGCTAGGGTTGCTTCATTTTTCATTAAGTAGCCGAGAGAGAGAGAGAGAAGGAGAGAAAGAGGAAGCTAAAGCCAAGGGCTTTTGAAAGGAAAGACTTGAAGTTCTTGTGGTTCTCTTTCATCTCCAAGAGATGAGTAAATTTTTTCTCTCCATTTTGATACGAGTGGGCCAAGGAGAAACCAAGATTAAATCTTGGTCTTGTGGTGTTAGGACAGCCGCAGAAAGTCTAAGGGAGGAAGAAGTTTTGCTTGCAAGGGATTAAATCTAGGCTTTGAAAAACACCAAGGAGAGGTAAGAAAAATTTTCTGCACAAGGTTTGGTACTTGCTGCTGTTTGTATGGCTTGATTTAAGCATGTTCTTTGAATTAAAACATAACATTTATCACTTAGGACATGTATTGATGAGTGCAGAAATTCTGCACATGAATTGCATGAACATTGGATGATTTGAGGTGTCTTTAATGTGTAGGAATTTACAGGATTGTATGTAGGAATTTCAGATTTTGTTTTGGGCATGTTCCTTGGGTTAAAAAAAAAAAAAAAAAAACCTAGTATAAATGCATTAGAACATGTGGTAGGAAGTGCAGAGATTTTGGACAAGTATTGGTATTGGAAGTGTGGGGATTTTGGTATGTTAAAGCTGCATTTTAGTGTGCAGAGAAATTGGTCAAGTATCACATAAATTTCATGTGTTTTGAGTTCTAAGAATGTGTGTTTTCAATTGGGATTGTGGGTGCAGAAATTTACTGCACTTGTCATGATATTTAGGAGCCAAATTGCATGCTAAAATGAAAAGGAATGTATGGTCAAAATGTGCTGAAATTCTGGACAATAGTATCTTGTTCATGTGCTGAAAATTTGGGGCTAAATGATGGATTTGGGGTGATGATATATGAGGCCTAATTTCATGCTAACCCTTGGTGATTTTGAACATGTTAAGAGTATGGACAATTATGGGGAGTTAGTGAATTGGCTTGAATGACATAGGTATGTCATTTAGAAATTGAAATGGAAAGATCAATGCATTTATGCTTATGGACAGCATGTACTCTTTTGTTCATAATTTCCTTTATTTCCTTTACACAACTCCAAATGACATGAAGTTTTTTGCATTGGATTCTAGATATCCTAAGCTTTAAAATGAAATATAATTCAGTTGATTTAAGAGATGACCTGAATTTTTGGTGGAACTGTAAAATTTGGTCTTCTGTAGAATCATATTCTGTTTTGTTCTGTTCTGTTTTGTTTTGTTCTGTTCTACTGTGGAATTTGCCCTGATTTTGGGATACATTCTAGTCTGAGTTAGCTTAAGCCCTAGTTATGAAAAATGTAGATCTATATCTTATCTTTCCAACGAGATAAGAATTGCCTCAATCCGAACCTTGTGCCAAAAGTTACGGTCATTCTTCTGAAACTCGTCAAAGGGTCATCCATTTTCTAACACTAAAATCAGTAGGGTTTCACGACCCCCTTCCACCCTTTTTTTGCAAAAACTCAAAGAAGAAAAGTTGTAGATCTCCCTCTTATCATCCACTGTGAAAATGGCAGCCAATTTGCATGAGGGAATAAGAAGTTATACAAAATCTCCCAAAACTATGCAGAGAAGATTCAGCTTCTCGGCCAAAACTAAACAGAGATGTCAGTGGTCCATTTCAAACCCTTTCTAGGCATAATTGGGAGAAATCAAAAACATTAAAAATGTAGATTTATGGTTCTTCTAAATACTGTAAAAATTTCAGGTAGTTTGGGATTGTGTGTTAAAAGTTGTGAGGCCAGTACAAAAATTTGACAGAACAGACTTTTGAAATGTAATGTGGGCAAAATTGTGCTATTTCATGGACTTGCACTAAGAATCCGAGAAAATGCCCAACTAGGAAGTTGTAGCCCTATGTATTAACTATAACATAGTCAAAAAAATCAGAGTATTTTCATGAGTAGATAGTGAGATATGGGAAGTTAACTAAAACGGGACAGAATAGAATGTGAGATCTGGATTTGTTAGGAAATGTGAACTTTAAGAAATCTTCCAATGAGAGTTTGGAGATTTGTTCAACACGAAAAGTGTGAGTTTTTATGAGAGCCAACCATAGAAATTAGAGTTTCCTCATTTCTGACACCAGTTGAGGAACTTATGGTCGATTCTCGATAATGATGCGAGATTTGATTTTGAAAACCCTAGGTTGTGTATAACTAGGGTTACATCATATTTACATCGTTATATACGCATCATATGTCATCTTTAGTGACTCATGTTCTACATTATATTTATAGAGTCTCGTTGGTGATTCGATTGAGGGGAGCCTTGTTCCACGCATTGTGGTTTTATTGGGGAGTGCGCTACCCTCCCCTTTGGTGAGTGGGACTTTGATGTCTGCTGTTGATTGGAAACCCTATTTTAAAATGCTTTTTAAATAACATGGTGTTATAAACGTATGACCACTTGAGATTTAACTGTTTTATGAAATATTTTTGTGATCATTGGAATGTCCCAACTGCCGATTTACTGATATGCATCCATGTGCTTCATAAAATGATATTGTGCCAACTTTCTCATAACATGTGATATTTATGTGATTCTATATCTATTGGCATATGATTTTTAATATGATCTGGATTTCTAGGCTGCATGCCCGGCTGATTGATAATTCCATGATATGGGTTGTGCCCCCCACTCCCTGGCTGTATAGCAATATTCCGTAGCTACAAAGGACATTTGGCAGAGGCACCCATTGTGCCCGGATAGGCTTTGGCCAAAGCTATCACTCAAATGTCAGATCTATGTTATTGATCGTGCTTGTGATATTTACGGACTTATTTGAGTAGCCTATGGCCAACGTTGGGATAGAGAGCCGGTGTTTCTACATACTTGCATTGAAAAAAAAAAAAAAACTCCTAACGTGCCCGTCATTGGCCGCGATAGGCCATTGCAGGGAATATTTGTTAGGCCAGCTCTTTATAACTTGATATAACGGATGCATATGTTGTTTTCTGATACATGTGCTATGAAATGATTTTATTGTAATATCATGATTGGTTTGCCCACTTGATATCTATTTGATACATGCTTTGACACTCCATTTTCACACCAATATTAATAGCATGATGTCAATCCCCTCACTTGCTGAGTACCCTCCCATAGGTACTCACCCCTTACAATTCCTCTGCAGGTTAGCCTTGGACTGAGGATTTGATTGAGCGTTGACTTTGTTGAGCTTCTTTTGGAGACGCTAGGCTTGGGTATGGATACCCATTCTTCCGCTTGATCTATTTATGGTTATTATTTATTTTGGGAGTATTTAGATTGATCACTGTACTTATTATACCTGGGATGACTGTATTATACTTATGTTTGACTTGTGAAAATGATAACTCTCATTTGATTTGATATATTGATGCATTGAGGGATATTTGTGATGACTTGGGAATTGATTTTGGTCTATGATACATTTGATTGGATGTTGTTATCAGACTTACGGTGTCTCGATATGCGGAACGTTGTGCTCGTGCATCGAGGTGCCGCGGCGGTTGTTGCGTACCCTGCCCGGAGGCAGGTCGGGGCGTGACAATATCCTAAAGCTAAGACTTGTTATGTAATATATTTTATATATATGGTTTTTTTTCAAAAGTTGAAATTTGTATTTTGGAAGTTATTTATTCTTTACATTTTCAAACGCTAAACATTTAATTGCTCTTTACACGTTTTGAATTTGAAATGTGCTGGATTTTGGAAATGGTATTATCTACGCCTAACATTATCTTGCACATACTTCTAAATAATGCAACATTGTCGCATGCTCGGACACGAGGGTCGAGGCGTGACAATGTTATTATCTTTCCACGTCGGGAGTAATAATATGAAACTATGGCCTTCAATTCATGAGGGTTGTGACCCTCTGGGACATTTGTTAAAAGCTCTTTAGCAGTCATGTTCTCATCATAATATTTTTTTGGTAGTATATCTATACTATTTAAATTTTGTAAAAATTGAGTTGAGAACGAATGTATCAGCATCCCCTCATTTTCTATTTCAAATAGAAATTTTTGTTGCAAGAAAAAATGAATTAGAACATGTTGCAACAATAATAAAAATAAGCAAATCTAGAAAGTATCTTTATGAAATATTTCATTTGTTTTTTTGGCACCGCATGGATACTGTGCCAGTCCCTATGACTAAGAGGGTAAAACTGTAAATTTCTAGCCACAAGAGCATAGAAAGTGGCTAGTATCTGTGACTCCAGTCCAATGGATTGCAGCTCAGAATTGAGGATACTACAATTTGCTTTAATTTTAGGCCCTATATGTCTTTCAGAGTGGTCCTCCCTCTTTTTTGAATATTTCAAACATCATTAGTTGTAAAATATGAGATAATAAATTAATATATGATAAAATTCAATATACTTTTAATTAATAATGGGTTTTTATGTATTACCAAATGGAGTGTCATGTAAAGTACTGGTTCTTTTATCATTCGGGCACTCATCAACAGTTGTCCGTGGTGCTTGCTTTTTTGAATGATTCCATAATTTTGATTCCCTTAAATTTTTCTCTTTCTTAACACATTCCCTTAAATTCCCTTGCTATACTACAAAATAAGAGCATTATGTTGACGGTCAAAAACCGTCAGCAAAAGACTCAAAAAGTGTCGCTAACACTTTCTCTAACAGATGAAATATCAGTAGAGTATATACCAGTCGGGATAGAAGTATTCTGATGGTTTGTGCAACCGTTGTAGCATGCCGGATATATTGAGACATTTTTAAAAAAATGTCGGTAAAAGTAGCTTTTTTATCGTCAGGTAATAGGTTGTTAGGAAATAGTAAGATTTTTATTATCGATTATCATATGTTATAAAATGTTACTACTTTTATCATCTGTTTTCATAATGTGAAGAAAAATCACTCATTTTATTATCGGTTACCATATGTTACGAGATGTTACTATTTTTATCATCGGATACATTGACTTAGGAGAGGTTATTCTTTTACCATCAGTTATCATGTGACTATTTATATCATCGTTATCATCATGTTAGGAAAAATCACTACCTCCATCGTCAGTTACCCTTAAGTTAGGAAAGGTACTGATTTATCATCGGTTCTCATATATTATCATATATTACTATTATCGTCGGTTATGATTGAGTTAGAAAATATCACTAATATTATCATCGCTTATCATGTGTTACAAGGTATTAATACTTTTATCCTCTGATATTTTTGAATTAGGAAAAATTAATAATTTTATCATCGGTTACTATGTGTTACAAAATGTTACTATTTTATCGTCAATTACATGTGTTGATCTGTGTGGGGACGAGCCCGCATATGGGAGCGGGCGCCAGGACCCCCCCTTGGCGGGTACCCGTGTATAGGGGTGGGCGCCAGGACCCCCTTGGCGGGCGCCAGGACCCCCTTGGCGGGCGCCAAGAACCCCCCTTGGCAAGCGCCAGGACCCCCCCTTGGCGGGCGCCCGCGTATGGAAGCGGGCGCCAGGCCCCCCTTGGCGGGCGCCTGCGATGGGAACGGGTGCCAGGCTAGTGTCTCTGTATGTCACCACATATCAAATGGCTCAGTCTCTATATCACCACATATGAAATATTTTAATAAAATAGGTGTTTTTTTTTTAAATAGTATAGAGACCATAAAATAACAAAATTACAAAAATAATATACATGTGTATTGATATACAAGAATAATTGATATATTAAGTAGAACGAGGGATACATATAAGACAAAAAAAAGATTGCATGTCCCACAATTTGAAGGCATAATCTTAGCAGCAATTTGAAGGCATAACCTCAGCAGCATCAAATCTATGCAAGTGACCAATTTTATTCACAATCTTTAATCCTTCATGTCAATCTGTTAATAAAAATTAATAATGAAATGAATATAATTATGTAGTACATTATAAGAAATGGTTGTAAATAAAAATATTACCTTTTGGACGGATTCAAATGGTGTTGATGATGGTTGCCTTTTATGTGCACTCCCAGGTATTGAAGAAATCTAAAAATGGATAATTGTGATTCTCCATGGTCAGCTTGCTTTCATTTATTTCATCTCATAATCATAACTAGAAAAAAAATATAGTAAAATGTAGTAGAACCCAGAATAACTTTTTTTAAAAAAAAAAAAAGTGATTACCTTTTTGTAAAATTTTGCAAAGTTGTTGGTATGGTAGATTTGTTGCGGTGAAAGGTTGAGTGAGAGGTTTAGATGGGTTATGGGAAGAAAAACTTTATTCAAGTTACAATTTTTATAGATTTTGAGAGGAGCTTTTGGAGGGAAGGAGAAGTTGCCACTTTCACATACAAAATTTCAAAATTTCGTGTTTTTTTCCCGCTTTGTTTTTCATAATTTTACTCTTTACCATTTTTTTCACATTTTTACTTTTACTGCTTTTTTTTACTATGTTGTTCTTAATTTGTTTTTTTTTTTATTCATATTTTTACTCAATACTATATATTTAGATTATTCAAAAATATCACTTACTACATTACATTTCATTTGGTGCAATGGTGCAATATAATAATTATTTAAATATAATAATTATCTTTAAAGGTAAAAAAATTAAAAATAATTAATTTATATAATTAAATATAATTATTTACTTAACTATTTTACCTTTAAAAATATATTGAATTAATATATATTATAGAGTAACAATACTAATATAATTATTTATATTGTGATTAGATTAGATATAAAAAAATAATAAAACAAACAAACAGGACGGGTGCCAAGCAAGGGCTGCCTGGCGCCAAGCAAGGGCTGTCTGACGCCTGCCCTTTGTGTTTTGCAAATGAGAAGGGCGGGCGCCCGCGTATGGAGGCGGGAGCCAAGACCCCCTATGGCGAGCGCCCGCTTATGGGGGGCGGGCGCCAGGCGCTCTCGTTATATTATATAACATTGGTTACTATTGATTACTATATGTTACTATATAGGTTCGATTACTAGGCTCGTTATGTTGGTTACTATTGGTTACTAATATATTACCATATGTTACCAAATTTATAATATTTGTGTAAAATATTATCCCAAAAAATTAATAGTATATAAATAAAAATTAAAAAAGTAAAATATATTTTTAGCGCCAGTTTTTGTGTCGAAAAATTATTAATTAAAATTATTATTGTTAATTATTTCTTAGAATTTATACAAAATAAAATAATAATGATAATTAATTTTAGATTTAGATTTTTTTCATATAAACTACATAATATTGATAATCTTGCCTATTTTAAATATTATACTAATATAGAATACAACAATATATAATATAATAATATATATATTTTAGAATTATATATTAATTATACATATATATATAGTATAATAATATATATAAAAATATATATATATAGTGAAGAATGGGGCCCTTTTCCCCTTTTTTATTCTTTTATTATTTCTTAATTTTAATTTTAAAAAATAATACATAAAATAATATATAATTAAAGATAAATAATTATTAATTAATTATGTAATAATAATTGTTTAAATATAATACTATGTCATACAATAATTGTTTAAATATAATAATTATTAACAAATGATTTAAAGCTAAAATAATTAAAAATAATTAATTTATGTAATTAAATATAATTATTTAGTGGTTTAGATTAGATTAAAAAAAAGAAAAAAGAAAACAAAGAAACAGGGGCTGGCGCCCGCCTCTTAGCAAGGCGAGCGCCATGAGGCTGGCCGCCCACTTTGTCTTTTGTTTTTTGTTTTTTGTTTTTTTTTTAATTTTTTTCATTGTTTTGTCAGAAAAAATAAAATATTAAATCGTTGTAGAACATATAATATAATTAAAATTATACTATAATTTAATAAGTAATTTATAAAATATATTACAATTTGTCATAATATAATACTAATATATGTAATATTAATATATAGTAGTATATAATTTAATACTAATGTGTTAAAATATAATATAATAATATGTAATACAATAATATAAAATATAATACTATGTATATAATATTAATATAATAATAATAGTTGTTATAATATAATATATTAATATATAATATAACAAGTTATACTAATATATTAGTAATATATAGAAATATATATTAATATAATAGTAATTATTTTACAAGTTAGTCTAAATGTCTTAACTAAACAATATAATAGTAATTATTTTACAATTTCATTTCCAATTTAGAATGTAATAGTGTAATTCATTATGTGAGTATAATTAACTATATGATATTTAATATTATTTAATTATATTAGTTTAATTAATTATATTGATAGATTAGTTTTGGATTTTATATAAAATTATATAATATTTTCATTTTTTTTTGTTATTTTTGTTGAAATTTATATAAAATTATATTATATAATTAATTTTTAGAATTTGATATAATTAATTCTTAGAATTTACTTTTTTTTTGTTTTTAATGATTATTAAAAAAACATGAGTAGTGGAGATGGCATTTACCACTACTGACCACCATAGTTATTATTTACTGATATCACATGGTCACTGTATTACCACTACGTATTGCTAGTTACCACTACTTACTACTGGATGTCTGCATTACCACTACTTACCACAAATTATCACTACTTAACACTACCACACCACTACTTATCATAAATTATTACTACTTACCATTAGCATGCAGTGCTCATGAGGGTGCACAGGCACCCACATTACCACTAATAATTTCTTTTTTTATTTCTTAACATATATAATATTATTCATAATATTAATAATAATATAATTGATTAAATAAAATCAGAAAATTTGTAATATAACATAACAATAATTAATCATATAAAAAATTAATTCAAGTGAAGAAATATTATAATATACCTCGAGGAAGAAGTAAACTATTTATACCAGTTAACTATGCTAACTAGTTTGATAAATTCCAATCGGATAAATCACATTTTATTATCTTAACCAAACTTAAATGGTTGCATATTGGATATTGATTATTAGATTATATAATATTGATAATTACTAATTTATATAATTATATAGTATTATTTAAATTACTAATACTACTAATATTAATTTTCATTACTAATTTTATCTAATTACTAATATTGAATATCATGTACTATTATTTAAATTAATAATATCCAATTTATTAATGAATTATGTAAGAATTGTCAAAGTAAGGCTATATATTATGTGTTAATTAGCTACATGATTTCATATTATAATAGTGCTCCACAATGGCATGGCACTATTAAGTTTATCTTAAATAGGATTACATATAATAATGTAATAATGTAAATTCATATTACGTTAATGGTGCTTTTGTATACCATAAAAACAACTCAAATTAGTTATTTTCTCCTGTCCAGGTATTAATTCTAAATTGTAAAAATCTCATTTCAACAGATGGTGGATAAAATCTCTATTTTTGATCCAATGATTGGGAGGTAATTAGAACGAACTCTTAAATGGACATTTAGAGTAAAAAATAGGATGAATTAGGATTGGAGGGGATTAAAGGCGAGAAGTTATAAAGAGCCAAAAATTATGTAGGAAAGTTAGGTTTTGAAAGAGTAGGGGGAATTGAAAGCGGAAGTTATGTTTAAAAAAAAATTGTGTGACAATTTAAGAGGGAATCGGAGGCGGGAGGCGGGAAGCGGGAAACGGGAATCGAAGGCGGGAAATGGAAATCGAAGGCGGGTAAGAACAATTTAAATTATCACTATATATTACTACTACTTACTACTAGTTACAACTATACACTAGTTATTATAAACTTACTATATTTTACTACTATTTACCACTATATTTTTAATATTAATTTTCGTAAAGTTATCCACAATTTAAGTTACCATAGTTATCATTATTGATCACTATATTACTACTAATTACATTTAATTTACCATTATATTACTATTAGTTACCATTATATTATTATTAACTATCACTATATTACTACTGA
Organism: Dillenia turbinata; assembly: GCA_037126225.1. Classification (NCBI taxonomy): domain Eukaryota; kingdom Viridiplantae; phylum Streptophyta; class Magnoliopsida; order Dilleniales; family Dilleniaceae; genus Dillenia; species Dillenia turbinata. The sequence goes on along the minus strand of JBAMMX010000019.1, from coordinate 5,614,437 downwards.
TTATATTATACCATAATGTAGCTTACCACTGATTACTATTAGTTATAACTATATTACTACTAATTATGAAAAACTTAACATAATTAAAATTACTACTATATTACTATTAGTTATCACTATATTATTACCATTTAACATAAACTTAATACAATTTAAATTACTACTATATTACTATTAGTTATCCTAAACTTATCACAATTTTTGTTACCACTGTATTACTACTAATTATGAACATAATTTATTATAAAATTACAATGTTACCTTTACCTATAGTGTTGACAACAATTAATAATTGTTTTAATTAAAAATCTCTTTTACAAACGGTGTATTAATTAGGCTAGTGTAAGAATAAACTTATATCAATGATATGATTTAACCGTTATTAAAAAAACTCATATAGTAAATTTTTCCAAACCATCACTACAGATTGTCACTTTTGTCGATGATAAATGATAACCGTCTGAATTATAGATGACATTTACAAATGATAAAATATATTAGTCAGTATAGATAAAAAATTTATACAAACGGTATTGTTAAGTGATAGAAAAGAAGAGTTATATAGTGATTATTTTTAAATTATCTCTATACACTGCTATATTTAAGGACCACAACTAATAGTTGTCAAAATTGAACATCAATTTTTATAGACGGTTTTGCTACTTTACTAACGGTTGATAAATTTTTTGTGACTGACAATTTTATATCATCAGAAAATGTATACATTTCTTAACGATTTCGTCGAAAGTGTTTCTAAAGATCATAAAAAACCGTCACTAAAATTTACTGACAATAAAAGTCATCATCTGTATATTGCTTTAATTTTATAGTACTTGTTTGACATAACTAAGCATGAAATATAATAAAAATGTAAACATCATCAAAAGAACCCTGTCAAAGTTATAGAAGAGTCATACACAAATTCAAAGATGGAGGTACTAGTACACCAAAGCATAGATAAGTCACCAACTAAAAGGAATGAAAAGAATGGAAAAAAACAATATTTGTGTGTTTATATAATAAATTTACTATATAACAAATGAAATAAACGATAGACTTTTCAACATTCCTTTTCTATGCATATATAAGTTAATTAAAAGAGAAAAACCAATATATATAATGAATGAATATTATATATATACAAAGAGAACATTAAACTAACATACAAATGTAAGTTCATCATATTCATACAATATATATATAAACTAATATTACCTTGTTACTTAAACATTCATACAACATTTTTTAAAGATCAAATCATATAGCATCAACTACAATTTTTTATAATATTCATACTCCTCTCAAATATTCATACAATATTTTTTAAATATCAAATCATATAACATTAAGTGCAATTCTTTATAATAAATTAATAATATATATTAAAATTTAGTAGTTTTAGAGTTTATTATGTATTACATGTACAGAAAACCGAAAAGCCATGACTTATTAATAAAATAGGTTCATTTTATTTTAAAAGTAACTTAAAGAAAAGATCCTTTTTGTTTGTATAGTCACCAAAATCTAAAATTAATTACATAGAATCAGTGATTTCAAAATCTGAATTAACTTAAAAAATCCAAATGATAATAAGTTCTGCTAACAGATTTAGAGATTAATAATTTCTAACCTTTCTTTTTTTTTTAAGTCTTTTTATATTTTCTTCCTCTTTTTTTTTAATCATAATTTTTTTAACTTAAAAATGAATCTTAAAATTTTTAAGGCTAATAAATATTTATTTAATTTTTTTATTTAGCTAATTTGTTTAATAAATATTTTATATATATATATCCCAATTTGAAATCACATCTGCCCTAATTTCGCCCTAATTTCATCCCAATTTTGCCCTAATTATGTCCTAATTTCATCTAATTATAGTATAACAATATTAATAGACCTTAATTTGATATTAATTTAACATAATTTTGTCCCAATTTTAACCTAATTTTGTCCCAATTTTGGTCTAATTTTGTCCTAATCTTTCCCTTTCCTAAACCCTAATCATGTATGTGTAACAAAAAATAGTAATACACTATAGTTGTAGAAAATGGAGAAGCTCACTTTCGCTATAGATGGAGTCCATGGTGCAATGAGGAGAGAAAGCAGAAGAGTGAGAAGGCATTGAGTGAAGAGAGAGAAAGCAACCTCCAGCATACGGCAACCACCTACACCTTTGATAGCAGGATGGCAACGGTGGCATCTATGTTAGCAAGGAACCTCGCGGGGGTGGGGGGTTATGAAGAGAGCATCAAAGAGAAAAGAGATAAAGAGAGAATAGAGAATAGAGGAGAGAAGTCTCATCAATGGTTTTAAAAGAGTTTCTCGACATTTCACTCAAAAGCATTAGAAATAGTGCATATACCGACATTTTTAAGTAAAACCATCGATATATCCCTCATTCTCTCTCTATCTCTCTCTCTCTCTCTCTCTCTAGACCACAAACTTTCTCTTTAAAAGAATATCCTGACATTTATAATAAAAATATCAGGATACCTCTCTCTCTACCCTTTGCCAATGTTTAGTTAAATGTCGACTAATTAAATGTTGGTAAAAATAAAAACTTCTAAAGACATTTTTGCTAAAACGTCAAGAAAAGTTCCTGCCACCACTAATTTTTTGTGGAACTATTTTTCCTTACATTTTGGCTGTTAAATGTCATGGAAAAGTGATTTTGCCAAAATTTCTCTCTTTAAACACCTGGAAAAGCAAAATAGTGGCAATATTGACTTTAAAAATCAGGAAAAAACTGTTGGGAAAATTCTTGTTGTGAGAAGTTCATACAACTCTAATACATGAATTACAAAAATAAAATTGAACCAAAGAATGAGCGGAAGCAAAGTATACCTCTAGCCATGGATTCCGGTGATTGCAACTCTCTTTCAGCACCTCCGGACTGCAAGAAATCTTCCAAGTTCATAATTCTCTCTTTAGATGGTATGTGAGACTAATGAATTGAATTTGGGGACCATTACTATGGTTGCGCCTATTTATAATGGTTGTGCCATCAACAACCATTATGGAGAGCTATACTTGGTTACTCATTTGGTGAGTGAAAAATCCATAACTTTTAGTAGTTGATTTATAGGGTATGAAGGGTTATGGACCACCCTCCTGTTTCTTACATTCTTCCATTTGGTCCACTCACCTAACTTGGTGATTTTATCACGCCGAAACTTAATGGAAAAAGCACACATGAATCAAGTCCTCTAAATTAGTGAGTATTGTCTTTCGAGCATTACAATACATACTTCTTCCTATCCTTATGGTAACCATCTTTATGAATAAACTTTATGTTTGTTCGAGATCCATCTTTATGAAATTTTCTCAAAAATGGAATGTACACATAACTTTATATGGGAAAATTCAATTTGAAGTTTCATTAAAATTGGGATTTAAACATATATTTACAACATGATCCCGGAATTTAATTGGAAGCATACCTTTAGTCAGAGGATCAGCAAGCATATATTCAGTGCTAACATATTGAATTACAACCTTATTTTCCAATACACGTTCCCTTATGGCTAAATACTTAATATCAATGTGTTTATTTCAACTACCACTCTTATGATTTTTAGCCAGAAATGCCACAGTCAAATTATCATAAAATATACATAATGGCTTAGGTACGGAGTCCAAGATTTTTAATCCAGCCATTAAACTTCATAACAACACCGCCTGTGACAGCCTCAAAACACACCACAAATTCAGCTTCTATAGTAGAGGTTGCAGTCAATGTCTGCTTAGTACTCCTCCACAATATAGCTTCACTAGCCAAAATAAAAATTCAACCAAATGTTGATTTTTGAGAATCAACGTAGCCAACGAAATTTGAGTCCGAGTATCCGACCCCTCAAAATTGTCGGTCCTCCAAATATGTAAGTATGTAGTTCTTGGTGCCTTGCAAGTATCGTAACACTTTCTTTCCAACCTTCCAATTCTCCAAACAGGGATTACTTTAATATGTCCTAAGATTCTAACTACATGCGCTATATCAAGTTGGAGACAGATCTATGCATACATAAGGCTTCTAACCATGGAAGTATATGGAATATTGGCCATTTGTTTCCTTTCCAATTCTGTCTTGGGATACTAGTCCAAATGAATCGGTCACCTTTGACGATAGGAGTTACACTCGATAAGCAGTCCTGCATTCTGTATTTTTTAAGAACTTTCTTAATATAGGTTTCTTGAGATAGTCTAAGAATCTTATTGAATCTATCTCGATATATCTTAATACCAATGACATATGATGCATCACTTATATCTTTCATGGTAATATTCTTAAAAAGGAACTGTTTCACCTCATGCAATATCCATTTATCATTGGTTGCAAGTAGGATATCATCAACATACAGTACTAGGAAGCAAATCTTACTCCAACTAACATTTTGATATATACACTGATCCACAACATTTTCTTCAAAACAAAATGAAGAGACTGTCTCATGAAATTTCAAATACTATTGGTAGGAGGCTTGCTTCAATTCATATATGGTCTTCTTAAGTTTGCAAACCAAGTCCTCACCATCACTAGAGGAAAATCATTCAAGTTAATACATGTAAATCTCTTCATCTAATTCTCCATTCAAAAATGCCCTTTTCACATCCATTTATTATAACTCTAAGTCAAAATGTGCAATAATCGCCAAAATGATGCGAAAGGAATCTTTCTTAGATACTGGAAAAAAAGTCTCTGAATAATCAATTCCTTCCTTCTGGGTGAACCATTTAGCAATAAGTCTGGCCTTGTATTTCTCAATGTTGCCAAATGAGTTAATTTTTGTCTTAAAGACCCATTTATATCTAATGGGTTTTACCCCATCAGACAACTTTACAAGATCTCAGACTCCATTACTTCTCATGGAGTCTATCTCATCTTTAATGGCGTCTAGTCACAAACTCGAATCGTTAGAACTCATGACTTGTGAAAACGACTCATAATCATCTACAACACCGACATTGTAGTCAAACTCTTAGAGGTAGACTACATAATCACTAGGTATTGCTGACCTCCTGATCCTAACAGATCTCCTTAATGTCGGCTCAACAATCTCTCTAGGAGAGGGCTATCCAACTTGACCTATTTCGGTGTCAACAAATTGTGAAATATTTTGATTCTCATCTATAATCTGGTCAACATCCATGGGTATTGGAGGGATGCTTTGAATGACAAACATCTTTTCACTTGAAGTGGAAGGCATACTTGATAGATTCCTTTCAAGGACTAAGTCTTGAAAGGAATCCCTTCCACTGATCAAGTGATCCCCAAGAAATTTCACGTTTTTAGATTCCACAAACCTAGTATGATAAAATGGATAATAGAATCTGTATCCCTTTGACCTTTCAGCATATCTGACGAAATACCTACTTATGGTCCTTGGATCCAGTTTCTTTTCCTATGGATTATAAACTCTTACTTCTGACGGGCATCCCCAAAGGTGTACATATTGCAAACTAGGTTTCCAATCTTTGAATATTTTAAATAGGGTTTTGGAAACTGCCTTGGTTGGAACCCGATTTAATATGCACCCGTCTTAAGAGCTTTAGTCCACAAGGATTTAGGAAACTTAGAGCTAGACATCAAGCTCCTTACCATGTTCAACAATGTCTGATTTCTTCTTTCAGCCACCATTTTGGTCTGGAGAACCAGGCATGGTATATTGGGCAACAATCCCAGTTTTTTAAGAAACCAAGCAAATGGACCAGGTGCTTGTCCATCCTCAGTATACCTCTTATAGTACTCTCCAGCTCTATCTGATCTCACTATCTATATTTGCTTACCGTATTATTTCTTTACTTCTGTTGTAAAAACCTTAAAGGCATCCAATGACTCATCCTTATGGCAAAGAAGATAGAGTTATATATAACGTGAGTAATTATAAATAAAGGTGATGAAATACCTTTGGTCATATGAGTCCATATCCTGATAATATATGTTTGTATGAATAATCTCTAACAAATCCGAGCTCCACTTGGCACCTTTCTTTGACTTATTGGACTGCTTATCCATAATACAGTCCACACAGGTTTCAAAATCACTAAAATCTAAAGTACTAAGTACTCTATCCTTTACCAACCTTTTAACCCTTTCAATAGAGATATGTCATAATCTCCGTTACCACAATATAGAAGAATTTTCATTTATGACACACCATTTCACACTAACATGTGTTGTGTTATAACATGTGTTATCTTGCAAATTAATTCTGTATAGTCTGTCAATTAATAGACCCGTACCAATGACATTTGAAAGCAAAAGTAATGTCATTGTATTATTAAATTGGAAAGAATATCCAAATTGTTCAAGTTTTGATACAAAATTAAATTTCTAGAAAAACTTGGTACATTAAAAATTCTTTCCAACTGCAAGATATATCCACTAGTCAAAACGAGTTTACAATCTCCAATGGCTTCCACATGTGAGCTCATCTTGTTTCCTAAAGAAATGAATTGCTCACACCCACTGGTTTCTGTAGGTTTTGTAAACCCTGTGACACATTTGTAATGTGAATTGAGTACTTAGAATCAATCTACCATATGTCATAAGAAGCTTAGTTATAAGAGATTCATAGCATACAAAAGAGATTTTCATACCTCTGGTAGCAAGTCATTTCTGAAATTTGGCACTGTCCTTCTTTACATGTCCCTTCTTTTTATAGAAGAAACACGTGGACTCCTTTTTTATAACTAAGATAGGTCCCTTTACCTTTCCTTTCGACTTGACTTTTCCCTTCGCCTTTCCTTTCATGACCAAATGTGCACTACTGGTTCCCTCCTTCATTTTCATAAGAAACCTCCCTTCTTCCTACACACACATGGCTATCAATTCATTGATGGACCATTTAGTTTTATGTATATTGTAGGAAATTTTGAAAAGATTGTAAGGTTGTGGAAGGGTGTTCAAAATGTAGTGCACTAGAAAGGATTCGGACATCTCTACCTCAAGAGTCCTTAGTTGTGACACTATATCCCGAATCCACATGATGTGTTCCTGCACACCATGGATAGTGGTGAGTCTCTTTGATGAGAACTCCATGATCAAGGTACTAGTGAGAGCTTTATCAGACGTCTCAAACTACTCATCAATTGTCTTATGAAGAGCACGGATATCATCATGCTAACTGACGGAGCCGCGGATGCCAACCAATATTTTATCCTTAATGAACATCGTACTGTGATGATTAGATCGCTCCCAATGCTCATAAAGAGCTTTGTCCACTGTAGAGATATCATCTGTTATACTAGGCGACTTGTTATGCCTTATAGCATAATCTAAATCTCACCATCCCAAATCGAGAACCATTTTCTCCTTCCACACCTTGTAGTTCTCACCATTCAATTTGAATACTTCAACAATTTCAACGATTTGTATAGCTGAAACAAAAATGCTTACAAACTTTAGTTGAGATTTTAGCATATATTTACCAATGTAAAGTATATATTAAAAATAAATCTCCTGACAAAGAAATTGTCTGTGGGCTGAATTTCTAATTCAAATTAGATTTGTTATCCTTTTATGAGTAGACTGACAAGATTACCTAATTTTCTAATGACTATGGGCTAATTAGGAAAAATCATACAGAAAATCTATCCCTGAATTAGAGCTTCTCTACCAGTCCATAAGACAGTATTTCTCGCGCACCAGGAAAGTCCCTAGGTAGGTGGTGGGTCATATGAGATCCCTTAAAAACCAACAAATTTTAGACTTATCCCCGTCTTGTTAACAGTACTTTTCTAAACATGCACTTAATCTACCGAACTCAAAAAACCTTGTAGGGGAAAGCTCTAAAGTCAAGTAGACTATTCACATAATTAGTTTATCCGGTGTTGGCATCTAATTCTGATTAATTATTTTAAGGCGATAAAAATTTCTGTGGTATAAAATTTGTTACACAAAAATAAATAATCACAAATAATATTCTTTATTTTATGTTATCAAAACCATCCCAATGTATAATTCCTTTCATATTAGGGTTGTTGTGACCATACCCTAACAATCATAAATCATACAGATCACGAGAATATTTTTTTTTAAATTTTATGTAGGTTTTCACCTTTATTTTGCATGCGTCTTTATATACAAAAGCTATACAAAAATTAATTTGTACAAAATTATAAAGTTCTAATAATTTTATAATTTTATAAGGATTTTAACCTTTATTTTACACGTCATTCAATATCCAAAAGGTCATATAAAAACTAATTTGCGCAAAATGCATAATTTTTCCATTTATGTGGGGTAGCTCAATATACAAAAATTTTAATTTTAAATTCACAAAAAATGGCCCAAATATGAATTTAAAATTAAAACTAATTTTTCAATTTTTTTGGAATTTTTCTGAAATTTTCAAAACTTTTCCAAATTTTTTTTTTTTATTATTGTTTAAGTCCAAAGGACTAATCTGTAACATTTCAAAATTTATTGGGACCAATCTGTAGCATTTCAAGGTTTATCGGGCCTTTTAAAAAAGCTGGGGACCAATGTGCAATATTTATAAAATTTTGTGAGTTTTAGAAAGGTCATAGGGACCGGATTGCAACAGATTAAAAATTTTCAGCCAATTTCGTAATTACATAAAGCTTTTGAGCAGAATCGTAATTTTAGAAAAATGCAGACCAAAACGATGTCGTTTTGGTTTGCATCCGAATCTTTTTCACTCGAATGGACCCCCGAGGGTCCCGACCCGGATCCGGGGGGTTTGAATGTCGGAAAATGGCCGGAAAACACTAGAAAGCTCCATTTTTGCTCTGAAACATGGAATCGTTAAAAATTTCAAACGCAAACTATTTCCAATCTCAAAACACCAAAATTTCGTCAAATCTAGGCTATTTTAAAAAAAATTCAGAACTCTAAAAATTTGAAAAATTCGTTAGAAAATACAAACAGAGGTTCTAATGGTTCTAATACCAAATACGAAAAGTTCATGTAAGTTTAATACATGAATTAGAAAATAAAATTGAACAAAAAACCAAGCGGAAGCAAAGTATACCTCCAGCTATGGATTCCGACAACTGCAAGTCTCTTTCAGCACCTCCGAACGTGCAAGAAGACTTCCAAATTCTTAACTCTCTCTTTAAATCTGTGTAAAACTAATGAATTGAATTTGGAAACTCTTGCTATGGTTGTCCCTATTTATAATATTGTTCCATCAACAATCATTATGGAGGGTCATACTTGGTTACCCATGTGGTGAGTGAAAAATTTATAATTTTTAGGAATTGATTTACAGGATATGGAACGTAATGGACTACCCTCCTATTTCTTACACTTGTTTGTTATAGTGATTTAGGTTTCTTTTTTTTTTCCCCAACTTGAGCCTAATTTACCTTATTACCCTGAGAGTTAAAAAATGGCTTGGAGGGTATATGCATATGTCAATATCTTACATTATTTAAAATCATGAAGAGCAGAGAATAGACTTTACTTGTGATACACAATTTCCGACACAAATTTGGGTTGTCCCGGAGTGGATTTGGTCTTGAGCTTTAATGTATTTGATCGAATTCTTAAAGCGCAAGTTGAACAAGTAGTCGGATGGTTAAATACTAAAACATGAGCAATAAATGAGACAAGAGATCAAAGTAAACATTTTTCATTTTTTCTAATCTCTCTCTCTCTCTCTCTCATGTCTTTACTCATATTGACTTTAGGATTTGTTAGATTGTTGGGTGGAGAGTTTGTTGGCTCATATATACAAATGTCATAAGAAAACCAATCCAGTTTGTAAAGTGAACTTTTTTTTTTTCTTTTAAAGTTCATAGACATATAAATAACAGAAAGAAAAAGGGATAACGATGGATATCCAAACTAACTAATCCCTCAACAGCAGGAGAGAACATTTTGGTTAGAAAGATTAGTCATCTGATCTCTCCAAATAATCTACTAATTAAATGCAAAAAATAATTAATCACTCTGACAAATATGTGCATCGTCGTGTGGAGCAAGACAACATTCTTCGGTGGGAGATGTGAAGGAAACGTGTGAGAGGACTATGACCCAGGAAGGACGAAGGCCACCAAATCCAAGTCAGCTCTCTCTCTCTCTCTACCAAATACATATATAATTTAGCCAATATTTTATCATATTTTATTACTTTCTATATTTTAACACATAAAAGATAAATATTTTTTTAAAAAAATACACATGACATCATATACCGTCATTACTTCATATATTTCTTACTATTATCATATTATTTATATATATATCAAGTTATATTACTACAATATTATAATATGTCAACATTTTATACAATATGTTAGATATATCATATATATATCAGCAAGAAAATTTGATTTTAAAATTTTCCTTTTATATACATACCCTAAATTGTATAAATATCTCATTTGAAAACTCTCTCTCTCATGTATTCTCCCTCTATTTTCTATGTTGTATCCGAGATATCTTTACAAAAAGAGCCAAAAAAATATCTCTAGAATTTTATAAGTCAAAAAACCTCGTCTTTTCAACCGAGCTTTCTGCTCCCCAACCACTTCTTCATTGATCTGATCAAGTAAATCACCATCCTAGCCAACTTTGTGACTTTTATTTTTATCTACTATTGACTCTTTGTATGAACCTCGCACTTATTGCAAAGCCAACACTGACCCTATATAGCAGCAAGTAATGGCAGAAGAACTACAAGGACTTGCCCCTACAAATGCTTGGGATCTAGTTGACTTACCTCTTTGAAAGTCTATTAATAGGAGCAACAAAATAAAGACTAGAGTTGATGGGTATGTTGATCGATACAAGGCCCAACTTGTAGTGAAAGGGTTTACACAAGAGTACAACATTGATTGAGGAGACATTTGTCCCTATAACTCATTTAACCTCAATTAGTAGCCTCATTACTAGTGCTGCTAGTAAATCTTGGCCATTGTTTCATATGAATATCAAAAATGTATTCCTCAATGGCGATGTAACTTAAGAAGTGTACATGCAACTCCCACCAAGTTATGATCACCCATCAAATAAGGTTTGTCTTATTTGCAAAGCTCTATGGGGTTTTAAACATGCACCTCTGGTATGGTTTTCAAAATTCAGCACCACAATTGGCCACCTTGGTTTTCATTCCAATGCTTATGATCATGCTTTATTTGTTCAGAACAATAATCGGGGGACCACTGTTCATCTTCTCTATGTTGATGACATGATCATCACCCGCAATAACACTAATGGCATCTTTGCTCTCAAATCGTATCTCCACTAGTATTTTGAAATGAAATATCTAGGTACTCTCAGTTATTTTTTAGGCATTAAGGTTACATCTATTGAATCTATATATTTCTTATCCCAAGCCAAATATGCTACCCACTTTATCTCATGTGCTGGCATCATGGATACTATAATAGTCGACACTCCTCTTGAACCCAATACACATTATGGCCTCTGATGGGACTTTTTCAATGATGCCACCCTCTATCATCAGCTAGTTGGAAGTCTTATTTATCTTAGTGTATTATGTCCCAACATTGCTCATGATATTCACATTGTCAGTCAGTTCATAAGTGTACCAAGGATAACTCACTTTTCAACTATTTTTTGTGTTCTTTGTTACACTCAAGATACTCTATTTCATGCTCTTCATTTCACTAACATCTCCCCTTGAACTATGAGCATACTGTAATGTTGAATGGGCTGGAGACCTAACTGATCATCACTCTATTACTGGCTATCGTTTCTTTCTTCGTACCTCTCTCATCTTTTGGTGTCGTAAGAAACAAATAATTGTCTCTCGCTCTAGTACAAAAGTAGAATACCGAGCCCTTCTCGATATCATTTCTCAACTCCTTTGGTTATAACAGCTCCTCCTCAGTCGTTCCTCTTCATTGTAACAATTGAAATGCTATACAAATTGTGCACAATGATGCATTCCATCAATGTGTCAAATATATTGAGATTGATTGTCACCTTGTGTGACATTATGTCATTCATGACACTATTCAACTTATTGCTATCTCTTCCCAATCTCAAATTTTAGATATTTTAACCAAATCACACTCAGCTCGACGATTTTAGGACCTAATTAGCAAACTCAAGATAATAGATTTTTCACCACCTTGAGTTTGAGGGAGGTGTTAACATATTTGTTACTTTTCATATATTAGCATATAAAAAGTAAATATTTTCAGAAGATACACATGACATCATATGTTGACATTATATGAGATATTTCTTACTATTATTAGACTCTTTTTATAGATATCAAGTTATATTATCACAAATATCATAATATATCAATATTCTATATAATATATTGATATGTTATATATTTGATTTTAAGGTTTTTCTTTTATGTACATATCCTAACTTGTATAAATATCCCCTTTATTTCATATACTATATACAATAAAATATAGAGAACTTTTTCTCACACATTCTCTTTCTATTTTCTACAGTTTTATATATTTAAAGTTTTACAAAGAAAAATAAAAAATGAGGACTTTTAAATCTTCATCCGAAAACCCACTAAACCCCTTTTCCTCCTCCATGATTACTCCACATGGCAAAACCCAAAAGAATATCATGTTTATTCATATGCTTTCGACCTCCTGATGTTTCGGACCAAAACCCTTGTCAAATGATTGAATCTGGTTGAGGCTGGAAAAAGACCTGCCGGTTCTCCTGCTCCCGATTCCAAAAACTTCTGCCACCAAAACAGTCCCCCTTGAAACTTCCGTCACCACAAAAGCAACGGATCAAGGCAAAGAAACATTTCTCCATTTCATAATCTATTTAGATCTTATGATTCACATCACATGCCCATTGTTGCTATTGCTTTAAATGATGGATTTATGATATCTAAAATATTCACTTTTTGATACATTCTGTTCCTTTAAATTAATCATTTTATTATCATTATGATGTCTGCCACTAAATGTGTATTTTATATACTCAGCTTTTAACCGACTGAATTTAAATTTTTTGAATTGTAGTGTATTTTTCAATAACTCCAATTTATCGCTAATATCTTTATTAATTTTATCAACTAATACTATATTATTTACAAAAAATAAACACCATGATAATTAATTTTGAATATTTTTCGTTATTTTATCCCTGATTATTATAAAAAGGAGGATTTAATATCGAATTTTGATAAAATCCAAAATTAATTGAGAAGTTATTACTAAAATCTCGTGGATTTTTACATTAATAACAACTTTATCATACATAATTTTGATGGCATCAATATATTTCTAGAAAATCTTATTTTTCATTATCCATCACAGTATGGTTATATAGTTACCGCTTTGAATCAATTTGTGTTAATAATATATGAATCACACCACAAACGTCTATATAATAATGAAATTAACAATAGTTATAACCGGGTACTTTCAAGTTTTCTACCATTTGCTTAATAGTGACAGTAAATGAGACGAGTTCAAAGCGAACATTTTCAATTTTCCATTCTCTCTCTCTCTCTCTCTCTCTCTCTCTTTCTCTCTTGTCTTTATTCACATTGGCTTACTTGTTAGATCATTGGCTGTGTAGTTTGATGGCCCATATAAATGCATGTCATAAGAAAACTAATCCAGTTTGTAAAGTAAACTTTTTCTAAGTTCACATATAGGAAAAAGGGATAACGATAGATATCCAAACTAACTAATCCCACAATAGCAGGAGAGAACATCTTAGTTAGAGGATTAGCAATCTGATGTCTCCAAATAATATACTAATTAAATGCAAATAGTAATCACTCTGACAAATATGTGCATCGTCGTGTGGAGCAAGACAACATTCACCAGAGAAAGGTGAAGAAAACGTGTGAGAGGACTATGACCCGGGAAGGAAGAAGGCCACCAGGTCCAAGTCATCTCTCTCTCTCTCTCTCTCTACCAAATACGTATATAATTTAGTCAATATTTTATCATATTTATGTTTTATATATTCAAATTTTTACAGGGAAAAATAAAGAACGAGCACTTCTAAATCTTCATCCGAAAACCCACCAAACCCCTTTTTCTCCTTCATGCTTACTCTACATGGCAAAACCCAAAAGATTATCATGTTTATTCATATGCTTTCGACCCCCTTCTGATGTTTCCGACCAAAACCCTTCTCAAATGGTTGAATCCGAAGGAGCCCGGAAAAAGACCCGCCGATTCTCCTGCTCCCGATTCCGCATGAAGAAAACTTCTGCCGCCAAAACCGTCCCCGTTGAAACTTCCATCACCCCAAAAACAACGGATCAAATCGAAGAAACTCAGACCGAGAGCAAGAAACTGTCTGGCGAGATTAAGATCAGGACCACAAATACCACCGGGAAGAGCCGGAAACCGGTTCCGAGGGCTGAGGCCGGTCAAAGAACGGCTGAGAAGCCGAGAAAGGTACACCATTGATTTTTATTTATATTGGTCAAACGGAGTGGTATAATTTAGACATAAAAATTCATACTGTTTTGATTCAGATAAAACACGTGTCGGCTGACAAAGAAATCATCCTCGAATCCTCAACACCCGCTGGTCAATCAAAAGCTGACACGTGCCAGATTCCAATCTGCCGGAAATTGGATTCTAGGAGTGCCGTCGTAGCTCCAGCAGCAGAAGCCAAACGGAAGCAGCCACTCGGGGGCGGTGTGCCCACCATGACCTACTCAAATTCTTTCCCACCTCAATACCGAGAAATGGCAAGACAAGGATCCCAAGTAAGCAAAATCCAAACCAAGAAGGACCCAATTGTAGGACTGTCAATTGTAGTAGTAATTCTGGTGATACTATTGACATGGGGTCGAGTCTGTGCCATTTTATGCACTTGCGCTTGGTTTTATCTCATCCCTTGCTTCACAACAGACACATCTTCTCAAATCCTATCACATTCCAAGAAGTTAAAGTTGAATTTGGATACAGAGGAGTACAAGAAAAAGATTATTTTGGAAGGTCTTTTGCAGAGGAATAATCGCCGAAGCAATTCCTTTGGACTTTTGTAGTTTTATTTTTTGAATTTTCTTTGTGAAAATATGGCTAAATTTGAAATTTTGGGTTCCGTTCTAGAAGCTAAGCCAAGTTTGTGCTTTTCAAACGTTATATATATATTTTATTCAAGGATGTTGATGTGAAGGCACGTGCAAGAGCAGCTCCATTTTGGTCTTTCACTCCACAGTGATTTGGCGCGTCTAGCATTTGGGCGGATTGGTACAAGGTTAAAGAAGGCAAGGACCAAGAAATTTTGGGCATTAGAAATTTAATAGAATGTACATGATATATTTTACCTTTTCATTATTTAAATAGTGAGGGATATTCTAAAAGGTATCATTTATTTAGAAAATACGCATATAACTTGACTAAATAAACTTTTTATTAAATCATTCGTGTGTGTGTGCGTGTGTATATATAGTATAATAGTTTAATATGAGTGTGTCTGTTTTGATTCGCAGATCAAAGTACGTGACAATTGTCGTGTGATATAGAAATACGTACAATTATCAATACGTACTTTAAGACCCTGCAAAACTGTGAAAATACATTTTTCAAACTAAAAAAAAAAATCCAAAACATCAAATGTTTAACATTTCAAAATATAAGTTCAATTTTATAAAAAATATATATATTATACGTACTACAGAAGGAGTTTTCAAAATATAATTTTTAAAATATAAATTATATTTTCTAAATGCCCTCCAATAGGTCTATTTACAAGCCTCAAAATGTCCATCAAGAAAGAGCCAATACCAGCTATTGGTACCAGATAGCTCTTTCATTGGTTGGATCTAGCAAGCTGTAGGGACTACTGTTATATCACTACAAAAAAACAAGAGTTTAGCGATAGATTTAACGACGAAAATTTTAGAAAAATTCGTCACTAAAACTTTTAGTAACGAATTTAGCGACGGAAAAATTTCCGTTGTTAATAACGCATCGCAAAATATTAGCGATGGATTTGGGATTCCGTCGCTAAATTTAGCGACGGATATCATTTTCCGTCGCTAACGTAAATTTTGCATTTAATTTTTTTATTTGTAAAATTCATTCGCTCACCCGTCGACCACATCCCGCCACCGCCCCAACCCCCTGCTGCTTGCCCACCCATGCCCACACCCCGCCAGCCCTTGCCCGTCCACGCATGACCACCTTTGCTACTTTATTTTTTTTTTACAAAAAATGTGCTTTTACCCAGATTCGAATCTAGGTTTAAGGAGTTATCTGAAATGCTTTTAACCACTATGCCACATTAACTTATCTGATATACCTTTTTTTTTTTTTTTTACTTCTATACCTTTTTTTCTAACTCTCACAATTAAAAATATAATTCCCTAATCTAACAAAAATACAAAATACAAAATCATATTTAATAAAAACACAAAATTATATTTAATATAATTACAAAATTATCTTTTAAAAAATCATAAAATTAAATTTAAAAAATATAAAATTATATTTAATAAAAATTAATACCTAATTTAATTAAAATATAAATTATAAATATATATTTAATAAAAATATAAAATTATATTTAATAAAAATATGAATTATATTTAGCGACGAATTTAGCGATGAAAACCCTTTCCGTCGCTAATTTGGCGACGAAAATCGTTTCTGTCGCTAAATTTAGCGACGGATTTTGATTTTCGTCGCTAAATTTTGTATTTAATTTTTTTATTTGTAGAATCTGTTTGCTCACCCGTCGGCCACCGTCCCGGCCCTCTGCTGCTTTTCCACCCATGCCTACACCCTGCCAGCCCTTGCCAGCCGCGCATGACCACATTATGCTACTTTATTTTTTTTTTTGTAGAAAATGTGTTTTTTCCTATATTCGAATTTGGATTTAAAGAGTTATATGAAACGCTCTTAACCAATATACTTTTTTTTTTTTTTTTACTTCTATACTTTTATTCTAACTTTTACCATTAAAAATATAATTTCCTAATCTAACAAAAATACAAAATATAAAATTATATTTAATAAAAATACAAAATTATATTTAAAAAAATCATAAAATTATATTTAAAAAATATAAAATTATATTTAATAAAAAAAATATCCTAATTTAATAAAAATATGAATTACAAATATATATTTAATAAAAACATAAAATTATATTTAATAAAAATTTAAAATTATATTTAATGACGAATTTAGCTACGAAAAATAAAATCCGTGGCTAAATTTAGTAACGAAATTTTTTTCGTCACTAAATTTAGCGATGGATTTTATTTTCGTCGCTAATTAGCGACGGATTTTATTTTCGTCGCTAATTAGCGACGGATTTTAATTTTCGTCAAAAAATTTAGCGACGAATTTGTTTTTTGAAGCTAAATTTAGTGACGAATAAATAAATCTGTCGCTAATTAGCGATAGGATTTGATTTTTGTCACTAAATAGCGAAAAAATTTTTTCGTCGCTAAAAGCGTATTTTTTGTAGTGTATCTACACTTCCTCTAAAGAAGCTAAGAAAAAGGGATGTGTATAAAATATTGAGTGAGTAGAGTACAATAACATGACTGTGATAATAAATGAGTGGTGAGTGTGAAAATATCAAAATCATAATTTTGAACAAATCCTCATTCATAAGTAGTATCAAACATATAGATAATTATAAAGATAAATATATCCATAAATTCATATTTTTCAAAGATAATGAGGTCTCCCTAAAAAAAACACTTCCGTCTAGAGTTTGACTGAATCCGGGTGGAAACCCGCTAAGAGTTTTTAATCTATTCATTTCAAAACTCTAATTCTCCATTTCTTGGCGTTAACTTGTATCTCACCAGAATGCAGTCCGAATAGTACGACGTGGGTGTAGGAGGCTGTGTCTACCACCCTTGCTGATAAACACCCAATCACGTTACCTCATCAGGTCATATCGTGGAGCGAATAACTATAATTATTTACCATCACCAGCACCATTATTTCACAAATATCCAAATAATTTCCAATGTGCCATAAATATAATAAATAGTTATCAAACCATATCACAATATTCATGAATGCAAATTTTCAGCGACAAATGTTATATATTTATTCACAAATACAGTAAATGCATGTATATTTCAAACTCACATTTTGGGATATTCAACAAATGCAAATAGTCATAAAAAAATCATTTAAAAATTATTTATAAAAGAATTTATAAAAATCATTTTTTCATTCAAAGGACAACAGTCTGTCCACTCACTGTGTTTGGGAGAGTTATCACTCCCAGATTCCTTAGTAGTAAAGGTTTGGCCACGATCTACTTGTCGAGATCCTAAAGGCCATTATCAAGTAACCAATATTATTAATATTAATTTCTAGGTTAACCCAAAAGCCCTAATATTTAAAAACCTAATTTCTCCATCACTTACGGTGGTTTAATAATCTCCAAATCCAAATAAACAACAAAGTAGGCAAACTGAAAGTGAAATAAAAAGATGATAATAACTTGATTTTTATCTCCAAGAAATCTTTTCTTGTATGGGTTATATCATGCCCTAGGATTTTGCCTTTCCTTGTAACCACTCTAGATTCTTAAGATCTTCCCATATGAACACTAAAATCTAGTTTTGGAGTGTTAGATGAATAGTTCGGAGCCTTTGGTTTGGAGTTTTGGGGGTGAATCAAGTGAGTTTGAAAGAAAAGAAGAAGAGTCTAGAGAGAGAAGGGTCGTCTAAAGAGTGAAGTGAGAATGTTTAAATCTTGTGGGTTAAGATCTCACTTTTCCTTTTTATCTCTAAACCCATTTTTAATAATTGCTTAGTGACCCTCTCACACTTCCAATTTGCACCTATGCCCTCTCTTGAGTTGTTGGGAAAGTCAACCCAGTAAGTTTAAGTATTTATAGTTCTGTTCGATTGTGAGAATGTGCCTGGTGACAAGCAAGTAGGTGGGATGGATGGTGCAGTTTATGGAAAACAAAATAGAATTTAGGAGTAAGCATGTATTATGTATTATAATAAAAATAGGATATAATAAAAATCATATATTATGTAGTTGAAGAGATTGAGTGGCATGGTGGTAGTTTACCTTTTTGGTGACTTAATGGTCTTGGGATCAATTTTTCATGGAAACAAGCACAAGGAATTTGCAAATTGAAGCATGAATATGATAAAGGGGTCACCAAAGGCAGCAAGTGGAAAAGGAACCGATGGCTACAAGGCATGGGTAAATGTCACAAATAGGAACCGATGAGAAAATTGAAAAGGAGTGCCAACCAACAAATAGAGGAGGATATGACAGGTTCTTGACAGTATCCAGGAGTGGCCTCAAAATGGTTATGATGAGTCGTTTCCATTTGCCAATTGGTAATGGGTAAATGGTTATCGATGAGGGTTTTCAAAATACATATCAATAATAGATCTCAAGATTAGACATTCATTGTTGGTTTAAATATTCACTATCAGAAAAATATAAGTAAAATATAATATACCAAACAGAATAGAAAAATTAGATGTACCGATGAATATATAGAAATTGTAAAATAATGGGTCTATCAAGAAACTACAAATTTCACCACATGCCAATTAATTATATTTCATAGTACACTGAGTAAATAGCAAGTCAATAAAAGATGATCAACACCAGCTACCGCTCAAAAAACCAAAATTTTTTGTAGAAACTATTTACTGTACACTAAAACTCCATCAAACAAGTAAATTCTCTTAGAAAAGTCTAATTCTACCAAGTGCTGAATACCGAATACTCAAGTAACTGATGACTCTAGCGATTGGGAATTTGTAAAATTTAAAATCTATCAACCAAATACCTAAAAAAGTTCATAGACGGTCCAAAAGGCGAAAATTCACATTCCCACAAAATATATATATAAAAAATTTCAAATTCCGTTTTGTGTCTTCACCATAAACCGGACTTGTACAATGATACAATTCCTACCCCCTTAAAAAAAATTATTTTCAAAATTTCATTACATAATCATTCCTCAAATAGCAAAAGGTATTGCTTTTCCAATATCTCCTTAGATTCCCAAGTCATTTCTTCAACATGGTTGTTCTTCCATAAGATTTTGACAATGGGGATCTATTTATTTTTCAAACTTTTAACTTGCTTCTCCAAAATAGCTACCAGTTGGACTCCAAAATTTAAATCTTTCTTTAACTCAATGGGAGGAGCCTCAAGAATATGGGAGGGATTTGCTGTCACGCCCCGACTCTCACATCGAGTATGTAACAACCGCCGTGTTATCTCGGCATACGGCATGACCTCCCCATATACCGAAATAGCACAAGACATTCAAATTTTACAAAAAATCTTCCAAAACAATAAACCCATCAAACAAGAAATCATAAAAATAACACACATGCAAAGGATTCATTCGATCCATCCCTGTACATACAAGCATACATCAGCACACATTTGGGGAGGGGATCCTGTACATGCATATATGTAGTATGGTCATCTCAACCAATCTAAAGTTCTCAAACATTTCATAATTTACAAATCTGAAGTAATATATCAAAATCTATAAATATAATCCAATCAAAATGAAAGAAGTTCCAAATCATAGTCGTTAGATTTTGCCAATACTTTTCCGAGGAATACAAACCAGTATCAATAAAATCCAAATAGTATGAGATGTACATAATTTCAAAAAACTGAAAGAAAATATCGAAAGCCAACATTATATTCCAAATATCCTAGTACAGAATAAAACATCTTTCAAAAGATAATTTCAAACAAAAATGAAATCCCAAGTCATAATCATTCGAATTTTACCAATACTTGCACGAAGAATTCAACTAATATCAGTAAAATTCGCACGGTATAAAATGTACAGAACTTCCTTTACATGGTCCACGACCTACAAACTCCCAAAATAAAACATAAACCATACCTACCCAAAGTACCACAAAAGCTCTTCGCATAATTTAGAGAGCCGCCCTTAAGTTACACTTCCTCTAAAAAGTAATAAAAGAGGGGGTGAGTATTGGGAATATCCAGTGAGTGGAGTGCAATAGTATGCAGTATATAAATGAGGGGTGAGGGTGGTGATGCAAAATACATGTATCAAATGTAATTTAATGTAATAAAGAAATTCATTTACAAAAAATCATTCATATCAAACCACTATGACTCATATAATCAAATCAAACAATCCAAATTCATTTTTTCATAAATTTTGGGGTGTGCTGAAAACAATATCCTGCCAATGGCCATTAGCAGGATCCGCTAAAGGATTTTCTACAATTTTTGCATAAAAATCCCTTTTGGCGTTGGCCCGAAAATTTTTTCATGGGGTGCCACCACGTTATCCGAACGACTTGAGTGGCTTTCCAACCCACTACCTCCAAACCTCTAATTTAATCACAAGTTAGCCCAAACCACGCCACCTCGCTGGCCAGGTCTGTGGCAGGACTCAGACTATAGTCTTTTTCCAGCACCACGTTACCACAATCAATACCGAAATCAATTCATGCTCAATGTATAAAATATAGCAATATTTCATAATTCATATGTGTATACAAACATAATATGGTGCAAACAAATCAATATTCAACTCACGAGTCATGGATTTATCACAAAATTCATTTTAGGCTCACCACAATCACAAAACATTATAAATTCATTTCAAAATTCATTGCAAAATCAAATTTGCAAATCGTATTTGAAATCATTTACTCATTCATATGATACATAACCATCCACTCACCTATAGGGAGGGTATTCACTCCCTATTTCTATAATTTAGTCTAATAAAATCTTACTCTGATCCTCAATTGATTTTCCTAAATCCATAATCACAATTTTATCATCAATTTCCAATTATTTTTATGGTTTATTAATCTTCCCTAATTTTGTACAACCCTAATATTTTCATGCATATTACAAGTCTTCTCACCCTAAATTCAGCAAGAATTCGTTTGAATATCGAAGGGATTAAAAATTTCCTCACCTAGGGCTTTCGTAGTTTGCAACCCTAACTTCAGTTCAATCCAAGACCTGCAGTATTTCCAAACCGAAACAAATTCTACCCGTTAGGCTAAATTATTGAAAGAATCAAAACCCAAGGGCTACTATTCAGAGAATGGTCCTTACCATCACAGAGAAGGAATTGCAGGTTGTGACCTAGAGTTTCTGATAGAGTGCTACTACTGCTAGCTTGGAGCTTCTGTGAAGTCGCAGAAGGGGGTTGTAGCGGCGACAGAGCAACAGTGCTCGCGCGAGGAAGAGAGGGGTAGAGGGGCTGTTGCGTGTGGGAAAGAGAGAGAAAGAGAGGGAGGCAAACGGTTGCGCGATGGTGACAGTCGGAGGAAGGCGTCGATCATGGGAGGTAGAGAGAGACGATAAAGAGGGAGAGAGACAGTGAGCGGTAGAGAGTGAGAGAGAGAGTGCGAATCAAGAGTGAGACGCGGGAGAGACGAGACGAGTGGCTAGGTGATGGTGGAGGTCGGTAGAGTTACCGATAAACGGCAGAGAGTGGTGAGAGAGGGAGAGCGTGGCTATTCGCGGTGGAGGGAGAGAGATAGAGTCAGGAAAGAGAGAGACGAAGGAGAGAGGGAATGAGAAAGGGGATTAGGGTTTCTAACCCTAATCTAAATTTTGGGGATGCAACGTTTTGCCCCAAAACGCTACGTCTCCACTCTTCCCTTTTTTTTTTTTTTTTTTTAACTTTAGATTTAAAGTTCCAATTTCATCAAAATAGGATATACTTCGAATCGGAAACACGGATGTTTTAAATATACCTAAAATTCAAATTTAATACCCTAAAATCGAAAATCAATAAAATTTAAAATTTTCTATTATATTATAAAGATATTTATAAAATTTCTAATATCGGATTTTTGTGTTACAACACTTAACCTCCTAAAACAAATTTCGTTCTCGAAATTTCAAAGTACAATTTATACATCAAAGAGCTGCGGGTATTGCTTCCGCATTGATTCTTCAGTTTCCCAAGTCTGTTCTTCCACTTGATTACTTTTCCATTGTACCTTGACCATGGGGATTTGTTTGCATCTCAATTGTTTGACATGCCGATCAATGATTTGCACTAGTTGTACTCTAAAACTCAAATCCGGATTTAGTTCTATCGGAGGAGCTTCAATCACATGAGAAGTATCTGGCAAATACTTCTTTAACATTGACATATAAAACATATCATGAATCTTCTCCAAATCTAGAGGTAATTCCAATCTGTAGGCCATATTTCCAACCCTCTCAAGGATCTTGAATGACCCAATATATCTTGAATTCAATTTGGCTCGTTTTTTAAATTGAATCACTCCCTTCTAAGGTGAAACCTTCAGGAAAACCATATTTCCGACCTCCAATTCCAAAGCTCTTCTCCTTTTGTCAGCATAGCTCTTCTGCCTATCCTAGGCCGCTTTCATTCTCGCCCGAATAACCTTCACTTTTTCTATTATTGTTTCAATTAATTCTATACTTTCAATCTTCCGCTCTCCAACTTTATCCCAACAAAGCAGAGTTTGACATTTCCTTCTGTAGAGAGTTTCATAGGGAGGTATCCCAATGCTAGTTTGATAGCTGTTGTTGTTTACAAATTTAATCAACGGTAGGTGCCCATCCCAACTCCCATGGAAGTCCATCACACATGCCTTTAACATGTCTTCCAACATTTGGATTGTACATTTGGATTGTCCATCCGTCTGCGGATGAAATGCTGTGCTAAATTTCAATTTGGTTCCCAAAGCCTCTTGTAACTTAGACCAAAATCTGGATGTGAATCAGAGATCATGATCTGATACAATCGATACTGAAACCCCATAGAGTCGGACAATCTCATCAAGATACAGTTTTGCTAATCTCTCCAAAGAGTAGGTAATCTGAATCGGAAGAAAATATTCTAATTTTGTGAGTCTGTCAACTATCACCCAAATAACATTGTGACGACTCAGAGTACGTGGCAATTCCACCATGAAATCCATAGTGATGTGCTCTCATTTCCATTTAGGTATAGGCAATGGCTGAAGTGTCCCGGTCGGCTTCTGATGTTCAGCCTTGATTTGTTGACACACTAGACACCTTGCTACAAATTCGGCTATTTTCCGCTTCAATCCCGACCACCAATATGTTTCTTTAATGGTTCGGTACATTTTAGTGCTTCCGGGATGCATAGCATAAGCCGAAGAGTGTGCTTCCTCAAGAATGGCGTTCTGAAGCTCATCATTCTTGAGAACACAAATCCCTTTCCCATACATCACCATGCCATTCTCCTGAATATGGAAATCACCAATTTCACCCTTGCAAACCTTCTCTACTATCTGCTTTAGCTCCTCATCAGTTGCCTGGAGCTCTTTAATACGATCCACCAAGGTTGGTCGAATTTTGAACTTCGCCAAGAGTGCACCATTGTTATCACAGACTAATTTGGCTCCAAGAGTACGAAGTCCAACAAGGCATGAGAGATAAGAACTCGCTTGAGAATGAGAAGATGATGACTTAAGGCTCAGAGCATCCGCAATTGTATTCGCCTTACCCGGGTGATAGTCAATTACCAAATCATAGTCTTTAATCAGCTCTAGCCATCTCCCTTGCCTTAAGTTGAGCTCTTTTTGGGTAAGAAAATACTTGAGACTCTTGTGATCGGTGAAGATCCTGCACGTGGCTCCATATAAGTAATGTCGCCAAATCTTCAGAGCAAAAACAATTGCAGCAAGTTCTAGATCATGGGTAGGATAATTCAGCTCATATTTCTTTAACTATCGAGAAGCATAGACGATAACTCTATCACCCTGCATTAGAACACATCCTAGCCCTTGTTTGCTTGTATCACTGTAAACTATATAATCACCACCAGCAATAGGTAGAGCAAGTATGGAGCCGACGTGAGTCTCCTTTTGAGTTCTTGAAAACTATGCTCACATTTATCATTCCATTCAAATTAATTCCCTTCCGTGTCAAGCCAGACAATGGAGCTACAATTCTAGAAAAACTCTCGATAAATCTTCGGTTGTACCCTGCCAAATTGAAAAAACTATGCACCTCGATGATGTTCTTGGGTTGTTCCCATTTTAAAATTGCCTTTATTTTCTTTGGATCAACAAATATTCCTTCCCCGGATATAATGTGTCCCAAGAAACCAATTTCTTTCAGCCAGAATTCACATTCTTGGAAGAGTCTGTAATACAATCCGAAGATGTTCTGCATGTACTTCATCATTCTTGGAATACACTAAGATGTCGTCAATGAAGACAATGACGAACTTATCAAGATAGGAATGGAAGACTCGATTCATGAGATCTATAAAAGCTGCTAGAGCATTCGTTAAACCGAAAGGCATCACAAAAAATTCATAGTGTTCGTATTGCATCCTAAACGCGGTCTTAGGAATATCATCTTCTTTTATCCGCAATTAGTCATAGCCAGACCTCAAATCAATCTTTAAAAAGACACTCGCCCCTTGGAGTTGATTGAGCAAGTCATCGATTCTCGGCAATGGATATTTATTCTTGATGATCGCCTTGTTTAACTGTCGGTAATCGATACACAACTGAAGCATGCCATCTTTCTTCTTCACAAATAAAACCGAAGCACCCCAGGGTGAGGTACTCAGTTGAATAAATCCCTTGTCCAACAATTCTTGCAGTTGGACTTTCAACTCCTTAAGTTCCACATGTGTCATCCTATATGGAGGAACGGTAATAGGTGCGGTTTCGAGAATCAAATCAATAGTAAAATCGAATTCCCGAACCGGAGATAAACCTGGCAACTCATCGGGGAAAACATCCGGAAATTCATTCACCATCGGAACATTCACCAATTCTGGACTCTGCACAGTGGTGTCGATGATATGAGCTAGGTAAGCTTCACAACCCTTGTGCACTAATTTTCTTGCTTCCAATGCCGAGATTACACAATTCGGTAAAACCCATCGTTCAACAACAAATACAAGCGGAGGATATCCCGGTCTACTGAACTCTACCTCCTTAGTAAAACAGTTTATAGAAGCCCTATGAGGGTGTAACCAATCCATGCCCAATATAGCATCGAAACCCTCATTTCTAACAGAATCAAGTCCGCTTCAAGAATTTCTCCTTCTATCTCTACTTCACAAGCCTTGAACATAGTGTTTCTGTATAATCGTTCCTCCAACGGAGTGACAACCAATAACTCCTCTTCGAGTGGGGTTAAGGGTCTATTCGAATGCTTGGCAAACTCAGTGCTCACAAAGATTATTAGATCCAGTATTAATTAAAACATAAGCATCAACCCCAAAAATTTTCATCATACCTATACATATGAAAAATAAGGATCAATCCCAAAATTAACCGAATATAATCAGAATTTAAAACCCTCAATGTCATCAAATCATCATCAAATATCAAAATCACCTCAATTCATCTTACTATATCAAGGTTATTCTGGGCATCCTTGTTGGTCATAGCATAGATCCTGGTTTGTGCCCTAGTTTGCGGACGTTGAGTTGGAGCAACTACAGTGTTGCTCCCTGTCCCTGTCCGTGGTGTGTTAGCTCAAGGTGGAATAGAAGTGTTTGCTTGGCTACCCATAGATCCACTAGGGCGATCCCTACTTGCTTGGCCTCCTTGAATTAACTCTGGGCAAGCGTTACGGAAATAGCCATTTTTTCTGCATTGATAGCATCTTTTGACCGTATTACAGAACCCGGAGTGAAATTTCCCGCAATATTTACACTTCTCCTTCTTGCTGCTCACCGATTTGCTTCCAGAGATGGCACTAAGAGCAGGGGTCCAAAAGTGAGACGCACGCTGGCCTTGAGGAGAGCCAGCTGGTCCAGGAACAAATCCGCCACTAAAAGAACCCACATTTCTGCTCTTCTTAGGACCCTGGCCCGGTATGAAACCACTGGGCCTTTTTTTTTTCCCATGCTCCAAACTTTTCCCCTTTCTATCACCATTTTCTTGGCCCTTAAGGCCAAATCCAGAACATCTTAGAATGTATGCCCTTTTGTAATTGACATTTTATCCCTTATGCTCAGATTCAGTCCCTATTCAAATTTCGCACATAGGGACTCCTTGGAGTTCACAAACTCCGAAACATAAGTAGCAAGTTCTCTTAATTCTGCTTCAAAATCAGACACCGTCTTGTTTCCCTAAACAAGCTTGAAGAACTCCTTTCTCTTCTAGTCCCTATAGAACTGAGTGTAATATTTTTCTTCAAAAGCTCACAGAAAATCTGGCAAAGAGAGAGGTGTGGTTGCCCTGGCCTTCTCATTCTCCCACCAGGTTCTGGCTCCCTTATCTAGTAGTTTCACTACCACCCAGAACTTCATCTCATCACTTAATCTCACATCGATAATGGTTTCCTGAACTCGGCCAATCCATTCCTTGGCCACTGAGACATCACAGGTGCTGGAAAAAGTCTCGCATCCGAGCTGTCTTGCCTCTTTGAGTAGCTTTGACAACTCGACTGTAGGATGCTCGGTTGATGAAACAACCGGTGGAGCGGTTGTTGTCGGAATACTAGGCACCACAGCTGGTATAAGAGGAGGAACCGGTGGAGGAGCAGAAGATTGAGGTGGAACTTGATACTGTGTCCCGAAAGAGCTCCATCATTTGCCGGAGGGCAATAATAGGATGTGGAGGAACCTCAATTGAAGGAGCCAAGTGTGTGCTTGTGGCAGCTGGAAGAAAAGTTGGAGCATGTGAGAATGATTCATCCTCGCACTCAGGAGGAGGAATCTCACTAATATTCCTCATCTTTCGTCTAGGTGGCATGGTTCCTACAAGAAGAAGCACTATCTTGAGCTCTCTAGATTAGGTATCGTACTAAACGTTTAACCTCCTAAAAATAAAAATTAGACTTAGTCCATAAGGATCCATGAAAAGTTCTGTACATTTCTTAAAAGAAAATCTTTAAAAGTCAAAATTTTCAAAATAGCAAACATTTTAAAACCTTTGGAAAACCATTAGGAAATTTGAAAATATTTCAAGCCTTTAAACATTCAAAATCATGAGCCTATGCTCTGATACCAATAGAATTGTCACACCCCGACTCTCCTGTCGAGTACGTAACAGTCGTCGCGTTATCTCGGCATACGGGCATGACCTCCCCATATACCAGGATAGCGCAAGGCATTCCAATTTTATAATAAATCTTCCAAAATAATAAACCCTTCAAACAAGAAATCATAAAAACAACACACATACAAAGGACCCATTCGGTCCATCCCTATATATACAAGCATACGTAAGCACACATTTGGGGAGGGGATCCTGTATATGCATACATGCAGTATGGCCATCCCAGCCAATCCAGAGTTCTCAAGCATTTCATAATTTACAAATTTGAAGTAAAATATCAAAATCTATAAATATAATCCAATCAAAATGGATAAAATCCCAAATCATAGTCGTCGGATTTTACCAATACTTGCCCGAGAAAAACAAACCAGTATCTGTAAAGTCCAAACGGTATGAGATGTACAGAACTTCACAAAACCAAAAGAAATATCAAAAGCTAACATTATATTCCAAATATCCCAGTATAGAATAAAACATCTTTCAAAAGATAATTTCAAACAAAAATGAAATCCCAAGTCATAATCATTCAAATTTTACTAATACTTGCTCGAAAAATACAACCAGTATCATTAAAATCCACACGATATGAAATGTACAGAACTTCCTTTCCATGGTCCATGACCTACAAACTCCCAAAATAAAACATAAACCATACGTACCCAAAGTACCACAAAAGCTCTTCGCACAATTTAAAGAGTCACCCTTAAGTTACACTTTCTCTGAAAAGTAATAAAGGAGGGGTGAGCATTGGGAATACCCAATAAGTGGAGTGCAATAGTATGCAGTATATAAATGAAGGGTGAGGGTGGTGATGCCAAATACATGTATCAAATGTAATTTAATGCAATAAAGAAATTCATTTATATAAAATCATTCATATCAAACCACCATGACTCATATAATCAAATCAAACAATCCAAATTCATTTTCTTTCATAAATTTTGGGGTGTGCCGAAAACATTATCCTACCAATGGCCATTGGCAAGATCTGCTAAAGAATTTTCTACAATTTTACATAAAAATCCCCTTTCGTTTTGGCGTTGGCCCGAAAATTTTTTCATGGGGTGCCACCACGTCATCCGGACGACTTGAGTGGCTTTCCAACCTACCACCTCCAAACCTCTAATTTAATCACAAGTTAGCCCAAACCACGCCACCCCGCTGGCCAAGTCCATGGTAGGATTCAAACTATAATCTTTTTCCAGCACCACGTTACCACAATCAATACCAAAATCAATTCCTACTCAATGTATAAAATATAGCAATATTTCATAATTCATATGTGTATACAAACGTAACATGGTGCAAACAAATCAATATTCAACTCACGAATCATGGATTTATCACAAAATTCATTTCAGGCTCACCACAATTACAAAACATTATAAATTCATTTCAAAATCAAGTTTGTAAATCATATTTAAAATCATTTGCTCATTCATATGATACATAACCATCCACTCACCTACAGATATAGTATTCACTCCCTATTTCCACAATTCAGTCCAATAAAATCTTACTCCGATCCTCAATTGATTTTTCTAAATCCATAATCATAATTTTATCATCAATTTCCAATTATTTTTAGGGTTTATTAATCTTCTCTAATTTTGTACAACCCTAATATTTTCATGCATATTACAAGTCTTCTCACTCTAAATTCCACAAGAATTCGTTCGAATATCAAAGGGATTAAAAATTTCCTCACCTAGGGTTTTCGCAATTCGCAGCCCTAACTTTAGTTCAATCTAAGACTTGCAGTATTTCCAAACCGAAACAAATTCTACCCTTTAGGCTAAATCACCGGAAGAATCAAAACCCTAGAGCTACTGTTCAGAGAATCGTCCTTACCAGCGCAGAGAAGGAATCGCAGGTTGCGGTCTAGGATTTTTGACAGAGTGCTTCTACTGCCAGCTTGGAGCTTCTACGAAGTCGCATAAGGGGTTTGCAGCGGCGGCAGAGCAACAGTGCTCGCGCGAGGAAGAGAGGAGCAGAGGGGCTGTCACATGCAGGAAAGAGAGAAAAAGAGAGGGAGGCGAGCGGTTGCACGCGATGGTGATAGTAGGAGGAAGGCATCGGTCGTGGGAGGTAGAGAGAGACGATAGAGAGGGAGAGAGACAGTGAGTGGCGGAGAGTGAGACAGAAATTGAGAGAGAGAGAGTGCGAATCGAGAGAGAGACATGGGAGAGACGAGAGGAGTGGCTAGGTGATGGCAGAGGTTGGTGGAGTCACCGATGAGCAGCAGAGAGTGGTGGGAGAGGGTGAGTGCAGCTATTCGTGGCGGAGGGAGAGAGAGAGAGTCGGGAAAGAGAGAGACGAAGGAGAGAGGGAATGAGAAAGGGGATTAGGGTTTCTAACCCTAATCTAAATTTTGGGGATGCAGCGTTTTGCCCCAAAACGCTGCGTCTCCACTCTTCCCCCTTTTTTTTCATTTTAGATTTAAAGTTCCAATTTCATCAAAATAGGATATATTTTGAATCGGAAACATGGATGTTTTAAATATACCTAAAATTCAAATTTAATACCCTAAAATCGAAAATCAATAAAATTTAAAATTTTTCATTATATTATAAAGATATTTACAAAATTTCTAAAACCGGATTTTTGGTGTTACATTTGCCAAATACTTCTTCAGCATGGATACATGAAAAACATTATGAATTCCTTTTAACTCTGGGGACAACTCTAATCAATAAGCCACATTTTCTACTCTTCCAATGATCTTGTAAGGACCAAAGTAATGAGGATTTAACTTTTCCCATCTCCAAAATCGAATCACACATTTCCAAAGAGATACTTTCAAGAACACCATGTCACCGACCTCAAATTCTAGTGGCCTTCTCCTCTTATCGGCATAACTCTTCTGTAGGTCTTGGGCTACCTTTATCCTTTGCCGAATCAACTTCACCTTCTAGGTAGTGGTTTCGATCGACTCTACACTCTCAATCTTTTTTTCCCTACCTTCATCCCAATACAATGAAGTTTTACACTTTCGTCCATATAGAGCTTCATAAGGGGGCATTCTAATGCTAGCATGATAACTATTGTTGTAGGCAAACTCTATCAAGGAAAGATGCCTATTCCAACTTCCTTAAAAATCCATTACACAAGCTTTAAGCATGTCTTCTAATGTTTGGATTGTGAGTTTAGATTACCTATCGGTTTGAGGGTAAAAGGCAGTGCTAAACTTCAGTTGGGTGCCTAAGGATTCTTGCAATTTTGGCTAGAATCGAGAGGTGAAACGAGGGTCACGATCAGATACGATTGATACTGAAACCCTATGGAGTCACATAATCTCATCAATGTATAACTTGGCTAACTTTTACAAAGAATAGGTATTTTGGATTGATAAGAAATGGGCTGATTTGATGAGTCGATTTACGATCACCCAAATGGTATCATACCTATTCGTTGTTTGGGGTAAACCGAGTACAAAATCCATAATGACATGCTCCCACTTTCACTCGGGAATTGGTAATGGTTGGAGAATACCAGTAGGCCTCTGGTGTTCAGCTTTCATTTGCTCACACGCCAAACATTTGGATACAAATTCAATAATATTTCTTTTCATTCCAGACCACCAATAATTCTCTTTGATCATTCGGTACATCTTAGTACTTTCCAGGTGTATAGCATATGTTGATAAGTGTGCTTCCTCAAAAATAGCTCAACGGAGATCAATATCCTTAGAAACACAAATCCTATTCTTAAACATAAGCATCCCATCATCTCGAATCCTAAACTCATTCCCTTCTCCATTTTGAACTTTCTCAACTATCATCTTTAATTCATTATCGGCAGCTTGGAGTTCTCAAATACAATCTATCAAAGTTGGCCTAACCTCAAAACTAGCCAACAATGCACCCTGTTCATCGCTTAGTAATCTCACCCCAAGGGTTTGGATCTCAACTAAACAAGAGAGATATGATTTCTTATGAGATTCCATATTAGACAAAGATTTCCTACTCAAAGCATCAGCAACCACATTAGTTTTATCAGGATAATATTCTATCACTAAATCATAATCTTTAATAAATGTAAGTCATCTTCTTTGCCTCAAATTCAACTCCTTTTGTGTGAACAAAACTTCAAACTTTTGTGATCGATGAAAATCTTACAAGTCTCCCCATACAAATAATGTCTCAAAATGTTCAAAGCAAACACAATTGTTGCAAATTCTAGATCATGAGTAGGGTAATTCTCTTCATGTTTCTTTAGTTGACGGGAGGCATAAGCTATCACCTTATCATTTTACATTAACACACATCCTAATTCTTGTTTACTTGCATCACTATGTACTATATATCCACTACCTCTAGATAGAAGAGTAAGGATTGGAACAGATATCAACTCTAATTGAGCTCTTGGAAACTAGCTTTACACTTATCATTCCATAGAAATTTAGTTCCTTTTCTAGTTAGACTAGACAATGGGGCTACAATTTTGAAAGTCCCTAAACAAATCTTCTATGTTACCCTATTAGTCCAAGAAAACTTCTAACCTTTGTTACATTTTTTGACTGTTCCCACTTCATGATAGCCTCACCTTTTTTGGATCCACAAATACCCCTTTATCAGACACTATATGCCCCAAGAACCCAATTTATCTCAACCAGAATTCACACTTTGAGAATTTAGCATACAATTGCTTCTCTCGAATAGTCTGCAAAACAATCTTGAGATGTTTCGAATGTTTCCCATCATCCTTTGAATATACCAATATATCATTAATAAATATAATCACAAACTTATCAAGATATGAGTGAAATACTCTATTCATCAAAACCATGAAGACAGCAGAGGCATTTGTTAACCCAAACGGTATCACCTAAAATTCATTATATCCATACTGAGTCCTAAATGTTGTCTTATGCACATCGCTCTCCTTAATCATTAATTGATAATTACTCAATCTCAAATCAATCTTTAAAAGCACACATGCACCTTGAAGCTAGTCAAAGAGATTATCAATTTTAGGGAGTGGGTACTTATTTTTAATGGTAACTCTATTTAGTTGTCGGTAGTCAATATATATTTTGAGAGTACTATCTTTCTTTTTTATAAACAAGACTGATGTACCCCAAGGAGATGAGTTTGGCTGGATAAATCCTTTGTTTAGCAACTCTTAGAGTTGCACTTTCAGCTCCTTTAACTTTGCAGGTGCCATTCTATAAGGTAGTATGGAGATAGTTGCGGTGTTGAGAGTTATTCAATGGTAAAATCAAACTCCCAATCTGGAGATAAACCAAGTAACTCTTCTAGAAATACATTCAGAAATTCATTTACTACTAGGACATCGTCAAGAGTGGGACTCTTTATGGTGGTTTCAATGACATGAGCTAAATATGCTTCATACCCCTTGTGCATCAATCTACAAGCTTCTAATACTGATGTTACACATGTTGGTACTATTCAGCGTTTGCCAATAAAAACAAATGCTGGATATCCAGGCTTTCAAAATCTACTTCCTTAGTAAAACAATTCATGGATGCCCGATGAGGGTGTAACCAATCCATTCCCATAATAGTATCAAAATCCTTCATCTCTAAGGGGATTAAGTCTACCTAAAAAATCATTTCACCTACCAAGACATCACAACCTCTGTATATTGTACTTCTAACCAACTGCTCACCCATAGGAGTAACCACTAACAACTTTTTCTCAAGTGGGAGGCCTATCGGCATGCCTAAAAAAGCTTACACTAATGAAGGAATTGTTGGACCCCATGTCAATAAGTATGCAAGCATCAACTCCAAAAATTTTCATTATACCTATTAATATAACCACCAAGTGATCGATAATCAAATCGTTTGACAAGTATTCCACACATAGCATTCCATTAAATC
Source organism: Dillenia turbinata (assembly GCA_037126225.1). Classification (NCBI taxonomy): domain Eukaryota; kingdom Viridiplantae; phylum Streptophyta; class Magnoliopsida; order Dilleniales; family Dilleniaceae; genus Dillenia; species Dillenia turbinata. The sequence goes on along the minus strand of JBAMMX010000019.1, from coordinate 5,580,687 downwards.
ATTTATACCAACATCAAACATCCTAAATATTCCACTAAAATAGTCATTGACACCTCAAATCATGGAATCATTAATAACATGCTTTTTAGATCATTGACTTTGTGCTTAAGTAAATTTACTTATAGCAAATCGGGTTGTTCTATGCCTCTTCATTAGTCATGGTATAAATCCTAGTTTAAGTTCGTGGTGGAGGACAATGGGGATTAGTAGCCACAATGTTGCCGCCAGTCCCCATCCTTGGAGTGGTATTAACTGGAGGCATTGAAGTAGCAGCCATGCCACCATTGGAGACACTAGAAGGACCACGAACTGATTGGTTCCCTAGCCATTCCACATTCAACTCAGGACAAGAGTGCCGAAAGTGGCATTCCTTCCTGTAATGGTAGTATCTTCTGGGTCCCTTACATGGAGCCGAATGGTATCCCTTACAGCTTGGGTAATGACTCCTTTTTCTTTCCCCTGATCCAATACTATCGCTAAGAGCATTCGGCTTAAAGGACGATTGGCCTTGGGGAGTGCCAACTGACCCTTAGACGGAACCACTACCGTATGAATCCATGGTCCTGCCTTTTCCAGAGCCTTGGCCTAAAATGAATCCACCGGACCTTTTCTTCTTTCCATCGTGTTCCCTAATCCTATCTCTCTATAACACCATCTGTTCGGCCCTCAAAGCCAATTGTAAAACATTCTTGTAGGTATGATCTTCCATGACCGACATCCTCTCTTAGATATTTAAATTCAAACCATCCTCAAACTTGAAATGCCTATACTCCTCAGAGGCTACTATCTCTAGAACAAATGGGGATAAACTCCTGAACTCTGCTTCATATTCCACCACTGACCTATTTCCTTGACGAAGATGGAGGAATTCTTTCCTATTAAAATCCTAATCAAACCATGTATAGAATTTCTCATCAAATTCCCTAAGAAAATCACTCCAAGTCAGGGGTGTAGTTGATCTCTCCTTTACACTATCCCACCAAGTACTAGCATCCTCATCCAACAATCTCACAGCCATCATAAGCTTCAGTTTATCATCAATTCTAACGTTTGTCACCACTTCTTAGACCATCTTGATCCATTTCTTAGCCACCGTTGGATCGTTAGACCCTGAGAAAGTCACACACCCAAGCTGCCTAGTTTTTTTCAACAACTTGAACAATTCAATAGGTGGTTAAGTATATGGAATAGCTACTGAAGTAGAAGGACCTACCAGTACCACAGGAGGGACCGGTGGAACCACTGGATTAGAAGGTGGAGGAGGAACTTGGGTTAGAGGTGGTGCTTGGAGATGTGCACATATGCATTCCATCACTCGGTCCAATGTTGAAGAGCATTGAGTAGTGGTGGAGGAATCCCGGCTGAAAGAGCCAGGTAAATAGAAGCCGAAGGAGAAGGAGCATATGAGGACAACTCATCCTCATGCTTGAGGAGGAATCTTGTTTATATTTCTCATTCTTCTATGAGGAGGTATGTTAGTCTACAAAAGAGAAACTACTTTAGCTCACGGTACTAAGACCACTCTAAGCACCTATGGCTAAAGGTATGTTAATTTCCTAGGATCCATTTTTGTAATACCGGCAAAACCAATATCGGATATTTCGTAAAAATTTTTATAATAAAATAGAAAAATTTTAAATTTATATTGATTTTTGACTTTGATGTATTAATTTTAAATTTTTGGTATATTTTAATTTCCGTATCCGCGAATCGTAGTAAACCCTATTTTTATGAAAAATTTAAATTTTAGTGGACAGAGGGTGTGAGTATATATATACATATATATATAATTAATTTATTTGTATATAAAAAAAAAAAAGAGAGAGAGGAGGCGCAGCATTTAGCCTCAAAACGCTGCGTCCCCCCCATTTCAATTAGGGTTAGAAACCCTAACTAGTTTCTCTCTCTCTTTCTTTCCTTCGATCGACTTTCTAACTCTCTCTCGCACTCTCCGTCGCTCGCTCACTCTCTCTGCCACTCTCACTACCAATCTCCATCGTCCACTGCGTTTCCCCCTCCATCGTCTCTCTGTTTCTCTATCTCTCTCTACCTCACTCTTTGTTTCCCTCTCTTTGTTCTCTCTCTCTCTTTCTCCTTCGATCATGCGATCTCTCTCGCTCTCTACGCTATCTCTCTCACTCTCTACCTCCGACCACCGCACAGCCTCTTCCTCTCCGTCTCTCCCTCGTTTACTCTCTTTGCTTTCCCTCTCTTCTGAACATGAACGATGCGCTTCCTCTTCCCTTGCGCACGCGAACAGAACACTACTGTCCCTTGCTCGCGTGCACTCTGTTCTCCCTCTACCGAGGGCTTTTCTCCAATCTTTACAGAAACCCCAAACTGGTAGGAGTAGGAGGCCTTCAGAAACCCTAGGTCGAATCTGCAGCCATCACCTGCGTAGGTGAGGATGACAACTCTGATCAATTACATTAGGGTTTTAAATGTTCTTTGAAGCTAGGTTTAATTGCTGACGTTTATTTCAATTTGGAAGCATTACAGGTTCTGGACTGAAATGAATGGCGCATGGAAGTTACGTCTGCAAACCAAGAAACCCTAGGTGAGGGGATTTCTGATCCATTCGACTAATTGACTGAATTTAGGGTAAGAAGTCTTGTATATGTTAGAATGTATGTTAGATTCGAATAGAATATGTTTTTGAAATTTTATATGTGATTATTAAGGTTAAGTATAGGATTTTATATGAATTAGGTTATTTGATACGAAAGAAACATGCGAAGGGATGATAAAATCTGGTTAAGCTGATTAGAATAGTTTCCTCAGAGTTTAAATTGAAATATGCATGAAAAGTATTATAATTATGTAAATTTGGAAGAAAATTGGGAAAAATTGGAAATATTGGGAATTAAAGTTCGTTGGCGAAGTAAATGGTCTTAGGTTGATGAAATGAGAGTCTAGAATTTGTAGATGTGCAAATTATGACTATACGAGATCTCATTTGATGATAAATTATGATGTTTAATTAGGTTAATCTTTTGGGGACTTGAAATGGATCTATTCGGATTACATTGATAAATAGAGAGTGAATATCCTCACTAGAGGTGAGTGGATAGATTGTGTATTATATGAATGAGTAAATGATTTTAAATATGATTTACAAATTGAGTTTTGAAATGAATTTGCAAATAGAATTGAAATTGATTTGTGATTGTGGTATGCCTAAAATGAAATTATGAAATATCCATGACTCTTGTATACGATTGTTGAATTATTTGCACCATGTTACTTTACATACTCATGTAAATTGTGAAATATTGCTCTACTTTATATTTGAGCATGCATTGATTGATAAAATGAGTTTGATAATATGGGGTTGGGAAAAAGGACTGCAGTTCTGAGTCCTGCCACGGACTGGTCCATTGGGGCGGCGTGGTTTGGGCTAACTTGTGATTACATTAGAGGCTTGGAGGTGGCGGGATGGAGAGCCACTCAAGTCGGACGGATGATGTGGTAGCACCCCACGAAAAAATTTCCGCGCCAACACTAAAGGGGAAGGGGAGTTTAATGCAAAAATTATAGAAAATCGTTTGGTGGATCCTGCGAACGGCCATTAGTGGGATAATATTTTTTGCACACCCCAAAAATTGTGAAAAAATGAAATTTGATTGATTGAATTAATTTTATGAGTCATGGTAGATTGATATGAATGATTTTATGAGATTAAATTTCGTTATTGTATTAAATGATAGTTGATACATATATTTGGCATTACTACCGTCACCCCTTATTTATATAATATATGCCATTATACTCCACTCACTGGTTATTCCAAAATACTCACCCCCACCTTTATATTCTTTTCAGAGGAAGTATAGCTTAAGGGCGACTAATTGTGCGAAGATCTTTTGTGATATTTTGACATAGGTATGGGTTATGTTTTATTTTTGGATTGTAGATCGTTAAACCATGGAAAGGAAGTTCTATACATTTTATACTGTGAGGATTTTACTTATACTAGTTGAATTCTTTCGACAAGTATTGGTAAAATCCGAACGATTATGACTTGAGACTTCATTTTTGTTTGAAATCATCTTTTGAAACGTGTTTTATTCTGTATTGAGACATTTGGAATATAAATATTGGCTTTTGATATTTTCTTTCGATTTAGTGAAGTTCTGTACATCTCATACCGTTAGGATTTTACCTATACTGGATTGTTTTCTTCGGCCAAGTGTTGACAAAATCTGACAGCTATGTTTTGGGATTTTTTGTATTTTAAATGCTTTATTTGTATTGAGAATTCTGGTTGGGTGGGATGGCCACACTACATGCATACATGTACAAGAACCCACTCCCCGATGTGTGCTGATGTATGCTTGCATGTATAGGAACCCACTCCCCGATGTGTGCTGATGTATGTTTATATGTACGGGGATGAGCCAGATGGGCTCCTTGCATATGTATTGATTTTATGATTTTCTTATTTTGATGAGTTGATTGTTTTGGAAGTTTTATTAAAATATTGAAATGCCTTGCGTTATCCCGCTATATAAGGAGCTCATGCCCGTATACCGAGATAACGCGACGGTTATTACATACTCGACAGGAGAGTTAGGGCGTGACAATTTGAGGCTTTTAAATCTTCTAAAAACATTTGAAAATATAGAAACCTTTAAAATCATTTGTAAATATTTGAAACATTTTATAACTTCAAAATCTTTGCTCTGATATCAATAAAATTGTCATGTCCCGACCCGTAAGTCCAAACATGTGACAATCATCGCGAGATCTAAAAATACGTGCGATCACCAACACATACTCCAAGACTCTGCAAGGCTATGAAAATACATTTTTCAAACTGAAAGAAAAGCCAACACATCGAATGTTTAACATTTCAAAATATAAATTCATCTTTACGAAAAATATATATACTATAGAAGGAGTTTTCAAAGTATGATTTCCAAAATGTAAATTACACTTTCCAAATGCCCTCCGATGGGTCTATTTACAAGCCTCAAAATGTCCATTAAGAAAGGACCAATACCAACTATTGGTCCAAGACAGCTCTTTCCTTGGCTGGATTTAGTTGACTGAAGGGGCTACTGCTATATCAACACTTCCTTTGAAAAAGATAAGAAAGAGAGATGAGCATAAAACACTCAATGAGTGGAGTGCAATGGCATGGTTGTGACAATAAATGAGTGGTGAGCATGAGAATGTCAAAACCATAGCTTCAAACAAACTATTATTCATAAGTAATATCAAACAATCCAGATAATTATAAAGATAAATATATCTACAAGTTTATATTTTTTAAAGATAATGGGGTCTCCCTAAAGAAAATACTTCTGCCTAGAGTTTGACCGAACCTGGGTGGAAGCCACTAAGGGGTTTTCAATCTATTCATTTCAAAACTCTAATTCTCCCTTCCTTGGCAATAACTCGTGCCTCACCAAGGTGCAATCCGGATAGTATGGCAAGGGTATTGGTGGCCGCGTTTACCTCCCTTGCTAATAAACACCCAACCATGTCACCCCTTCGAATCACTCCGTGGACAGAAAGACTATAGTCATTTACTATCACTAACACCATCATTTCACAAATATCTAAATAATTTCTATTGTGCCATAAATACAATAAATGGTTAGCCAACCATATCACAATAGTCATGAATGCAAATTCTCAGCAACAAATGGTACATATTTATTCATAAATACAATAGATGCATATAAATTTCAAATTGACATTTTGGGACATCTCACAAATACAAGTAGTAATAGAAAATTCACTCAAAAATCATTTATAAAACAATTCAAAGCACAATAGTCCATCCATTCACTGTGTTTGCGAGTGTTGTTACTCCCAAATTCCTCAGTAGCAAAGGCTTCGCCACAATTCTTTTGTCTATCTTCTAAAGGCCATTATCAAGTAACCAATATTATCAATATTAATTTCTAGGTTAATCCAAAAACCCTAATATTCAAAAACCTAATTTCTCCCTCAATTATGGTGGTTTAATAATCTCCAAATCCAAATAAACAACAAAGTAGGTAAACTGAAAGTGAAATAAAAAGATGATAATAGCTTGATTTTTATCTCCAAGAAATCTTTTCCCCTATAGGTTATATCAAACTCTAGGATTTTGCCTTTCCTTATGACCACTCTAGATTCTTAAGAACTTCCCATATGAAGGCTAGAATCTAGTTTTGGAGTGTTAGATGAATAGTTTAGTACCTTCAGTTTGGAGTTTTGGGGGTGAATTAAGTGAGTTTGGAAGAAGAGAGGAAGAAGAGTCTAGAGAGAGAAGGGTAATTTAAAGAGTGAAGTGAGAATGCTTAAGTCCCATGGGTTAAGATTTCACTTTTCGTTTTATCTCCCAACCCAGTTTTAATAATTGCTTAGTGACCCTCCCACACTTTCAATTTGCACCTATTCCCAATATGTTCTCTTTAGTTATTGGAAAAGTCAACCCGGTAAGTTTAAGTGCTTGTAATTCTGTTCGGTTGTGAGAATGTGCCCGGTGACAAGCAAGTAGGTGGAATGGAAGGTGTAGTTTACAGAAAACAAAATAGAATTTAGGAGTGTTCTAAGAAAATAGGATATAACATAAATCATGTATCATGTAGTTGAAGAGATTTTGTGGCTTGGTGGTAGTTTAACTTTTTGGTGACTTAATGGTCTTCAATCAATTCTTCATGGAAACAAGCAAAGATAAGGAATTTGCAAATTGAAACATGAATGTGATAGAGGGGTCATCGAAGGCAGCAAGTGGAAAGGGAACTGATGGCTACAAGGCATGGGTAAATGTCACACATAAGAACCGATGAGAAAATTGAAAAGGGGCGCCAACCAGTAAATAGAGGAGGATATGACAGGTTCTTGACAACACCAATGAGTGGCCTCAAAATGGTTATCGATGAGGTGTTTTCATTTGCCAATTGGTAGTGGTAAATGGTTAATGATGAGAGTTTTCAAAATACATATCAACAACAGATCTCAAGATTAGATATTCATCGATGGTTCAAATATTCACTGTCAGGAAAATATAGGTGAAATGTAATATACCAAACGGAATAAGAAAATTGGGTGTACCGATGGATATATAGAAATTGTAAAATAATGAGTCTATCAAGAAACTACAAATTTCACCACGTACCAATCATTAGAATTTGCCAAGTTTATGGATGAGCGATTCATTAGAATTAAAAATTCAAAAGGTGATAGTACATTTAATTTACATGGTGTTAATTACGCTTATTACGTATATAGACAACATAAAGAAATACATATAGATCAAGGATGAAATAATAAATTATCAGCTGTTGACTTCTATAAATAGCACGATATTTATTTAAGTGTGGAAGTTTAATTATTAGTGGAACTAATTAAAGTTAAAATACTTTTAATGTAGTAAATGGCTTACCAAATTATATTATCATTTTTTTTGTAAGAAAAAATAATATTCTAAATTCTTTTTCAACCCTAAAACTTTATTCGTTTTGACTACATACTCAATGTGATTATCTTTTTGTTACATTAATTAGATAAGAAGAATAATGTAGAGAACAAGATTTAGGACTAAATTGTAATTTTAAAATCTATAATGACCATTCTGCAATTTTCAAAAAGCTATTATGGTTGTTTCTAATTTTGAAAACTTTTTGTGATTGGTTTGTGATTTTTGAAAAACTATTACGATTGTTTTATAATTTTGGAAATATTTTGAAACTATTTTGTAATTTTGAAAAATTTACCATATTCCTCAAAAGATGAAAGTTTCATATACTAATTACATATATCTTTGGCATTTAAAATTAGGTTAGATTAACCTTAATAGGATCCAGAGATTAGTCAAAGATAGGCATCTAAACCCATTAGATCTTGAAAAACTATCCTAGTGTGAATCTTACCTTGAAGGGAAGATGACCGAAAGGTTATTTTCTATTAAAGGGAATAGAATGATGTGATGGAATTGGTACAGATGAGACATGATCCAAGCAATAGCTGGTACAGTATCCGAGTGCCCAAAAGCCCGACTTGACACCCATGGTCATGAGGGGTTCAGCTCTCAAACCAAATGACAAATAGACCAGCAAACCGATCATGATGACGTAACCAATCCATAAGTGCATTCGGTAAGACCGAACGACTATCACCTTTATTCGACTGATAACTACCGAACATCTAAGGAACCAACCACTTCGACTCCTGAATGGTAATACTTAATGAATCTCACCTTAATTAGGTTTCCTATTTCAACATAAAATGGCTCTCTGATATAAGAAAGGAAACCCTTGAGAATCTAATTGATAAAGAAAAAAATCTCTCTACATAATCAAACTTCCTAAATGATAATGATTTCAAATCTCTGACGTTTGAATTTCGAAATTTTTGGATCTCCTTGTAAAAAAAACTAAGGTTATAATGCCCTGAATGCACACGACTCTTGTGGCACCCCATATAAAAGCTTTCAGTATATCATAACTAGGTAAGTTCTCTTGACTTTATACTCGATACACATATCATAGGGAGATCCGTCCTCCCTTCCTCTCTGAATCTATTTTATTCCTTTCGAAAACTGCTCTTTCTGACTTGAAAGTCAAAACTTCCCTACCGAAGAACCCTCCAGCTGTCTTTTACAAGTTTAAAGTCTTTTCATTGAGTATCCGTTCGAGTTAGAAGGAGCTGAATCTGTGAAGTCAATACCCACCTTCAATAGATTGGCCTGTTTATGGGAAATCAGACTAATCACTGGTCTTTGTCACCAACCTTTTATCACCAAGCGAAACATGACTACAATCAAGAGAAAAAGGCCAATCATTGGATTTGACGACAATGATTTAGTTAGAGTTGACCCTAGTCGTAATAATCCTCTAGTCATTACTACCAGAATAGGGTCTCATACAGTCAAAAGGGTCCTCATCGACCAAGGCATGGATTGTGATCTCTTTACTTGGGACACTTTTTAACAAATAGGCCTCAGTTCTTTGCACCTTCAACCATCAACTGGATCCCTCAAGAGATTATCTAATGAACGCATTTATACAGAGGGAATCATCCCCCTCACCATGACTTTGGGGACTCCCCTTAATCATGCAACTGTCAAAACTGCCTTCCATGTGATAAAACTATTCTCACCGTACAATGCCACCTCGGCTGACCGAGTCTAGACGAGCTTGAAGTGCTACCCAGAACCAAACACATGAAGGTAAAGTTTAGAACACCAAGAGGGGTCACTACTATCAGAAGTGATCTTGATCCTTATGTCCTCTTCACAAACAGAGACAGACAGGAGAATATTCCAGAGATGCAAAGAAGTCTGTTACTAATTATATGTTTACCAAGTTAAGGGGTGCTGTCTCATGGAGAAATGTCAAAGAATCTTGAATTGTTTGCTCTACTATGGAGGCTGAGTATATGGCGACATCAGAAGCTACTAACGAAGTTATGTGGATTCGAAAGTCCCTATTGAATCTTGAAGTTTCACCAGCTGTGCAGAATTCGATTTTTTATGTGTTATGATAAAAGTGGAGCCATAGCATAGCGTAAAGAACCTAGAAACCATAAAAAATGGAAACATGTTGAGTTGAAGTACCATTTGATCCAAGATTTTATCTGAAGAATAGAGGTGATGGTACATCAGATTACGTTAAGTAACAATCTAACCGGTCCCTTTAAGAAGCCTTTATCGTAGAGACTATTTTAGATTCATTTGGATATAATCGATATTAGACTAGTATAGCATAGTCTTTAGTGCAAATGGGAATTTGTTAAAATTGTTTTCATATTTTTAAATTATTTCTTGTATGTCTTAAAAATTATATAATTTTTGACATCTTCATTTTTTGATATTTGTATTTCTTTTTTATTTAATCAAGCATATAAACTTGTTATATTATTCATGTGAATATATAAGGTTCAATGTTTTAATATAAGTGACGTGCATGCAATCAGTTTGATAGTTCATACAGAAAGTATAAGTCATTGGTACATTAACCAAAGGTAAAATGTTCACAACTAATTGATAAAGTGAACATTTCATCAAGTATATACTACATTTTTAGTCTCCTCATAATCACATATAATTTTTCTTGAACATCGGATTGGATCCATACTAAATAGAAGTAGGTGTAGATAATTAGCATTGAATATGACATATAAAGTTAGGACGATATATTTAGATATATTACGAATAAAACTTTTTGTGAATCAAGAGTTTTGTACAATGGGTATATATGTTGTTTAATTGGGACATATGTATACAATATGAAATTTATATTGACTATATTAGACTGGCCCACTTGGTTGTCCTAATTAATTATTCAGAAATTGAACTCAGCAATATGATATTGTAATTTCTAACTCTATTGGCTAATAAGAGACAATTTGGACATTCTTAATTATCCTTTATTTATCGATAACGGAATGAATGAAATTATATAATTGAAGAGCTGATAGCATATTAATTTTATCTAATCCCAATTACGGGTTTTATATAAACAAGCAACATATAGAAATACGTAAAGATTGAGGACAAAAAGATAAATTATTATTTATTGCACTACTAGAAAACAAGGTATTAGTGACGGAAAAATCTGTCACTGAAAGTAAAGATTCCGTCTCTAGAGGAAATTAGCAACAGAAATTTCCGTCCTTGAAAACTTCCACGCTAAAAATTAGTGATGCAAAAAATTTGTTGTTAATATTTTCTACAGATTAGCGATGGAAAAATCCGTCGCTATATAAATCTATCATCACTAATTTGTCGATAATTTCACAACTCATATCGATATATCAGTAATGGATTTTTTCATTGCTGAAAAAATTGATCACTAATTCGTCACTAATAAGTCGACAAGAGTTGTGAAGGTATCGATGGATTAGCGACGGATATTTTTAGCGATGGAAAAATCCGTCATTAATCCATCATTGATATGTCAACATGAGTTGTAAAATTACTGATGGATTACCGACAGATTTGTACAGCGACGGATTTTTTTATCGCTAATCCGTCGCTAATTGTCAACATAAGACGCGGGCCGCACGGCGACACGATTCCACCATGCTAGCCCCGAGGTTCAACCGCTTATGCCACTGTATAGCCCACGCGGTTCCACCATGCAAGCCTCGTGGTTCAACCGCACGAGCAGTACGGTTTAATCATGCGAGCCATGCGGTTCAATCGCGCATGCCACTATGCAGCTCTTGTGGTTCCACATCACAAGCCACACGGTTCAATCGTGCGAACCACGCAATTTAACCACGCATGCCACCGTGGAGCCCTCGTGATTCCACTGCATAAGTGACGCAGTTAAACCGTGCAACCCTTATAGCTCAATTGCGTAGGCAAGCACAAGGCGCACAAGCATGGTTCCAGCAAGCTGCTCTAGATTTTAGCCTGGAAGCAATAGTGCACAAGTGAACATGAAAATTTCAGCAAAAACCAAATAAATACTTAGTAATGCAAATTCCAAGCACATTTCAAACTGAATTATCATAAAAGCTTCAAAAAATGACATTATGCAATAGTTTAGACTTATGTTTGTCTACCCAGCAGCAAAGATGATGGTCTCACTCAAGATGCTAAGTCAAGACCTAACTACTAGGGTTTCAAGAATTGAAGTTGTTAAATAAGGTCAAGAATTCATACAAGGAACATCAGAATGTAGAACTATGAGATTCTAGAATCCGATTAAGTTATTACCAGGGTTCACTTGGCTTTTGATGGTATAATATGGCGAGACAACCCTTGTTAGCAATAGAAACCGGGATTTTCATTAAGGCTAATGAGTATATGTAATATCCGACAAGCAAAAAAACAAGATCTCATACAAAGGTCGCACACTGTATTTTCAAGTGTTCATACAACTAAAGTATTCAATTCATACCACATTGAGGCTATATAGTTTTGGATTTTAGAGAACTAATACTAGAGGTGTGAGGAGATAAGATGCACTATAAGTAACTAGTTACCTTGGGCTCATCTGTAGGATCATACTGTATAATCCAGTCCTATCAAAATTTGGGATGTGTAACATCAAGAACATTAAAATGAGGATAACTTCAGAAGTAAATTTAAATCACTGTAACTATAATCAATTTTAAAAGTGAAAAAAAATTACCACTGTAGGAATATCAAGCCCTCGAGCAGAACATTTGATCATAAGGAAATAGAAAAGAAATAATAATTTGTATTACCTTTGATCTCCCATCATCAATGTCAATATATACTGGAGTTTTCTTAAAGGATATACGTGCAAGATCCTCAACCTACAGATATAATGCTTTTTCATTTAGTGATTCAAAAGTTAAAATTATCTTATACAAGTCATCATTTAGAGGCTTAAACCTTCTTAGTCTGTGTAGCAAAAAAGAAAGCTGTCTGCCTTTCTTGAACATTCAATAACATCTTATTAGCATCTTACCATCTTGTTCTAAAAATAATCTAAATACCAATACATTATCGTTGGCAAAATTTTAATAATTTGCTTCATTTCTTCCTTAAAGTTTGCGTCCAGGATTCTATCAGCTTCATCAATCATGTGGCACTAAATGATCATGAATGGCAAATAACATATGCTTAAAAGGTATGATATTGTAAATATACTAGTACAGAACCTAAAATTAAAGAGCTTAGCTTTCCTCACTATGTAAGACGGACTTATCACAATAAGGCAACACTTTGGTTAAGAAATAAATAGATTTTAAGTTGATCTTACAAAAGTTTCAAAGTAAAATATAAACAACACTTAAGGGTTTCCATTCAAATGTAAGGGACAGGAAGCATAGATATAGGGAAAATTTTGGAACAATCATGAATGACAAATAACATATGCTTAAAAAGTATGATCTTGTAGATATACTAATGCAGAACCTAAAATTAAAGAGCTTAGTTTTCCACACTATGTAAGACAGACATGTCACATCAAGGCAACACTTTGGTTCAGAAGTAAAAAGATTTCAATTTGATCTTACAAAAGTGCCAAAGTAAAATATAAACAACACTTAAGGGTTTCCATTCAATTGAAGGGACAGAAAGCACAAATATAGGGAAAATTTTGGAACAATCATGAATGACAAATAACATATGCTTAAAAGGTATGACCTTGCAGATATAGAAGTCAACATTCAGCCAAAGCATAGAGTAACACTTGTAGGGTATTGATCAAATTGGATTGATCAGAATCGTCCTCTAATGGTACCTCAGAAATTGATGATGAAGGCCAACATGTTCCTTGAAATATCTAATTAACATAGACCCCAAAGAATCAAACAACACAATAATGAAGAGAGAGAGAGAGAGTAATGAACTATAGCATTTTAGGTTTTCCACCACCAATTCAGTTTTGAAGCTCATCATAGAAGTCGACGTCCCAATTGAGAGGTTGAGAAGAGGAAGGACACTGGACATTAAAAAATGAAAAGGCATCATTGTAAGCTTGACGATGCAAGTGCTTCGACTCTAGAATGATACTATTGTAGTCGAAAATTAAAGCTTTGAAACCCTAGAAATTTGATTCTTACCTCTCCAATCCAAGAGTTAGAAAGGGGCTTATAGATCAATTAAGAACCAGAGAGAGACTTGAAAACTAAGGAATAATTTCAACTTGATTCCAGACAGCAACCGAATTATAGAACAACCAGATCACAAATCAAATAACAAGAAAAATCAAGAACTTTTAACGAATAAAGAAAATGAAGATCAAGATCAAACCCTAAAAATTCGATTCTTACCTCTTCAATCCAAGAGACGAAAAGGGGCTTACAGATTGATTAAGAACCAGAGAGAGAATAGAATCTATTGGGGTTTCGAAGAGAGAGAAAAGAATCATCTGCTGCTGGAGACTTAATATCCCAGAACAAAGCAAATTCTGAAGATGAGACAGACAGAGAGATAGACAGACAGAGAGAGAGAGGAGAGTTTGACTAAACCATTCTTTGAAAACAAACCCTAATTTAAGAAAGAGAGAGAGAGATGAACCTCAACAAGGGTCGACGACGATGGTGATGAAGTTGAAAATCGTACTTTATCGATTTCCCTTTTGATGAGAGGTGACGAAGAACTGAGAAGAGGAGCGAGGGAAGGGAGAGCAAGAGAGATAGTCACGAGGGGAGGAAGACAAGGGAATTTAACGCGTCCTTTTTTTTAAACCAAAAAAACAACAAAAATGGATCTGCGACAAAAAAAATCCATCGCTAATCCCTCGCTAAATAATACTATTTCTTTCATTTGCGATGGATTGGTGACAGAAATACTTTGGTCATTAATTTCCATCACTAATCCGTCGCAAAAATGCTTAATAATAATTTTGTGCATTACGACCAATTAGTGATAGAATACAGTCTATTGTTCATTCCATCGCTAATCCATCACTAATCTGTCAGAAATATATCTCGCAGAATACTAATCAATTTTGTGCCTGTTTTACCGTTAGAATTATTGACGGATTTTTTCGTCGCTAATTCCATCGCTAATCTATTGGAAATATGTCCTATGGAATAATAATCAGTTTCGTGCATGTTTTATCTTTAGAATTAGCAACAAATTTTTTCTATCGCTAATTCCATCACTAAATCTGTGACAAATTTCTCGTTAATCTTTACCTTTTTAATTTTTAAAATCTGACGTTAATTCATCACAATTCTATTGCTATTTGCGACAGGTAATTTTTCGTCGTTAATTTCTATTGCTGATACCCTGTTTTTTAATAGTGTTGATCTCCATAAATAATATGACATTTATTTTGAGGTGAAACTCTAATTATTTAGTGAAATTGATTAGAGCTGGAATAATTTTAATGTAGTTAATAATTTAATCGATAATATTATAATTATTTGGAGTCACAATCAATCCGTCATGAGTCCCGTCTCTATGGTAAACTAATTAGTATTGATTATTTACTCAATGTGAGATTACAACCATTTCATATAGAAAGAAATTTAGAGTTGATCTGGATTTTCTTGGAACTATTATAACCATTTTTTTTTTATTTTTAAAAAGCTATTATAGCTAATCTATAAGTTTGGAAATCTTTTTGCAACTCTTTTGTAATTACAATATAATTTTTGAAAATAATTTTGGCTGATTTATAATTTTAAAAAATCATATAAGTACGTAATATTTGTGTTATGTTTAAACATGGATTTTAGAATCTAAGTCTCACTCTATTTTCTCTCCAAAGTTTTATTCCTCTATTTTAATTAAAACGCGAGTATGATTAAAAATTGGAATTTACTACAAGCACAAGAAATTTATTCTTTATGTATATTTACTCATACAATTTAAAAAACAAATGGGAGTGTGTAAGGAAATAAAGGTGTTTATCTTCTTATAGTTTAAGAATTTTCAATTTTGAATTATCTTATTCTCATTCAGATAAGAAGTTTCATAAACGGGACTATTTTTATAGTATGTCTATTTGGTTTACGTTCTTCATATAGCATTCAGATCGAATAACTTTATAAAATTATGTCGATACTTCCATATATTATGGGTAACATAGGAGACATCACTATTTTTTTTCTCAAGAAACCTTTAGAGTTACCACTATTTAACTTTCAATTCACCTTTGACCATCAAATGAAATGTGAAGAAAGATTAAGTTTCAAGTTTTTTTTTGCAATATTTCAGGTTTTTTTACAAGAAGAGAAATCGACATTGATTTTGAGCAGTCCAAATTTTGTTGAAAAAATTAAAGCAATCAAATTAGAGAAAGAGGAGTAATTTTTTTTTTAATTTTTTATTTGCTAGCTTTTCTTTATTTTATTATAGTATCAAGTTTTTTTTTCACTCGATTTAAATTCATTATTTGTTGTCAACTTTGCTTTTACTAAGTGGAATAAATATAATACAGATATCAATCCCGACAAAAACTTGCCAGAGCTCATATGAAAGCCCTAGGGAAAGCAATCCTTTTATAATACTTCAAAATTTTCGGAATTTACAAAACAATCTCGAAACTTTTCAAAAATTTCAAAACTGCTTTAACAAAAATTACATTATTCTATTTAAGTCCTTGGGACACTTTAGCTCTTAGGATGTTAATCTTTCTTTCTCTTCATTAATTTTCTTTTATAACTAATTTAACACAAAAAAATAATATTACTTTGAGTAGTAAATTAATATCAATACAGTTTCAAAATAGAAAAGAAATTTACGACACATTTAATTTTGGTTTTAAATAATCATAATGTAATCAACCATAATTACTGCATTATTTATTTTAATTCTAATTAATTTTGTGAAATAATTAGAGTGCAGTCGAGTACAAAGATATTATCACTTTGTTCTTGACCTATATGCAGTTTTACATGTTGTGACACCCCTTATTAAAGATCATCTAAATGTAGTGTACTATTACTCTTATTGGACATCCCATCCAATAAGAGAAATATTAAAAATGTCTAACTTCTCTCCCGCTATACAATAGGATTTGACAAGCCCCAGATCATTCAATATGATACCAAATCATACTGCTAAACTTAGTTTCTAGATAATCGATAATCTGGATGATCAAAGAGAACAATATCTAACACAATCTACATAGTTTCTGTATACACATGTCTTGACTAGCCAACACTATATCCTTAATGTAGGAAACTTTTGATTCATATAAAGTCTCACTCAAAGAGCATCAAAATAAATTTTCATGATTTCGCAAATTCACCCACATATATTCAAGCTAAAGACACATGAACTACATATAATTGTGAAGCACCGATTTCCCTTTTCGTAGTACAATTAAGAGAATCACTTTGCATCGTCCTCTTCAGTGCTGGCTAGCTGCGATCCTGTCTAATGGTTGAGGTAAATTAACAATGATTAGCAGAAGATTCTCAATTTATAGCGGATATGTGATAGTGTTCAATTTCCTCAATCAACTATGAACGTTTGCTTTAGTTCATTGTATGCACGACTTATATGTATTGTGTTAACATACATAAGCATTTATATTGAACCAAGGGAAATTTTACGTGTATAAATAATATAAAACAAGTTTATCTACTTGAATGACTAAAAGAATTATAATCTAAATACAGAAATATCAAGATACAATCTTTTAATCATGCAAACTAATAAAACCGATAGAAAATTATAACCTAATCTCAACAAGAGTTTAACCATCCATGTTAGTGCCATTAATTTGTTTTTGTTTGGCACTCTAAAATCGTCAACCCCAAGATGACTTTAGACTATTTATCATATCAACTTAACTAACTTCAATCATAGCTAATGGGTGTATTGATCAAAGTAGAAGGACACTCAAACTTCGCCGTGTATTGTCTACAAGGTCTGATCTTCATAAAATCAGTTGATGCTACTAGTGTCTCTAAAATTGCAGATTTGTTATATACACCCACACTCTCTCTCTATTTAGGGAGGTAGTATTATTTGTTCGTATTAAAAATGTTGTGCATATGGTAGCTGATAATATTGTAAATTATGTGACTACCAAAAGATTGTTATGGCAAGAATTTTGTTCTATTTCTTGATTTGCTTGTACCACCCATTGCTTAAACTTGTTGTTGCAAGATATAGGAAAATTCGATTAAGTAAGTGATATAATTATGCATGTTGCAAACATAACAAAATATATTTATAATTATACAATTGTTTTAGAAAGATTCTTCATCCTACTCTAACATGTTTTGTGACAAATTTTATTGCTTTGTAAAATATTGTCACAAAAGAATATTTTCCTTGCCATGGTGACTTGTCAAGAATGGACCAAATCAAAGATAGCGAAGGAAGAAAATTTATTAATCTAGTATTAGATTTAACTTTTTGAAAGAATGTGCCATCATTGTTCAATTATCAGAGCCTTTTGTTCCTGTCCTTGACATCAGTGGATACCGATAATGAATAAGCAACGCGTTATCTATATCATGCCACTCATATAAGTAGGGATGAACAAGTAAAAAGATTTCAAAGAAGACTGAAAGGAGTGGAACCTTATTTAAGAATCCTTGATACTCGTGAGGACAATCAGCTTCTTACAATAATGTTATTGAGAAATATTCATACAATAATCGTATCCTCTATGGTAAGTTGACTTAAGAGATAATACTGTTTAGGAATGCACAAGGAGACTTTAAACATATTTCTATTGTTCGAGATAGAAATGCGATGTTATCTCTATTTCTATTGAAGATTTTAAACCTAAAGCTAGTTATTTATGTATTAAGCCAAATTTGAATCACTTCTAGTTGTGAAAGAAATTGAAATGCGTTTGAGCAGATTCACTTCACAATGAAAAATTGGTCAAGATAATACAAGTTATGATCATGGAAGTGGAGTTAGAAATGATTTCAATTTTGACATCGGGACAAATTAATCAAGATAAAAATTGAATTATTTAGGTTTTTATGAATTTTGAAGTAAACAACTTAATGTTTTCGTGAAATAGGATAATTTTGTTTGAAGTTTGTTGGATGTGTGTTTTGACTCTACAGATCCGGCTCTTTATGACTCGAATGGTGCTCAATGAGGAGGCTTGAACCTACAAAAAACCGCCAGAGGGTGCTCTGGTAGGGGAGGCTTCGACGTTCAAGCTAGCAAGAGTAGTTTTCGAAAGGATAAATAGATTGAGAAGAAGGGAAAATAGATCTTCTTGTGATCTTTTGTGTCCTTTGTTGAGTTAGGGGACTTACCTAGCTTGATATCTTGAAAGCTTTTATACATCATCCCTCTTAGAGCCGTGACATCATGGGGCATTGTAAACCCTAGTTTCCTTATGAACTGATCCGGGGATTCTGGATCTATGAGTGTCGAAGATTCGATATTGTTATTACTTAAGAAATTGAGTTATACGGAGAGATTCTTTTCCTTATCGATTAGATCCTCTAAGTTTCCTTCCTTACGTAGGAAATATGGTTCGTATTACAATAGGAAATTCAATCAGGTCGAAATTCAGTTTGAGTATTACTGGTTGGGAGTAGGAACATTCGATTCCTTTAGTATTCGGCTGCCATTGATCGGATAGTGAGGACAGGCGCTCGGTCTCACTGAATGTATCCACTCATTGGTCGTGCTGTCTAAGTCAACGTGTTTTATGATCGGAGGGACTAAGCCTTTCGGGACCACAAGTGCTTCTTCAGGTATCGGGTGCCCGAATGCTATACTGATTGGTATTTGGATTATGTCCCATCATTTTCTCCCAACTCATGGTGTCGATTTGCGGGAGAGGTGCCATAAGTGAAGTTCGCTTATTGAGGAGTTAAAGAGACATGAAAGCAAGCAACACGTGTTTGTTGAGGTCATCCAAATCATCTTTAATTGATATGAAATTAAAGTGGACGGGACATGAATCTAGTTTTTGATTCAACCGTTTCATCCTTCCTTAGCATTAGGACGTTCCTTCTTCAATTTGAATTTAATATGGCATAAGAAGGTGAGACAGTATGTATTCCTTCTTTTAATTCGCATGCTTTTTGTAGAGGCATTTCAACTGCTTTAAGATTTTGAAGAGATCGTTTCGTGTTTATAAATAGGGACTGTGGGACTTCGTGGTGTTTCAGCAAATTTTTTCCTTTGCTTGAGAAGCATGTACTCTTTCTTTTAATTCGCACACTATTCGTAGAGGCATTTCAACTACTCTAAGATTTTGAAGAGATCTTTCCGTGCCTATAAATAGGGACTGTGGGACTTCGTGGTGTTTTAGTAAATTTTTTTCTACGCTTGAGGGCTTTTTTTTTTGTGAGAGTTGTCTTCTATAAGAGGTTTTCAAAAAACCTCTCTGACTTGGTTGAGTGGTGTAGCATAAGTTGCTTCTATTGGTATGAGGTCCCATCAAGAGTGGAGACTATTGATATGAGAGCTCGTTATGTCATTCACTATCCCAATGTCATGACGGGCCTTATCGACGTTCTCATTAGGGGTCCCTGACTCGTATTTAAGAAAAGAGTCTTCTTCCAAGTCGGGTGGCAGGGTGTACCAGTTGCGTGCAGGGAGCTGGAAAGTTTGATAATACCCTATTGCATCCTCATACTCCTTTTGTCACGCCCTGATTCGTGATCCAGAGGCTGTGAATAGTCGCTCGTTACCTCGGACACCGGCCTAACCCCGCCACGTATCCTTAAGGTAACGCAAGGCTAATCATAATTTTAGTGACAAATATTTTATTAGTATTTAAAATAAAAAGTCCTCAAATATATATATACTACAAATGAAAGTTCCCTTGTTTCATATAGTCATTCTAACATGATCAACTAATATCCTCAAAGATACAGCGAAAGTTCCATACCGTAATGCGTCTCTAATAATAGTCTATAGCATTTGCGTACGTCGATATCTATCAACGTGTCCTTTTAAATGCTATCTTTGTAAAATTTAAGGGAGTAAGGGGTGAGTAAAATTATTTACTCAGTGAGTGAATAATCATAACATGTAGTTAATAAGTGGTGTGAAAATGGAATATTAAAACCATATATATATATAGTTTATTTCATATTTCAAGTATATATGACAATTTCAAACACATTTATCTAACATCATCATCCATAAAATACATGCATCCAATCTTATGTCATAAATCGTAGAGTCATGCCAAAACAAACTCTCGGTAAGGGTCTACCTCGACCAATGATAAGCCACCAAGGTTTTTTTTTTTTTTTTTTTTTTTTAAAAAAAAGGATAAATGACCCTAACCTTGGCATTGGTGTCGGGCCTCTCCAAGTGTTAGACTGAAACGTCATTTAGTCCTCTCTTTTCGGTTCAACTTTTCTACTCCGAAAATCTAGTATCGTATACACGCCATCTAACCATGTGGAGTGTCTGCATCTTGATGACATCGCAATCGTGCGACTATCTATATAACGAGACGGGTCTGTTATAACATACGAGGTAAGTCTACGCGGGACAACGCCCTTTTGTATCATAATATCATGACTATAAGTACTATCCTCAATCTACAATCAAGAGGATTCAAGTACTAATACCCGAACACCTAGTCTCGTATCAAAATCATCAATCAAACAATCGTGCCATATATATCAAGGGAAAATTATGAAATCCGATATCTCGTATATTTCCGTATATATATATATATATCATCAAAGTACATTTCATGGTTCAAAACATGACACATATATTTTTCATCAAAATTCATGAATGCATATTAAAAAAATTTTGGGATACTCCATTTATCACAAAATCGTTACCAAACTATTTAACAAGTCATTTCATAATTATTCCATAAAATCATATTTTAAAAGCGATGAATATGGTTTTGTTCATTAATTACATGATAACAATAAAATCTACTCACATGTACAGGAAGGATATACCACTCTCCTAAAAGCTCGATACTCAACTAAGTCACCCCTCAAGAGTAATATAGTCATCTACTCCTAAGACAACAATATATATATATGTCAATCCCCATATTTCTTTCAATAATTTCACTAAATTTTTTTTTAAGCCCAATTTCCAATTCACCCTAGTTTGTTTAAGCCCATATATCTACAAAATTTTAGATTTTCAAGTTCTACTCATACATAGTCTTAAGAAAAATATCATAACTTTCTCTATATAACTCAAAATTGAGTGATTTGAATTGCTACTGAACGGTAAGAGACAACCTACAACTTTTATGTTAAGCATTTTATTAATTTCAAATGCAAAATTTTAGAAAAACCTATTTTGTCTCAGTTTAAATCTTAATTTATGTTCTGTCTTGATTCAGTAAAAACACCATAACTCCTAGCACACTACTCTGATTTGAGTAAAATTTAGCTCATTTTAAAAATAAGACCGAGAGCTAAAACTTTGATATTTTAAGTTTCTCTAGATTTTGTACACAAGATATTTTAAAACTTTATACAACATGCTGGCCGTGCATAGAGGATGAAAAGCAGAACATGTCATTTTGCTGTCCCTTTCCAAAAATCACTATAAATCACATTCTTAATGGAAATTTTCATGTCATACCTTATTTTAAAGCTTAGGGAGTCTAGTATACCCAGGAACAAATGGTTTAATTTTGAGTCCTACATAATGAGATATCATGGCAAGACTACACATAGCTCAAATCTAAAACATTCATTTCTAGCATGCTAGTACATACATTTAATTTCACTACTTGTAAAGACTTCAAATTTGAGTATTTTACCTTCTTTTGTATGATCTTTCGCTAAGTAATATCCATCACCCTGATCTTGATTTTCTTGAAACCTTGATCACTTTAACACCATAGTAACATAATTTATTAAACATCAATCACTACACAATTCTTACACTATTTCAATCAACTAGAGATATAGAGTCAAAAATGTTCTTACCTCTTTTACTTATGTTCCTTCATTAATATTCCAAGAATTTCACTTGAACATCAAAAATCCTTCTTTCCTTACTAAAACTCTCGGCCAAGTGAGGTGAATAGAAGAGAAAATAGCTGGTTTTGGTCTTTATATAAACCTAATCAAACTATCTTGACTCTTGATTTATTTTGCATGCTTTATCTCATCCTATACTTGTTAAGACTCCTCTTATGTACTTAAAATGGTAGCATGCAACCACAATGCATGCAAAGAAGTGTCCAAGTCGGCCAAGAAGAGAGAAAGCACAAGAAATCCACTAAAATCCCTTTCAAATCACATTTCATGTATTATTTTATTCTTTACAAACAATCTTCTTCGAACTTTGTTAGTGGAATGTCCTATGTGGCCACTAATAGTTTTGGTGTCCTCTTGTCCAATCATTTCACTCCAATTGTCCATCTTTGAGTATTTTGCAACTTAGTCCATCCACTTTCCTTATTTGCATTTAGACCCCTAACTTTTAATAATTTGTATTTTTGGTTCCTATAAAATTTTGTTCGAAATTTTTTAAATATATGAAATTTTATTTAAATATCTCTATTTAAGTGTATAGGCCTTCTCTTAACTATTTTTGACTTCTCTAGACCTTGCGCTTATCGAGAAGATTTTTGACTTACTGATAAAATTTTCGATTTAAGTGATTTTGAGACGAAACCTCAAAATAAATAAATAGATAATTAAAATTTCATCTTAGATGACTCAAAAAGATGTTAATATATATATAGAACCATGAGGAGTGGTACATGATACACAGTTACCGAAAAACGGTGTTACACCTTTCCCGATCGGCTCGCCCCCTTTTTAGCAGTTCTTTTGTGTTGGTTGGTCTATAGATTGTTGTGTGTGAATTTTATTCGCGACTTCCATGGTCTTCGATGCTTAGGGTTGTTTTGTTTTTCATTGTTCTTCTCTTTATTGTTTTTGTACTCTTCAGTGTTATTAAACAATAGCGACAACGCAGCCATTCCTTAGAGTAATTCGCCCGATCAAGTGACTTGGAAAGTGTACTTGCTCATGTACTCAAACATGTATTTGTCATAATAAGAAAGACTTATTCCACGTACTTGTCCTTTGTTATGTCTGGTGAAATTATTTTCGCATGTCGAAGCGCTTATGTGGCCGACCGCTTGTACGAACGATAGTAGGTGTTATACTCATATTAGGAGTATGTTGCATCCACCCATTCTCACAAACTTAGCCGATGACACTGGCTCTTTTGACTGAAGTTCACCCAAGAGATTGAATCCTCTCACTAGGAAGGGGCAACTAAGGCCTTTCAGGGGTGTAGGTGCTTATGATAGGATAGGGTGACTAAAGCTCATTTGAAAAGATACATTCCTTCGATAAGACAAGGCAACTGAGCTTTCAGGGAGATAGATCCCTATGATAGGATGGAGCAACTGAGGTCCATCAAGGAGATAGATTCCTTCAATAGGACGAGACGATTAAGACCCTTCTGGGAGATAAATCCCTATAATAGGACCGGGTGACTAAGGCCCTTTAGGGAGATAGATCCCTTGATAAGACAGGACGACTGAGGCCCTTTAGGGAGATAGATCCCTTCGATAGGACGGGTCAACTGAGACCTTCCTAGAAGATAGATCCCTATGATAGGATGAGACAAGTAAGGCCCTTCGGTGACATAGATCCCTTCGATAGGATGGGACACCTTCGGGGAGATAGATCCTACGAGAGGACGGGACGACTAAGACCCTTCGAGGAGATAGATCCCTATGATAGGATGGGACAACCGAAGTCCTTCAGGAAGATAGATCCCTTTGATAGAATGGGGTGGCTGAGACCCTTCAGGAAGACATATCTCTACGATAGGACAGGGCAATTGAGGTCCTTCGGGGAGATAGATTCCTATGATAGGTAATCACCGACTGAAGCAAAAATGCTAGGAGTCGAGTGGATAGAGCTGTCAAAAGGAGAATCATAAGGGATTTACTCGATAGGAGGTACCTTTGTCAAAAGAGAAAAGATATAGCTCACTAATAGTAGATTCGTAGGTTCTCTGCATTCAATGTTCTGGGTATGGCCGATCTGTCTATATTGTTGGGGCGATAAGCCCTCGGGTGAACTGCATAGCATATTTGATAAGGGTCTTCCCAATTGTGGGCTAGTTTGCCCTTGGGTTGGAGTTGGCCGATGGCTTCCACTTTCCTCAGTACCAAGTCACCTAGTTTGAGCATTCGACTTCTGACTCATTGGTCGTAGTTTCATGCCATTTGTTACTGATACGCAGCCATTCGGGTAGATGCGGACTCCCATAGTTCAGGGAGCAGGTCTAGGTATTCACGTTAGGTTGATTCGTTCTTTTCAGAATCATAGTGGGTTACCTAAAGGGAGGGGATCTCGATCTCCATTGGTATAGCAGTTTCGCTTCCGTATGTTAGGCTGAACGGAGTCTCTCCGGTTGCTCTTTGGGTTGTGGTGCGGTACGACAAGAGGATGCTATAGAGTTTGTTTACCTATCGTCTTTTAGCTTGATCTAACATTGTCTTTAGCCCTTGGAGAATCATTCTGTTGGTTATTTTCATGAGTCCGTTGGTTTGTGGATAGGCAATCGATAAGAACTGATGATTGATCTCTAGCTTTTTGTAGAACTCTCAGAAGTTAGCATTATCAAATTGTTTTCCATTGTCCATAATAAGGACGTGAGGTATACCGAACCTAGTGATGATGTGTGCCTATACAAACTGCTGGGCCTTAGTTGCTATTATCTAGGCCAGAGATTCGACCTCTAACCACTTAGTAAAGTAGTCGATGGCTACTATGAGGAACTTTCTCTGTCCGATAGCCGATGAAAATAGTCCGAGAATGTCCATTCCCCACCAAGCGAATAGCCATGGACCGGTGACGGGGCTAAGCTCAGTAGAAGGTGTCTAGGAACCAAGAAGAATCATTGACACTTGTCATATTTTTTAATATAATCGTTCGAATCGTTCTTCATGGTCGGCCAATAGTACCCTTGTCATAAAACTTTGTATACTAGATTGCGAGCCCCCAGGTGGCCGCCACATGTCTCTTCGTGGATCTCCCGTAGAACATAGCTCCCCTCTTCTGGGGTTTGACATTTAAAATAGGGATGAGGTAAAAACTTTCAATATAGCTTTTCTATGATTATCACGCAGTGAGTGGCCTTTTACTTTAGCTTAACTGCTTCTAGTGGTGAGTCAGGCAATCGGTTGTCTCTTAAGTATGCTTCGATTGGGTCTTTCAAACTATGAGGTTGGTCCACTACCGGGACCCTTTCGGGTTCGTCGATGCTAGGGTACGGTAAACTTTTGATATAGACTGTTCAGCTAGAAGCGACTAAATCTAAGTTGGCCAACTTGGAGAGTGTATTGGCTCTCACGTTTTCCGAATAAGGGATTTGTTGGATGTTGACCCTTTCGAACCTTGCCATCGTTTCTCAAAGTTTACTTAGGTATTTGGCCATAGTTGGGTCTTTTGTCTCATAAACCCCTTTGATCTGCTTGACTACTAACTGGCTATCAATGAATACCCAAGCACTTTGGGCTCCCATGTCTGCAGTAATCTGGAGTCCTGTCAGTAAGGTTTCATATTTTGCCTGGTTATTGGTGGCCCTAAAGTCGAAATAGATAGCATGTTCTGCTTTGAAGTTGTCCGAGCCTATTAGTATGAGCCCGACGCCACTACCCGAAGACCTAGCCTTTGATCACTGGTTAAGGCTGGTATGGGATATCAAATTCGCCCGACACTCCATTTGATTAGATGACTGGACATGTCTCTCTTTTGGAAGATTTGCTTCCACGACTGATCGGTGAGTACCACAACGATGTGGGCTTAGAATTATAGTCAAAGTCATCTGGCCAAAATGGCCAGTGTATATGCTATCTTTTCAATCGGTCAATAATTAATCTTGATAATTAAGCTTGGCTTCCTTAAGTATCCTACTGATGTAATAGATGAGCTTTTAAATAGTTGAATCCTGTCTTATAAGGACATAGCAAAGCGCCTGATTAGAAATAGAGAGATAAAGGTAGAGTTTCTACTAAGAATCAGTCGAGAAAGTAATGGAGGGGGTCATAAGATACTCTATGAGTTATTCGAAAGTTGTTTGACACTCA
Source organism: Dillenia turbinata (assembly GCA_037126225.1). Taxonomy (NCBI): domain Eukaryota; kingdom Viridiplantae; phylum Streptophyta; class Magnoliopsida; order Dilleniales; family Dilleniaceae; genus Dillenia; species Dillenia turbinata. The sequence continues at coordinate 5,554,315 of JBAMMX010000019.1, read as the reverse complement.
GGTGTCCATACGAATCGTTGGGATCTCTTTAGAGCGTCAAAAATAGGTTTGTACTTCTCCCTAACTTTTGATATGAATCGACTTAGAACCACTATCTGACTGGTGAATGTTACACCTCCTTGTATCTTTTCAAGGTTTGCTCTAATCCCATGGTTGGTGATCATAAAACCTAAGAATTTGCCTGATGAGATTCTGAATGTGCACTTGGAGCGGTTTAGTCACATCTTATAGTGCTTGAGTATCTAAAAGGTTTCCTCAAGGTCGGCAGTGTGATTTTCGACGTCGGTGCTTTTACAAGCATGTCATCCATGTACGCTTCTACGTTGCAACCAAGCTGATCTTTGAAATTTTCATTAACCAGCCATTGGAAGGTCCCCCCATATTCTTTAGACCGAAGGGCATGACTCAATGGCAATATGTACCAAACTTCGTAATGAAGCTTGTTTTCTCTTCGTCCTCAAGTGCCATTCATATCTGATTGTACTCTGAGTAGGTATCCATAAAACTCAAGAGTTGGTGGCCTAAGGAGCTGTCCACCAACTTGTCGATATTCGGGAGAGGGTAATTTTCCTTTGGGCATGTTTTGTCAAGATCCATGAAGTTCACGCACATTTTCCATTTACCATTGACTTTTTTCACTACGACTACGTTGGCTAACCATTCGGGATATTTGACTTCATGGATGAACTCGGCAGTTAGTAACTTTTGGAACTCTTCTTGAATGGCTCATTGGCATTTAAGAGTGAATACTATTTTCTTCTGTTTAATCGACTTGTAGCTGGGGCTTACTGTTAATTTGTGAGTAATGATAGACGGATCGATGTTAGGCATGTCCTTAGAGGACCAAACGAAAACCTTGAAGTGCTGTTGTAGGCAGCTAACAATAGCATCTTGGAGGGGTGCAAACAAAGTAGCCTTGATCTGAACAGTTCAATTGGAGTCTTTCATCAGAGGAATCTCGTTCACCTCTCCTCTTGGTTCTAGTTTGCTTATCGGTTCGATGTCACCTCTGAGTTCTAGGGTATTGATAGGAAAGTTCTCTCGCCTATCTCGATCAGCGAAGAAGGTATAGGGATCGGGATCGCTGTGAATAATTGCAATCCCTTCCAATGTTCTGAACTTTATCTTCATGTGCCGAGTGCTGAATAAGGCTTCCAATTCATCTAGACTTGGTCGACCGAGGGTGGCGTTGTACGATGAGAATAGTTTTACCATGTAAAAGGTGGCCTTGACAATTGCATGGTGTGGGAGAGTTCCTAAAGTTACAACGAGTGAAATGATCCCTTCTAGATAGATGCATTCATTAGATAATCTCTTGAGGGATTCGGTTGGGGGTTGAAGGTGTAAAGAGTTGAGGCCATTCGATAACGAGTATCTCAAGTAAGGATGTCGCAATCTGTGCCTTGGTTGACGAGAACCCTTTTCACTGTATGATACTCTATTTGATAGTAACAACTATAGGATTGTTGTAGTTGGGATCAACCCTGATCAAATCATCATCGTCGAACCCAATGGCGAGTCGTTTTCTCTTACCTATACCCATTTTTGCTTGGTGTTAAGAGGTTGATAAGATAGATTAACGACTAGCCTAGTTTTCCAAGGACGGTGCCAATCTATTGGAGCTGGGTTTTGCTCCACAAATCCGGCTCCTTGTGACTCGAACGGTGTTCACTAAGAAGGTTTGAAACCTACAAAAGACCGCCGGAGGGTGATTCAATAAGGGAGGCTCTAATGCTTAAGTCAAAAAAAATGATTTTCGAAAGGATAAACAGACTAATAAGAAGAGAGGACAGATCTCCCTGTGTTCTTTTACGTATCATGTGTTAAGTTAGGGGACTTACCTAACTTGACACCTCGAAAGCTTTCATATAGCATCCCTCTCAGAGTCGTGCCATCGCGGGGTATTGGAAACCCTAGATTCCTTATGGAGAGATCTGATGATTCTGGATCTATGAGTGTCAAAGATTCGATACTATTATGACTTAGGAAATTGAGTTATACGGGAAGATTTTTTTTCTTATCGATTAGATCCTTTAGGTTTCCTTCCTTACGCAGGAAATATGCTTCGTATTGTAATACGAAAATCAATGAGGATGAGATTCAGTTTGAGTATTACTGGTTGGGAGTAAGAATATTCGGTTCCTTTAGTATTCGGCTGCCATTGATCGGATAGGCGTTCGGTCTCATCGAATGTATCCACTCGTCGATCGTGCTACCTAAGTCAACTTGTTTTATGATCGAAGGGACTAAGCCCTTTGGGACCATGAGTGCTTCTTCGGGTATCGGGTGCTTGAATGCTGTACTGGTTGGTATTTGGATTATATCCGATGCGTTACGTATTTTTGTTGTTTGTTATTTTGACTTTTATGATAATGAAACATATAAACGTATGGAGTTTTAATTTTATTTTTTTTATATAATTATATTATCTTGTATGAATATTGAGATTGATATCTTATTCTTAAAATTATAATTATATATATTTTTATATTTTTAAATAATAATCAATGACTGGTGGTTGAATGAGTGACCCAAATAGTTGAATCGGTTGAGCCACAATGTTAAATCACACGGGTTGAATTTGACAACTAAGTTTGCATGGGACCCCAAAATAAAATTTTTACATTTTGACCCTATAATTTAGATTTTCCATAAATTATTTTTAAAAAATAATTTTTGTTAAAATTACTATCGTTATATAATTACTTTTCATTTGTTAAAAATAGGTGCTATTGCCAGCCACCTCCCAACTCTGAATGCATATATTGACAAAGAATTTGTCCAATTACTCAAAAATAAAAGAAAGTGCGACCAATATTTAACCTAAGACCAATCAAATCTATGCTGATAAAATTTGAATCAATGTCAGAATAAAAAAAAAAGGGAAAAACTTCGTTATCACTAAACATTTGCTCAAAGTGAATCGCTTTTACGAAGAAGGCATGTCAGAATAACCGATTGTAAGTATTATTGATTACAAATTATGAAATATTATGTGATGGACCATGGAGGAAGATGCATGATCTGAAACTTGGATTCTGGCCATGTGTTCTATTGGGAAATTGGGTCGGGTCCGCCCATGAAGGGAGACCCAAAACCCATTTTTTGTTTGAATTTTGAATGGGAGAAGGTAGTTTTTAGATAACTCCCTCTCCCTTCCAATAACTCCCTCTCCCTCTCTCTCTCTCTTCAATGTACACAACTTCTCCCTTTGTGGTTTTTGAATAAAAGAAAAAGAAAAACAAATCTACGTGGATATGGGACATGAAGAAGTAACAATGCCATAGAAAGAGAAACTTCTTTGAGGGAGAAAAATGATTATTCTTATGCTCGAGAAAAAGGAGGAAAAAAAAAAAAAAGAGGATTTGACCAACGATTGATCGTTACCCCGTCGATGGCATTTGAATTGTGAAACAATAGAAAGTATTCTGAATTTGTGATATTTTTTTTTGTCTAAAATACCCGACCATCTAAAGAGATAAGTGATTCTAACCCAATTTAAATTTATAATTTTTGCTTGCGAAATACTTTTATTGATTTATATGATTCAAATTTATAAACTTAAAGTCCTTATTCGTAACGGTTATAGAATTAATATTGAATTAAAGTTAATTTTACTTATTCAATACGCTATAAATTTCTCATATTTGTATTTTTAAAATTTTAGAATTTTTTATATATTCTTTATCAATTACATGTGTGTATATATATGCATTAAAATTTATAATATTTTAATATTCAAATGGTTGAATCACAGTTGGGTGAGCTGATGGGCTGACGGGATCAATAATTGATCCGGTTTTCCAAACATTGATAAATCCTATATGTCTTCCCTTATGGCCCCCAGGGGAAAACAAAAAATATATATATATATTTTATTTCCTTACATATATCTCCAAATTCCAGAAATGTAGAAATTTATAATTCATTTATTTCATGGTGGGACATATACAACTTATTTTATCAAATTTTCAACTTAGTCCTTTTTTATATATTTCAATTGATGAATTTTATTTAAAAGTCCAACAGAATAAAATTCTATATTTGATTTGATTAACAATAGAGTCGGTTTCTTTGCTGACTCATTTTAGTTTAATGTGATTAAAAAAAATCTCAAAATAACTGAATAAATATTTTGTATTATTTATTTTTTAAAATATTTTATATTATTTTAAATATGCATAAATTTCTCAAACCAATCTTGATATTAATTTATTTTTATTTATTTATTTATTATTATTACTACTATTACTACTAAGACTACTACTACTACTATTATTATTATTGATAGAGGTGGGTTTCTCCACAAATATCTGCTCTATCCGCATAAGCGGGAGTCCTAAAGCCGAGGATGATTTGAATTTCACAACCTACAAAAAACCGTCGGAGGATGTTTAGGTGGGGACCACCCCCCCAGAGGGAAAAAGCCGTTTTTTAAAAATTAAAAAAAAGACCAAGAAAAATTCCCGCCTGGGGATTACCGTGTATGATAATAATGTTTAGTTCCAGAGAACTTATCAATGTGGTGACTGAAACTTAGTTTATATATCTGCCCCTTTGTTGGGAGAGTTCTAGGGTTTTTTGGAACCCCCTAGCCTTAGGTGCCTTCGCAAATCATCAGAACGCATCTCCGAGATTCTTGAGGTGATTGCAGGAGGTTGGGAGGAAAACTTGCTACCTTCAGCATTGAGATCCATAGATAGGGGAACTACTTTCCTTAGCAGTTATGTTTGATAAGGTATGTCCCCATATTCTAGAGATCGTTTCAGTCATGAGAAGATTCTTACTCTTTTTAGGAATGTTTGACCTTGCTTGATGATTCGTTCTTTCTACGAGTCTCCCAGGGTCATAATAATTTCCCGCGGTTGTTTGGTGGGTGTTTTTGAGGTAGTTTATCCTAGGAACGGGGGACCGAAGAACTGAGGTACTGAGAAGGAAGAGCAGGATGACCGAGGACTGGGTTGCCAAAGATCTATGTATGGCCTTGAGAGAACCCCCTTGGTTTTTCTCAGCCTAGTAGGTAGGGGTCCTTACTTGAAGGGTTCTTGGCCCATTTATTGGGCTTTTTGTCCAGTGTCATCATTTGCCCCTGACTTTTAAGGTCACTTCAAAGAAAGTGATGTTAGGAGTGTAAAATAACTTCCTCCTTAGGTGCGGAGGGAAGTTAATGTGAGGTGAAGGGGAGCAGATAGTTTGGCTTTTTGGAAATCATGGGAGTTATTGTGGGGCAAGGAAGACGGAGAGTTAGGCCATTTAATGGGAATAGGTAAACCGTTCTAATATTTAATACGGATACGGTCACCTCGTTTGCCCCGTTGTCATCAAGACTGTGATTCTAAATTGCTGGGTCTTGTTGCAAAAATGGATGGGCTATGGTGTAATTTTGGGTACTTTTTGTTGAATAATAAAACTAAGTATAGAGAATTGGATTATTCGGATATAAGGATGCAAAATCTTATGATCAAAATCCATAGTGATAGACTCAGGTTCTAAAATGTGGGATTTTCATATGGTGGTTTTTTTGTACCTTTTGGATGCCATTAATACTAGATTTTATCAATTGTGGGGACCATTGATACGAGACCCTATCACGGTGTCGGGTGTCCTGGCTTCGCGATGGCTGCTATCCGGCACCCTCAGAGATGCCTCGCATTAGATGGGGTCCCCGTCTTTTGTTTGTATTCCAAATTGGAAGGTCTGAGGCCCCCTTTGTGAGACTCAGGGGAGACGAGTAGTCACGTAGAGTGATGCTTCCCTCGAAGAGTGAAGAGAATGGGGGAGCTATATCCCTGGTGTATGTCTCCTAAGAGAGGTGGAGAAGAGAATATTCAAGATATGCCTCTTCTAAGAGGATGAGAATTTGATGTTGATGAGAGAGCTTCCTCATTTTCTTGTTCTCCCTAACCATTGTCTATGTAAAAATTAGGTTATAGGCTGTTATCATGCATTGTATGTAAAAGAACATCCTTCTAGTGGTTTTCATGTAAAGATGTCATTAGAAAATGAATAAAAGAGATTTTTCTTTCGTACACCTTGTAATGTCCCAATTTGTCCTTAATGAGGTTTCTTTGATACTCACTTCTCTTCTTGTATGTGTTATTTTGAAATTTTGTTAGAGAGCCGTGTCATTGGCTTTTTAGGCTTGTGAAGCACTCACAGTTGATAGGTTGTCAGCGATGTTGACTTTAAGGAATTCAATGCATTTGAAGACATTATGTTTCGGGATAGTCTTGTTCTCCTAGTATTGTGCTGAGGATAGAGGTGTCATGCCTTGAAGACTAGATGTCCTTAGTGTTGCACTAAGGATATTATCAGGCATTGCATCTTAGGGATTTTTGGGTATTTAGCATTGGGCCGAAGATACTAAGAGGCGCTACGACATTGAGAACTTTGTATATCTAGCGTTGCACCGAAAATACTAGAAGACATTGCGCCTTTGTAGATTTTGTCTATCTGGCATTGTACCGAAAATACTAGAAGGCATTGCGCCTTAGGGAACTTTGTGTATCTGGCATTGTGCTGAAGATACTAGGAGGCCTTGTGCCTTAGTAGATATTGTATATCTGGTATTGCACCAAAGATATTAGGAAGTGCTGCGCCTTAATTGATTTTGTGTATCTAGCGTTACGCCTTGGGGAACTTTGTGTATTTGGTATTATACCGAAAATACTAGGAGGCATTGAGTGTTAGGGAACTTTCTGTATCTAGTGTTACACTGAAAATACTAGGAAGTGTTGTGCCTTAATAGATTTTGTGTATCTAGCATTACGCCAAAGATACTAGGAGGCATTGAACCTTAGTGAACTTTATGTATCTAGCATTGTGCTGAAGATATTAGGAGGCATTGCGCCTTAGAGAACTTTGTATTTGGCTGATAGCAAGCCATATTGCCTTGAAACATATGCCCAATTGTTACCAAAAACATAATCCTTGCTGCCGATAACTTATAGAATAATTGGTACTTGTGACAAGAGGGTTACAGAGCTTACTGGTGGTAAATGCGTAAGTTAGAAGTGTTCCAGGTGTGGGGTAAGCTTGTATCATCCAAGTGGTTGAGTCAGTAAGCCCTAGGTCGAAAGGTCGAACTATCACATATGGGCTTCCCAGGTGGGTGCAAGTTTGCCCCCGGTGGCGGTTGTCAAGTCGCTTCCACTCTTTGGAGTACCAAGTTCCCAGGTCTGAATATCCTTTTTCTGACCTTCTTGTTATAGTATCGAGCCATTTGTTGTTAGTAAGTAGCTATCCGAGCAGAGGCGATATCCCTAACTTCTGGTAAGAGTTCCAACTGCTCACACAAGGCAAACTCGTTCGACTCTATTTGATGTTGTTCCACTCGTAGGGAATGAATCCCTCTTTCAATTTGTAAGACCGCTTCTGATCCATAGGTCAGGTTGAATGGTGTTTCTCTAGTACTCTTTTGGGCATCGTATGGTAGGCCCACAGGATCCCCCAGAGTTCGTCTGTCCATTGTCCTTTCGTTTCATTGAGTGTCATCTTGAGTCCTTACAAGATGGTTCGGTTTGTTACTTTATCGAGGCCATTCAACTGAGGATAGGCAACCAATGTCAATCGGTGTTGGACCTCCAGTTTGTCACAGAATTCCTTGAATTCTTTATTATCGAACTACTTTCCATTGTTGGTGATCAAGGATTTGGGTAATCCAAATATGGTAATTAATGATGACCAAATGAATTCTGGCTCTTTTTGGTGGTGATTCGAGGCACTAGTTCAGCCTCTATCCATTACTGAAGTAGTCAATGGCTATAGTGAGGAATTTTCATAACCCGGTGGCGCGAGGAAAAGGGCCAAGTATGTCTATCCCCATTGCAAGAAAGGCCAGGGGCTGGTTATAGGGTAGAATTTGGTAGAAGGTTGTTAACGGACTAAAAAGAAGTGTTGGCATCTGTTATATTTCTCAACAAAGGAGCACGCGTTGGCCTTCATGGTAGGCCAATAGTAAACCTGCCTTAAGGCCTTATTAGCTAGGCTCTGTGCCCCTAAATGATTTCCATATATCCCATCATGTATTTCTCTGAGAGCATAATCTCCTTCTTTGGGGTTCAGGTGTTGAGGTACGGAAGAGTGAAGCATTTTTTGTAAAGGGAGCCATTGATGATAGTGTAATGTGTGACTCTGCATCTGACCTTAGCCACCTCCTCTGGCGATTCTGGTAGTAGTCCCTCGTTCAGGTAGGCTTGTATGGGATCTTCTAGCTTGGCGATTGACATGTTGACATGATTTGCTCGGGCTCTTCAATATTGGGATAAGGGAGACTTTCAACATATATTGCCCGGCTATTCACCACTGAATTTGAGCTAGCCAACTTAGATAGCATGTCGGCTCTGGCATTCTCTAATATAGGAATTTGTTATATATCAGCCCTCTGGAATTCCTACATTACCTCTTGCAATTTGGTTAAGTATTTAGCCATTATTGGCTTTCTCCTCTCATAGTGCCCCCAACTTATTTTACCATAAGTTATCTGTCTATAAATACCCTTATTTCTTGAGCCCCTAGCGAGGCTGCTATTCACAATCCTGCTAAGAGAGCTTCATATTTGGCTTGATTGTTAGTGGCCTTGAATTTGAAGCGAAGCACATATTCAGATTTGAAATCATTAGGGTCTATGAGGATGAGCCCAACTCTGCTCCCTAATGAATTGGAAGATCCATCCACATGCATCGTCCAAGGTGGTAACATGCAATCCTCGTGAAGATTACAGGGCACTTGTTGGCTATTTTTTGGAAGTATACATTTTAAGATGAAGTCAGCAAGGGCTTGGCCTTTGATAGCGAGGTCTCGGTTAAAAAACAATGTCGAATTCTCTAACTTCAATACTCCATTTAATTAATCAGCTCGACATGTCTTCCTTTTGTAATATTTGTCTTAGCAACTGATCGGTCAAGAACACAATTGTATGTGCCTGAAAATATGGGCAGAGGCGTCGAGCAGCTACGACAAGGACGAAAGCCATTTTTTCTATGAGTTTATAGTTTATCTCTACTTTGTGGAGGACACAGCTGACGTAATAAACAGGCTTTTGTATGTTAGCATCTTATCAAACTAACACTGCACACAGGGCATAGTTAAAGATGGATAGGTAGAGGAAGAGTTTCTTACTGGGAATAGGCCGAGAAAGTTGTGGTGGTGACACTAAATATTCTTTAAGTTTGTCAAAGGCTGTTTGGTACTCAGTCGTTTATTCCCAACGCTCAAGTAAGGAAAAAGCCGTTTTTAAGATATGATAAAACAGACCAAGAAGAGTTCTCGCCTGGGGATTACTGTGTGTGATAATGGTATTCAGTTCTAGAGAACTTACCTGTGCTGCGACTGAAACTTAGCTTATATATCTGCCCCTTTGCTTGGAGAGTTCTAGGGTTTTCCAGAACCCCATAACCATAGTTGCCCTTGCGGATCATCAAAACGCATCTCTGAGATTCTCGAGGTGATTGCAGGAGGTTGGCAGGAAAACTTGCCGCCTTCAGCGTTGAGATCCGCAGATAGGGGAGCTACTTTCCTTAGTGATTATGTTTGATAAGGTAAGTCCCGTGTTACGGAGATTGTTTCGGTTATGAGAAGATTCTTACTCTTGTTAGGAAGGTTTGACTTTGCTTGATGATTCATTCTTTCTACGTGTCTCCCTGGGTCATAGTTATTCCCAACGGTTGTTCAGTGTGTAGCTTTGAGGTGGTTTATCCTAGGAACAGGGGACCGATGAACTGGGGTATGGGGTATGGAGAAGGCAGAGCAGGATGATTGAGGAGTGGGGTGCCGAGGAGTCATGTATGGCCTTGAGAGAACCCCCTTGTCTTTTCTCGACCCAGACGGTAGGAGTTCTAACTTGATGGGCTTTTGGCATGTTTATTAGGTTTTTTGTTTAGTATCAACAATTATTATTATTATTATTATTATTATTATTATTATTATTATTATGTTTTAACTTATACAATATATATAAATAATTTTTGCATATATACTCTGTATATCACCAACCACAAGGCAAGATAAAAGTCAAATGTGTTAGTTCTTGACAAAAGGAATAGGTCAATCCCACTTCCTCCACTATTTTTGTATACTACTTTCATATTTCAACAGACGAAACAAATCCATTTTCCGATGCAACCAAGTTGGTGGATTTGGTATACATCAACTTCAACATCTCTCTCTCTCTTTCTCTATATTATATTAATAATACATTAAGAGTAATAGATGGATTTTTAATTTGCTTGCTTACATGGAACATGTTAAGAGTTAAGTAATTGATGAAGAGCTTTGAGAATAACCCTAGTCATGTCCTCATATGGTTTATAATTACCCAGAGTTACTTATTAGAATCGAATTAGTCGAGTTTTCACATATACTCATATTATTATTATTTCTCATGTTATTGTTATACTTTTGTTTTTATAGCGTGAGGGCTATTCCAAAGGTGAGAGGAAAAAAAAAAAACTAAAATTAAATAGTTTTTTCAATGAAATAATTACTAATATAATAGTAATTTTACTAAATTCTATAATTTTTACTTTTAACTTCTAAAATCTTATATTTGTATAAAAATTTTTCATTTTAATTAGAAATTATTACAAGTACAATAGAATAAAATTAAAGTAAATTAAATCAAGTTGAGCACTTTTAAACAAGCCATTAAGGCCTTCATACATCTTTATATTCTGCTTGCTTATACTCAAGCACGATGGGCATGATGTGCACATCAAAATCCATACAATCTATGGGAAGCAATTATTTTCACCATAAAACAATTGTTATTTTCTAAAAAATAACAATTTTAGAAATAAAAATTTAATATAGAAATTTCTCCCATAAAATTATTTTCGCTTATATACTGGAATTAACATAATTTTCACTTTTAACAAATTTTTTGATAATGCCTGTTTCCACTTTATTAGAGAAGAGAGACATGCGAGAAAATTGTCCAAAAAAGACAAACATTATTCACTCTTTTTTAGATCTTCCCCTCCCTTTACCTTATCCCCAACAAAGGTTACACTTACGACACCTTAAATTTTAGAGACCACCACATCCAAAAGGGCTACGACAACATGCAATTACTCAAAAATTATTAGAATAATCCAATGAAGCTGACACTCTTTCCTTCCTTTAGAAGTCTCGTGTTAAGAAAAAACTTTAGAAGCTGACACTCAAAAATTTTAGATGAATGTGAAAGACGGGGATCAAGGCCCGAAGAAAAAGGGCTCGCGAAGCATGTCAGTCAGTTGCGATGACTCAGAAAATTCATGATTGATGCACCAAAAACTTTGAGAAGGAATATGCATTCCTTCTTCGACGGAAGATTGGCATGCCAGACACATATAACATTAAATTACCATGCAAAGTTGTGGATTTTCTAGCACACACCATGATCAAGCTTCGGCTAGTCCTAATTGAGGAACAACATTCCTAGATTGAAGCTCCTACAACCATGACATAGATAAATTTTAGAGATATTATGAAACCAAAGAAATGATTCAAAATTACCAAGAATGCTCATTTTTTATCAAGGAAAGTTGCCCTTTTTTCATTTTCTTTTAATCAATTAATAGAACGTTGCACATGAACATGAATCATTAGCATAACCTCTTATAATCTTCAACCTCTTGTTTGTAAGTGGAGCACCATCCAATAAATATTCTTTATATATATAAAAAATGAATAAATAAATCAGACCCAACCAGGTTCCAATTTTCCTTCCCAATCCTGCCCCTATTTCTTAACAGGTCTCCCAAACACAGAATATTAAGGGCTGTGTGTGATGTGTTTTCTTTTGTTTTTTTTTTTTCTTTGGGGGGAGGGGGGGAGGTAGGACTATTGTGTTTGGGGCAAAATTGGCACCTGGAATAAGAGCATATATGCATATGCTAGCTTAATTGAAGATGTGTGCATTTGTACAAAAGAAGATTAAATGCCTACTTTCAACTTCTGGCCGTAATATCCTGGCAGACCACATGGTTGGCAAACCTGCATATCAAATGGTAAGCACAAGGAGCACAAATTAAAAATAAAATTTTCAACTTGCAACTGACGTCATGATGACATATGTTGGTGTGTGACAAGTCTTCTTATATGATACCCCGTTTCTTTTTTTTTTTTTCTATTATATTTCAAGAAAATCTTTTTTAGGTCATTTTCCATTTTCAGATCTCCATTATGTCCTGGAAGTTCGGGATTCGAATCAGCCTCCTTGTAAAAAAAAAAAAAAAAAACAAATTAAAGGTTCTCTAGGTATTTTTTTCTCCAGAACCCACAATATGAGAGTTTCGATACTGGATACGTTCCATTTTCGGATCCAGAATTCCATTTTGTCCTGAAGTGAAAAAACCGGAAGCGGGCTAACAACCATGGCTAGGTAACTTACTCTCGATACCCTCTCCCCGATCACTATGCCTTTAGTTTTTATTTTTGTGCTATAATATCTTCATCTTAACAACCAAATTAAAATAACAATACTGCTTTTTTTTTCTTCTCGGCATTCTCCATAATACTGCTTTTTTTTTCCAATTAAATAAAAAAGAGAAAAACAAAAAGACCCCAGGGCACCAAAAGGTGCCAACTGACAACTTACAAGAGCAAGGAATCAACAAAATCCACAGCATCCACAGAGGAGGAGAAAGACTTAAAAGGTCGACCAAAAGCTAAAAGACACTTCAACTCACTTTTCGGCAGAGAGAGGAGCATTTCCATCCCCTAACAAAAATTCTGTTGCAGTACCCTCCAAACCAACCAAAGCACTGCTAGAGAGAGCATATTATAAACTCTCCTTCCCACCGTATGGTGTACATAAACTCTCAGCTCACTTCAATCTTATATTCCGTATCCGCCAAGTTTAAAGTTGCCCAAGTTAAGATGGAGGTTTGCAGTGGTGGTTCGTCTCACGTGATCACTATCCCGACTATTGGAGGTGGGTTTTGAATTCACAGATCTGACTCCTTGTGACTCGAATAGATACTCAATAAAGAGGTTTGAAACCTACAAAAGACTACCAGAGGGTGCTCCGGCGAGAGAGACTCTTATGCTCAAATGAGAAAGAACAGTTTTCAAAAGGATAAATAGACCGAGAAGAAGGGAGGACGGATCTCCCTGTGACTTTTGTGTGTTCTGTATTGGCTCCAGAGAACTTCCCTGGCTGCAATCTATCAAAGGCCTTTATATGATGTCCCACTAGAGTCGTATGATCTCAGGACGTTACAACACTAATTTCCTATGAGACAATCCAAGGATTCCGGATCTCAAACGTCAAAGATTTGAGATCGTTATCATTTAAGAAATTTGATTACACAGGGAGATTCTTTCCCTTAGCGATTTGATCCTCAAGGGTTTCCTTCCTTGCTCAGGAGATATGTTTGATACTAAAATAGGAAACTCAGTCAATGGTGAGATTTGGTTGAATATTACTCTCCAGAGGTTGAGGCATTCGGTTCCTTAGGTATTTGGGAGTCTTTGGTCGAATGAGAGAAACAACCATTCGGTCTTACTAAAGGCACACGTAGATCGAATCGTGTAGACCTCATTAAGGGTCAGCCAAACAGTGAGTGGGATGCCATGGAGTTAGACTCCTTTAGAGGGTTAGGACGATGGAGGCCCGTTCGAAGAGATAGAGTCCATCGGTAGAGCGGAGCAACATAACCCATTTATACTTAAGCATATTGACTATATTGAATCATAGACCTTACGCCGACTATTAAACGTGCTCCGTACTATATATTGAGCCTTTTGAAGAGAGTCCTATCATTTGTCCCTAACTCATGGCATCTTTTGTGAGAAAGGAGATCAACTCTAGTATTCCTTATAAGTGTATAGGTGAGGATCTGGTGTTCTCACCTTCCCGCACTTGTTTTTTATTTCCTTTGAATTGCCTTCATACAGAGGAGAACTTCAGTAAGAGAAATAACGAGAGGTTTTGCTCTTCTTAGCATTAATGACATCAGGAGTGTTATATCATTAGAGGAGCTCCAAGAAGTTTAGACTGCCATGTTGATAGGTGATGATTACATCCTAGTATCAGCCACAGATGATAATAGAGTGAATAGGGCTCCAGAGGGCTGTGTCCCGATATACAAACAAATAGTGAAGTTTGGCTTGAGGGACCATACACCGGTCCATTTGCTAAAGTGTTACAGCGTTGGAATGTATTTCCAACTTTGTTGAGTTCCGACTCTTGGTACCTGATTACTGTTGTGACCTCTCTGTTACAGTTTTATTGCTTTCGTTTCGATTTTGATATCCCAACGGCCTCTTTTCTCTGGTAAGATGCATGAAGAATGGTTTGGTTCGAGTTTCGTATAGACTGCATACTCATCCTGAATCTGATTGAGGATTTCGCTATAAGAAATCCACTAGAAGTACCTGGATGTGCAAGTACTTCTTCATGGAGTTCAATCACAAGGATCTGATACCAATACTTCCTAGTGCTGATTGAAGGCCTACGCTCAGATTACAACCTGTAAACCCTTCTTGTCACTTTTGCTTCATGTATTCGGTTAGCAGTTACTGTAGGTCTATGCGAAGGGTCATCTTAATTGATTCTTTGATGGATGATTAGATGTTCTCGCTAGCGGGTCTACTAATAAGGGAGAAAATAGCCAATCGGCTCAACTTTCATCATTGCGATTTAGTGTTACATAGGATATCCATGAAGTAAGCTGGCAGGGCTCTTAAGTCCCTTGGTTTAATGGTATCATCTCCTGAATTCACCTCATTTTGTTTTCTTCTCATTGTAGAATGATCCAGTTTCTCCCTTCTTACAGACAATGACTCTGGCGGAGTTCTAGAAGCGGTGGAGGAAACAGACTGTAGGACATCTAGAGGAAAAAGTCAAACAACTGAATGCCCAGGTTATTACATTATGAGATGCCACTGATCGAAAAGAAAAAGGCACAGGAACAGAGGAAGCATTCAAGACCTCACTTGACGAAAAGGAGGAGGAATCAAAGAATCTTCGTAATTATTGCAAGAAACTAGAGATAAAGAAGAAGGCTCTTGAGGCGTGGTTGCATACCACTAAGATGTTAACTCAGTTACGTAAAGAGTCTCTCTAGCTTGCAAAACAAAGAGCGATTGAATTAGAAAAAATTTACTCTAATACGCTGCTACTTCTAGAGATGCTCAACGTGAGTTGATAGAGAGATTACAATATGCCAAAGAGGTAATCTATCATTAGGGCTACATGGAGGTCTGTTTTTGGTCAAGAAGGTTGCTAGATGGAATGTAATGGATTGAAATACAATTTCTGTCAGATCGATTGGTCTTCTGTCGAACCGAGTGCAATTACTATGATAACCTCTTCTTGGGAGGCTTTTGTTCCTCCGAAATCTGTGTAATTCTTATGCCACTATATCACAATGATTCTTAATGAGAGATTGTTTTGTGTTCCTTTATTCAATGTTTGTTGATAATAGGGGATACTCCCTTTATTGTCTCAAACAGACTCGTCGGCTGCATTTAGTTGTTCTGGGCTTTTCTAGGGGTCGTCGGCCCTTCTAGGGGTGTTCTTTAGATTCGCGTTTTCACGAGTGCCTCTAGTTTTCCAACAAGTAATATCTACTAGGATTTATCTAAAAACGAGGAATGGGGATGTCCTTCGTTAGGTTAGGGTGACAAAAGGCCATCGGGGGGAGATAGATCCCTTTATTAGGTCAATGTGACAGAGGACCATTCAGAGAGATAGATCCCTTCATTCGGTCAGGGTGATCGAGGTTTGTTTAGGGAGATAAATCCCTTCTTTCAATTAGGGTAATAGAGGCTTGTTCGGGGAGATGGATTCCTTCATTCGATCAGGGTGACAGAAGCCCATTTGGGAAAATAGATCCCTTCGTTAGGTCAGGGCGATAAAAGCCTATTCGAGGAGATAGATCCATTCATTAGTTCAGAGCGATTGAAATCCATTTAAGGAGATAGATCCATTCACTCGATCAAGGCAATAGAGACCCATTCGGGGATATAGATTCCTTCATTAGGTCAGGAAGACAGACCCATTCGGGGAGATAGATCCCTTCATTTGGTCAGGGCGACTGAGTTCTGTTTGGGGAGATCGATCCCTTCACTCAATCAGGGTGATAGAGACCCGTTCAGGGAGATAGATCATTTCGTTAGGTTAAGGCAACAGAAGCCCGCTCAGGAAGATAGATCCTTTCGTTAGGTTAAGGTGACAGAGGCCTGTTTAGGGAGATAGATCACTTCGTTTGGTCAAAGCGATTGAGGCACATTCGGGGAGATAGATCCCTTCGCTCGATCAGGGCAACAATGGACCGTTCGGTGAGATAGATCCTTTTATTAGTGTGTTTCTTTCCCATACGCAGTTGGAGTTTGATGGAATGCAAATAATAAGGTACACGTGTGTTCACTACTAGACTAAAGAATATCATGGTGATAATATAAGGAATAGGTAAGATAATCAAAATGTGCTTTGTGACTACTTTAAGGTAGAGATGGAAGGCTCTTGATCACAAGACAATGTCCCAATCCCAAATGGAGTTCTGAATTTGAGCTTCATGTGCTTCATTCTAGGTAGGGTTTCTAGGGTGTTCAAGCCTGTTCTTCCCAAGATAGCATTATAAGGCAAGGGGAGGTTGATCACATTAAATATCGTTGTAGCTATCGCATAGTTAGGCTGCATGCCCAGCGTGATCGAGAGAGGAATGATTCCTTTAGGGTATATCCATTCACTGGAGAGTCCTTTGTTTGGGCCTGTATAGGGTTATAGATGTGCAGAGTTGAAGCCCATTCAATTGAAAGCATCCCAATATAATAGATCACACCCCGCTCTTTGATCGACAAAGACACTTTGGACTTCGTACGGGCCTATTTTCGTAGTGATGTTGAGGGGGTCGTGGCGATTTGGGTCTACTCCGACTAAGTCTTCATTGGTGAAACCGATGATCAGTCGCTTGCCTTTAACTTCTTTACCAATGTGAGTCGTTAATACTTCTAGCAAAATAGGGACAAGAACATTAGACAAATAGAGAAATTGGTATGATTAGGCATTCAACATTGCTTCCTTGTCGACTGTCTAAGGGGTCTGAAGTGTCTAACGAGGGCTGAGGCATTCAAGAGGTTCACTCCTCATGAATTTGGAGGATCACTCTGTCCTAATGATCAGCCAGTAGTGAAGAGACCGGTCGATCGTCTGGCCTATTCGGCCTTGGTAATGCCCGTCAGTCAGGATTCGACACGTCTCTCCCTCTTTACTGATGAACCTTTGTAACCTCCCACTTCTAACGCAGAATTCAAGCTCATCTTTGAGCTTTCTGTAGTCATCAATTGTGTGACTATAATCGCAATAAAAGTAATAGTACTTAGTCCTATCTTTCTTGGGATCGTCCTTTGCGGGTTAAGGAGGCCATCGACTATAAGGTTAGTCCCTGATCTGGAGTAAAACTTAACTGGGTGTTTCATTTAAAGGAGTGTAGGTATTAAACCTTCGAGGAGGTGGAGGACTTGATCGGTTCCTCTTTGGTGAGAGTCGTCAGAGCGATCGACTACGTTCTCTCTTGGATGATTGGTTTTTCTTTCGATCGAAGGCCTCAGCGTCATCGGCCGCAATATACTTTTCATCACGAGAGTAGAATTCCTGGATAATGGAGGGAGGATCTTTCGTAATTGAAGTTTTCTTGTCGGAGGGGCGCAATCCAGAGAGCAGTGCCGCTAACACGATTAAATGGCACAAGAACAGAACTTTTATTATCTTTATTTTGAACTTTTCCAAGAAGTCCCTCAGGGGTTCATCCTCCCTTTGATGTAACAATAGTAGATAGGTGGATTTTCTCTTTGCTTCCCTACTTATCACAAAATGAGCCTCAAATTGCTATCGGAGTTGAGAGAAAGTTTTTATACTCAGTGGTAGGAGCGAATTGAACCATATTAATATGTTTCCCTTGAGAGTAGTAGGGAAGTGTTTACACATGGCGGCATCTGTCATGTCTCTTAAGAACATTACCGTCACAAAGTATGTCGTATGATCGTGGGGATCAGTCATTCCGTCATATCTTTACAAGGGAGGCAAAAGCATATCACGAAACATCGATTCCGAAGAGACCTTCGGGTCAAAAGGAAAAACATTAGTAGAGTAGAGAGGGGCATGGTTTTCTCGAGCATTGGCCCGTTTAAGTTCATCGGCAACAAGTTACTCAACTTGTCTTCTTAGGTCTTCAGGGTTATGGTGGGAAGTCACCGACAACTCAGAGCTGAGTGGTGGCATTCGTTGTCGAGGGCATTCACACCTAGACCCTCCTGAAGAAGACTGGCCCTTGGGCCTCACGGCGTGACTAAGGCCTTCCAACTACTTACTCATGTCCTGAGTCTTGGACTCTAGTCTATCTATTTGGGGTTAACTAATTTGTTGTTAGGGTACTGACACAAAATCCATGACTAGGTATTCCTGAGGCCCATATTACAAGACCTGCTCCACACGAGGGGGTTGATCATGAGTAGGAGGATTGTTAACAAAGCAAGTGGGCGCCACAGGAAGGGCTGTGTCAGTGGAGGTAGCAGTATGGCCACCAATGACGGATGTGGTCTTTAATATAATTCTGGTTCTTCATTTTGGAGGCATATTGGTCTGGTTATCCTTCAAACTTGACAAAGATTCTCTAGTCTATTTCCCATAAATAGCGCCAATCTGTTGGAGTTTGGTCTTAACTCCATAGATCCAGCTCCTTGTAACTCAAATAGATACTTAATAAAGAGGCTTGAAACCTGCAAAAGACTGTCAGAGAGAGTTCTGATGGGGGAGACTTCGATGCTCAAATAAAAAAGAACGATTTTTGAAAGGACAAATAGACCGAGGAGAAGGGAAGACGGAGCTACCTATGACTTTTGTGTGCTCTGTGTCGTGTCCAGAGAACTTACCTGGCTGTAATCTATCAAAGGCCTTTAAATGATGTCCCATTACAGTTGTATGGTCACAGGGCGTTACAGCCCTAGTTTCCTTATGAGGTGATATGAGGATTCTGGATCCCAAATGTCAAAGATTCGATGTCATTATCATTTAGAAAATTTGATTATATTAAAAGATTCTTTCCCTTAGCGACTTAATCCTCGAGGGTTTCCTTCCTTGCTCAAGGGATAAGTTTCGTACTAAAATACAAAGCTCAGTCAATGGTGAGATTCAGTTGAGTGTTACTCTCTAGAGGTTGAGGCATTCGATTCCTTAGGTATTTGGTAGTCTTTGGTTGAATGAGAGAGACAGTTGTTCGGTCTTACTAAAGGCACATGTAAATCGAATCATATAGACCTCATTGAGGGCCAGTCGAACAGTGAGTAAAATACCATGGAGTTAGACTCCTTGGGAGGGTCGGGGTGATGGAAGCCAGTTCGGGGAAATAGATCTCATTGGTAGAGCGGGACGATATAGGCCCGTTTGTACTTAAATATATTGAATATATTGAATCATGGGCCTTACGCCGACAATTGAACGTACTTTGTGCTATGTGTTAAGCCTTTTGAAGAGGGTCCCATCATCGACCGATAGTTTTATATGAGGAAGTTTGCAGTTCAGGATTTTAGAGACCTACACATCGAGATATTTTTTTGAAAATTTTGAACTTTTTAATTTTTTTGAAAACTACCATGCTTCCACTGTGAAAATAAAATAAATCTAACATTGGTATCAGAATACAGTTAGATTTATTTAAAATAATTTTCAGATTTTTTTGAGTATAAAAAGTGTGTGGTATATATTTAGGATCCAAATCATTAATGAGTTTCGTGAATCTGATGATACCATGAGAATATCCATTGCCCAAGGATCATGAAAATAAATTTTTTGAATTTTTTGAGTAAATTTGAGCCATGAAATGTGAGGTTCAATTTTTTGGCACAAATTGTGTCCATGACCATTGAAATTTAGATTTGTCAAGTTTAAGAGCAAATTAAGACATGAAAATCGTTTAGATGTATTTCTTATAATCTGGTCTACATGATTGATGCATTGTTTGTGAGTTTTAATTGCCAAAAGTTGGGTTTCAAAAATGGCCGCGAAGGGCCAAAATTTTGCACATTTAATTACTGAGATTAGGGCATAATTCCTCTTAAAATCGAGTCTAGAATGAGTGGAGGACGTCAAATTTCAGTTTGTAGTCAAAATCCGCATCAAAAATAGGCCAGAAATGGGTTTTTCGGCAACTGGGTCAAGATGACCCGCTTGTAGACTCATCAGGCGAGGAAGAACCGACCCAACCCGTGAGCGTGAGGTTCACACATTGGGTGAGGCATGTGAACTAGGTTAGGTGATCCGGGTTGGTTATGACCTGGATTCGCGTCTTGACTTGGGATGTGACCTGTGCACACGTGAAGGTGCGTGGGCTACATGCTACTTGTCTGGCACATGTGTCAACACGCAGCCGGCATGTGTTAGTGCGTGGCAACATACTGCTAGCACGTGGCAGCACGTGGGACTTCCAGCGACGCATTAGGCTTTGCTGGAATGAAATTTTTCATTTTTCTGAGGGTTCCACGCTATTAAATATGACTTTTGGGGGTTTTTGTGTGCTAAATCCAAATCTAAATGGTAAGAAGCCATCTCAGGTTGTGGTGTATACTGTCCGTTGACCCATCCACTCACTTTGGGATCTATACATGAGTCATTTAAGATTTATCGATTCGTAAGATGCACAAAATATGAGAATAAGTATCAATGAGTCACTAATGTCTTTATAACTATTTTGAAAATTGTCATATTAGATCTTGGCAAAGGGGATAAGCTGAATGATGACGATTATGACATTTGGCACTGAGAGATTCAGTTTGTTCTCGAGGAGTAGGATCTATCTAAGATTTTGAGGCATAAGATAATGGACCCTAGAGAGAGTACCACACCTCAGCAAGAGGAGATCAGGAGGCATTTCATGCATAGAAGAGGTAAGATCGCCAAGTTAGGGCAATCCTTTTGTGTAGCATGTACGACGATATAGTCTCAATCTATGAGTAGTATCCTACTGTATATCGGTCTGGTATGCTCTTGGAGAGCATTTTGGCTCTCGATCAACTCTTAAACTAAGGATGATGACCTATAGGTTTATTACCAATAAAAAGAGGCTAGATCGTAGCATGAAATGGTATGTCATGCACGTGTCAAGTATGATCACTTTTTTGAGAAATATAGAAGAGCCATAATTAGATGAGCTGTAGGTACTAGATGTGATCTATTCTTTACCTGATTTATGGGAATCCATGAAATCCTATCTCATGCATAACGAGAGTATTTGTACCTTCACTGATGTAAGTAGGCACTGCAAACTCGAGAAGGAGTGTCTAGAGGCGAGTAGACCACACGTGGGTCATGTTTATGCAACGGAATCGAACAAGGGCTCCCAAGGCACCAAATGTAAATAGAAGAAGACCTGAGGTCCAGGCAAGAAGAAGCCATCTGAGAATTCTAATAACAGAGTACTAAAGCATAGAAAGAATGAGTTAGATAAGGCTAAGGTGAAATGCTACATCCATAATAGATTTAGTTATTTTGCTCATGAGAGTGACGAGTGGAATGTATGTCCTTCTTCCTTATATGGTTTCAACTTTATCTCATCTACTGTGATGCTCACTAAGTCCTCTTTTTTGTTGATTGTAGACTCAGAAGCCATCAACCACATAGCTTGAAATAGTAGCGCGTACATAAAGTTTCACCGAATAAGTCATCAGGATCGGAGGATTTACACTTTAGATATACAACGGAACTTGATTTTCGTACTTTGTTTAGACTGTCTAGAATATGTTTTATCTTTTAGAAACTTATTAGTTTCTATTCATTGTGACAGTTATTTGATTTGTTTTGGTTTTGTTCATGATGGACTATATGTACTGGATGTGATTACTTTTAATGGTATTTCTTGTTATTCTTCTATTCCCTTTATATTTGATAGCGTAGTTGATGATGTTATCATATAGTATAAAAGACTAGGACATATAGGGCAAGAGAGGATGAACTGGTTAGTAGCGTGCCATTTGTTAAGCCTGCTAACCAAGGTCAAGTTGTCCATACATGAGTTTTGCCTAGCTGACAAAACTATAAGAAAACCATTTGGCAAGGCAATGAGAGCTGGGACTTTATTGCAATTGATTCATTCTGACATCTATGGGCTTATATACATTAGAGCCTGAAATGAAGCTGTGTACCCTATTATGTTCATAGACAATTATGTGCATTTCGGTTATGTGTATCTGATCTCACATAAGTCTGAGGCATTGGAATACTTCAGGAGATTTATTAGCGAGGTTGAGAATCAGTTAGACTTGAGAGTGAAATCTCTCAAACCAATCGAGGGCATGAGTATTTGTCTGAGCAACTTGAAGAGCTCTGTTTCGAGAAGGGCATCATAAGATAACTGACTATTCCTGCTACTTCTCAGTAGAATGGAGTAGCCAAGAGTAGGAATAGAACTCTGTTGGAGATGGTGAGTTCAATAATGATGCAAACTATTTTGCTCGTCTCCCATTGGGGAGATGCATTATTGGCGTAGCCTACGTCCTCAATCATATTCCATCAAACTTTTTAGTTAGTACTCCATATGAGTTTTGGATAGGGAGACAGTCTAATCTTAGCCACTTGTGACCATGGGATTGTACTATGTATGTTCACGATTTTCACACTTATATAGCAAGTTAGGTCCGCGAGAAAAGAGATGTATCTTTATAAGATACTCAAAACACTTCAAGAGGAAAGTGTTCTTAGGTGAGCATACGGACAGTACTATGATTGAGATGGAGTCTCGTGATACCATATTCTTTGAGAATGATTTCCCTAAGAAAGGTGAAATTGATCGGGACTTTACCTTCTATAAGATGGATGGTCTAGTAATTCAGCTGAGCCCAATGGCAGGACCCAAGAACCTGTTACGAATCTTGATCATAATGGGAGTGATCCATCTAGAGAAGAAGAGGTTCCCTCCTCCTCATAAGAGCATTCATGGACACGTATTTAAACGTTATTTCCCGATTAGGGGTGAGTCTCTAATTGTTACTCCTAAGGATAACGAGGAGCCCAAAATAGTCCAGGAGGCTCTCGTGGGTTTTAGAATGGACAATTAGTTGAAGGCCATAGATGAAGAGATGGAATCAATAAGAATCAACAAGGTCTAGTACCTAGTTGATTTACTTGAGGGGAGAAAGGCCATTGGGAATAAGTGGGTTCTCAAGATCAATAAAAAGGCCGACGGATCGGTAGAGAGGTATAACACCTATCTAGTAGCCAAGGGCTATATTCAGATTAAGGGTGTGGTTACCTCGATCCATTTACTTTTAGTGATTGTTGCGGACATAGATCTGGAGTTGCACCAGATGGACGTTAAGACTGTCATCTTGAACGGAAGCTTAGATGAGGAGATATACATGGAACAGCCATCTGGGTTTATTCCTATAGGTCAAGAGGATAACGTCTGTCGACTTTAAAAATCGATATATGACTTTAAGTATCCATCCAGGTAGGGATACTTGAGATTTCACGATAAGGTGATATCTTATGGTTTCGTGATAATCGAGGAGGATTATCACATGTACCTTATATGTTCTTTTGACCCCTTTATGATCATGTGTTTAAGTGTGGATCACATTCTCTTGATTGAAAACAACATAGAGTATCTGATGACCATCATAACTTGATTATTATCGAGTTTTGATATGAATGACATGGGTAAAACTTAGTTCTTCTTCAAAGTTAAGATCCAGAAGATCGCTCGAGACGGGTGTTGGCTCTTTCACAAGAGTCCTACATTAGGGAGATTCTCAAGCGCTTTATGAAGAGCGACTACAACCACATAGATACTCTTATCACTAAAAGTGTAAACCTAATTCTTGACATATGTCCAAAAACTCACGGAAAGATAAAAGAGATGAGCAAAATCACTTATGCTAGTGTAGTGGATAGTCTGATGTACGCAGTGCTGCGCACACAACCAGAGGTTTGTCTTGCAATCAGTCTGGCAAGTTGGTATCAATTAAATCTTGCAAGGGATCACTAGAGGGCGGACAGTGAAAAGAATTCTAAGATATCTTAAGAGAATTGCGAACCTCTCCTTGTCTTATAAATGAGGTGATTGCGTCTTGTTAGATATTCAAACGCCGACTAGGGTGGCGATCTGGATGGATGCAAATTGACATTAGGTTTTTGTTGTCTTGTGGAACAACAAGAAGCAAAACTGTATATCTTTATCTACGATGGAGGCTAAGCTTGTGGTATGCTTAGTGGCAGTTCAGGAGAGTGTTTAGCTCTAAAGATTTCTGAATAACTTAGGGGATATGGTAGATAGTAAGAGGCTAATGATGACTTATTATGATAATTATGCTACCATTGGCCACACCCGAGACCCTAAGTATCATAGTAGGACCAAACACATGAATATCCAATATCACTTTGTGAGAGACATTATCGAGAAAGGTGAAATGACAATTAAATACATTTCTACACAGTATGATGGCTGATCCCTTCACCAAACCCATTATGAGAGATTCCTTTGTGAGACATGGGAATCATTGGTTTTATGTGTATTATTACATTTCTCACTATATACTGATTATGATACTTATTATTTAATATGTCATGCCTCGACTCTCCCATCGAGTTTGTAATAACTGCTATATTACCCTGAAATACGTGTGAACCCCACTCCATGTCATGTGGTACCACGAGACATTTTGATATCTAACTCATTTTATAAATAAAATCAATATCAAATCATTCTGAGGCCATCCTGGCCATCAAATCAAACCCCAGTAATTGAAATAGCTCTCCCAACTTCATAATGTGTATTAAAATTCACAGTATAGTCCAAATGTCCCAATGAAAATAAAATACTTTGCCAAAGAAAATTTCAATCAAAATAAGTGAAGTTCCTCATCATAATAATAAGGATTTTACCAATATTTGCTTAAGAAGCATCAAACAAGTATCAATTAAATCCACACATAATAAGATGTACAAAAATAATTCCTTCCATGATTCATGTAACATAAATCCCAAAAATAATCTCACAATTATTACCTATTGAGGTTCAGCAAAAATATTGTCTTTGTCCGACACTAGATGACATCTACATCTCTAATCTAAGTTTCCTCTGAAAAATTAGATAGAGGAGTGAGTATTATAAATACTCAGTGAATAGAGTGTAATGACATGATGAACATGAATGAGAGGTGAGAGTGGTGGTACCAATCAATGCATGTCAAGATTTATTTCAATGCGGAAGATAAAGGCGTATACATAAAATGTAATTTAGATCAAAATCATCATGACTCATGATTTCCAATCCAATAAACAAATTGAATTTTTCTTTTATTATCCTTGGGGTATGCCAAAACTATTTTTCCTGCCAATGGCCGTTGGTAAGATTCCGCCAAGGTGGCTTTCACAATTTTCCATAAAATCCCCTTCATCTCGGCATTGGCTCGGAGCACCATATTATCATGGGAACAGCTTGAGGAGACTCTCCAACTCACCTACCACCATGCAAAATTTTAACTAACCATAACCACGCCGCTCCGATGGTCCCAATTCATGGCAAAACTTAGACTATAGTCATTTTTTTTATCCATGCACCGTGTTACAAAAATTCAATTCGTCAATCTAGATTTGTGCTTATATACAATCGAGAGTAGTCCACAATTCACATATCAATGTCTCATTGTAACACAGTGCAAATAATATATCAAATTGATAAAAGAGTCATGAACTTAGCAATAATTCAATTTTAGCACACCACAATCACAAAACATTTCAAATTTATTTCAAAACTCATTTCAAAAATTTATTTCATAATTCAATTTTAAAATTGTTTACCCTTTTATATGCAACATAGCTATCCACTCATATCTTGGGAGGGGGTTCACTCCCAATTCCATGGTTCAATCCAAAGAAACATCTTCTCGGCTCCAAATCAATTATGCTAAATTAATAACCACAATTTTAATATTAATTCACCTCCAATCCTAGGGTTTATGAATTTTTCCTAACGTACCACAAATTCTAATTTCTCAAATTCATAAATATATGTTCTATTTCCACCATTTCTAGATATTTACACCTATATACAATTTTTCATTTCATTTTTTTTTTTAATTTCATCATTCACAATTTCTAGGGATTTTGGTCTCCAATGAAAATTTCCCCAAATTTCCATTATAAATTCCAATCTACCAATGAAGAAATTAAACCCAAAATTAAGAGTAAGAAATTATCTCAATTTTGGGGTTGGATTGAGTTTTAGATGTTGGATTTCAAAACCTTAGCTTTTCTCCCTTTTTTACACGAATCCTAAATTTTTCCCCAAATCTTCTTTTCCGTAGGTTTGATTGGGGTTTTAGAAAGAGCAATAAAGAAATCTTGTAGGGGAGTGAGTGATTTTAATGGAGAGATTAAATGAGAAATGGGTAGAAGTGAGAGAGAGATAAATAAGAGTTTGAAAGGGGAGGAAGGAGTCAAATGAATAAATGATATGGGTTTGTTTAACCTTTATTAATTGTAGAGTTGAAGTTACCATCATGTTCCTCATGAATTTAAAGTTTCATTCATGTTTGGAGGGTATTTTGGTCACTTCGTAGTCTTACCGTGTGCACAAGTCGATTTGCATGGCACACAAATTGACTTGTGTGTCAACCTGTTTAAGAGTCAAATCGGCTTTATACCTAGGTGAATCGACTCATAATTTCAAAACTAAATCAACTTGAGTGCTTTCCCTCAATTGCCAAGTCGATTTATAATTGTCAAGCCTCAGAAATACTTTTGAAATGCTAATCCAGTCAATTTGTAAATGGGGACAAATCGTCTTGTGACATCAACTCTCAGAACCCATTGCCTGCTGACCAACCGAATTGACTTGCCTCATGTACAAATCGATTTGCTCCCTTATTTATTCACACAAATTGACTTGTCTCCTATGCTCAAATTGATTAACCAAGTCAATTTGCAAATGGGGACAAATCGATTTGTGGCATTCGACTCTCAGAACCCATTGCCTGCTAACCAACCGAATCGACTTGCCTCATGTACAAATCGATTTGCCTCCCTTATTTATTCACACAAATCGACTTGTCTTCTATGTTCAAATCGATTTGTTGAACTCAAGCCTCAGATTCCCTATTCATCCAAACATTTCCCAAATCGACTTGCCACCCCTTTTTCTTTACACAAATTGATTTGCCTCTTCCTTTTTCTCACACAAACCGATTTCTCTCCTCATTTTCCTTCTCACAAGTTGATTTGTCACCTTAACAAATCAACTTGTCTCTCGTAATTTTTATATCAACTTACAATTGCTCATTCAACTTACCTACTTATAATTATCTCTCACAAGTCGATTTCTACCACACCTAAATTCACTGATACAAGTTGATTTGCCATCCCACAAATCAACTTGTGTCTCACATTTTCCATTCAACTTGTACTTCACAAATCAGCTTACCCATTCAATTTGCCCAAACATAAATACAACTAATGGGATTTGTACTCATGTCCTCATATTCCTCCAAAAAAATTTTATACCACTGCACCAATGTCACGCCCCGATCCTCAGATCGACTACGCGACAACCGCCACGTCATCTCGGTACACAAGCAGAACCTCCCCATATATCGGGACTCCGCAAAACTATCAAATTTATAATAAATCATCAAAAGCATAAGACTCTTCAAAACATGAAATCATATAAATAATACACATGCAAGGAGCCCATCCGGCTCATCCCTGACATACAAACACACACATCGACATACATCGGGGAGTGGGATCCTGTACATGCAATCATACATCAGCACACATCGGGGAGGGGGAACTTGTACATGCACGAGCACATAGCAGCACACAAGTGGGAACCTGTATATGCACAAGTACATAGCAGCACACAAGTGGAAACCTGTATATGCACGCATGCGATGTGGCCATCCTAGCCACTCAGAATTCTCAACACAAGAAAGCATTTAACAAACAAAAAGTCCCAAAATATAGCTGTCGGATTTTACCAACACTTACTCGAAAAAAAAAAGCCAGTATCGGTAAAATCCTAACGGTATGAGATGTACAGAACTTCATAAAACCATAGGAAATTAGCAAAATCCAATAATTATAATTCAAATGTCCCAATACAGAATAAAACAGTTTTTTCAAAAATAGAGCAATCAAAATAATAAAGTACAAATAAAAAATCATCGGATTTTATCAATACTTGCCAACAATTCAGCCAGTATCAATAAAATCCGCATGGCATGGGATGTACAGACTTTCCTTTCCATGGTTTGAGAGCTATAAATCACTAAAAATCCTGCATGTGCCAAATACCTATACAATCTGCAAAAATACTACGTAAGCTCCATCGAGTAGTCTCCCAACTAAGTCTCCTCTGAAAAAGGTAGAAAGGGGGTGAGTATAGGGGAATACTCAATGAGTGGAGTGCAATGGTGCAATTGTGTTCATAAACAAGGGGTGAATGTGGGGCAGTCAAAGCATATCTCGTAAATCATTTCATATACATAAGATCATTTCAATAAATCACATTTCACAAATATGCATCCATGTCAATTATCCTTTCAGAAAATCCTCGGGTCCCATCGAAAAACATTTCCGTCTTAGGGCGGCCAAACCCAGACGAAAGCCTGCCAAGTGGTTTTTCCATCCAATGTTTCAAAACATACCCCCTTCCTTGGCGTTGGCTCGTACCTCACCGGGGTGCACCAGATATAGCACGTGTAACGCCGACTCTGCGGTGCCATACTTTTGTACTCTCGTTCCTGAATTTAATGAAATATTGCTTAGTTTATTATATAGAGATAAAATTTTTATTTATATTGATTTTCGATTTTGGGGTTTTTAATTTAAAATTTTGATATATTAAAAGTATCCTTATTTCCGATTCGTAATATGAAGATATATTTTTCATTTTTTAATTTAATTATTTATTTCCTCATTTATTTATTTATAAATCTATTCATAAAAAAAAATATATATATATATAATAATAATAATAATAATAATAAAAAGAGAAAAAAAATCGAATTAGGGCTTAAAGCCCTAATGCCCTTCTCTCTTTACCTTCTCCTCTTTCTCTCCCCGCATCTTCGTCTTCTCCCCCTCGCGCCTCCGCCCTGCTGCCGCCGTTGCTCTTCTCTGCCATAGACGGCCGTCAACCACCACCCAGCCACCGATCAACTCTCTCATCTCCTTCCCTTCTCGGTTCTTCTCTCTACCACGCTCTGTCTCTTTCTCCTTCGCAATTTCTCTCTCTATCTCCCGCTGTGTCTCCCTCTCGCTCGATCTCTCATCTCCTCCGCCGTGTTCCGCTGCCCCCTTCCACCACCCATGACCGGCCGATCATCTCCTTCCCTTTCAGTTCTCTATCTCTACTCTGGTTCTCTCCTACCTCACTATTTCTCTCTCTCTCTCTCTCCCCGCCCGCGCGACAGTCCCTCTCCCGCGCCCGCGACTGCGGCCTTTTCCTTCCTTCCCGCACGCACGACAGCCCTTCACGCCCGACTATAGCGCGCAACAGCTCTAGCATGCGTAGCTACAGTGCTGTTTCCCCTGCTCGTGCGCTCGTGCGCCTTATTTCCCTTCAGCCGAGAGCGCTCCTGCAATCTTTGCAGGAGCCCCAAACTGACAGCAGCAAGAAGCCTCAGAAACCCTAGGCCGTGACAGTTTCCTGCGATCCCATTCTGCGTAGGTCTTGGATTGAATGAAGTGCATTCGGAAGTTAAATCTACGAATCGAAAAACCCTAGGTTGACTTTCTTGGAGAATCCAGGAGTCGAGTTTGTTTTGGTTGTGGAAATAGGGAGTGACCACCCTCCCTAGAATGTGAGTGGGACTATGACATCTACTATTGATTGACAAATCATGTTTTACCGATTTCCAAACGACATGATTTCTATGCATGTGAAAATTTGAACTTTTAGATTTTGATAAGTATTTATATACATATTTTTGTGACCATTGGAGTGTCCCAACTGCTGATTTTATTGATATGCATCCATGAGTTTGATAACTAGATATTGTGCCACCCTTTTGATATATTGACATGTTTTAATGCTTCCACTTGCATTAGCACATGGTTTTGAATGGATTTATACGTATCATTTGGGCTGTATGCCCGACCGATATTATGATACGATGCATGGGGCTGTATGCCCGGCTAACGTGGTGATGAGATGCATGGGGCCACGTGCCCGACTGACTTGATATTGTTCCGTAGCTACGAAGGACATTTGGTAGCGGCACCTCTTGTGCCCGGATACTCTTCGGTCGGAGGTATCCACCAAATTGTCATGTGTATGATTGTCCCTGGTTAAACCCTCATCAGGGGAGGACATGAGTTTTACCTCTGTCTAGCGCTGGGCAGGGACATCATACACGGCCGACTATTTATATGTATATTATTATTATTATTTACAAGCTAATTGGAGTAGCCTGTGGCCAACATTGGGGTAGAAAGCCATTATTTGATATTTATATTGTAAAAACCCCCAATGTGTCCGTCCTTGGTCAAGGTAGACCATTGTTGAGGTTGTTTATTCAGCCGCTCTACGTATGTGATTTGATACTTGAATGGATGTATATGTTATTTTCTGATGTGTGCCTTGAGATATGTTAAAACTGCACGTTGTTTTCGTATACCTGATATTGTATTACATGGTTTGGCACTCTAAGTTCACACTTGATATTGATAATACGATGTCAATCCCCTCACTTGCCAAGTATCCTCCCATAGATACTCACCCCTCTTCTTTCCTCCCTCAGACAGGATTGTTATGCTAGAGCGACGTTTCAGACTCTAGAGGTTTCGGTTGATTATTGACGGGTTTGGTTCTTCTCGACGGTGAGATTTAAGTTTAAAATTAAAATACAAATTACTCACTTTATTTCGACCATGCGAGGTCTTGATATTGAGGTCCGTAGTTGACTGTGTACATTTTTATGGGATGATTGTAATAATTATGGATATTGTTATGAAACTCTCCTATTATATTTGTATTGAGGCGTTTGTAAATATTTAAACTCTCTACTTGAGAAATTATTGTATATTATATAAAATTCTAGGTCCGCTCAGTGTGGTGGCTGCCCATGCTCTAGTGGGCATGACAGTAGAGGTCTGTGGCTAGGACTGTTGGGGATTTATTTAGCCTTGCATTGTCTGGATGTCAGTTGTGGAATTTGTTGGTTTCGGAGAGGCCGGGATGACCATTTGTTTATTTTACAGGATAATGTAAATGTACAGATTTATACAGGTTTATTTATACATGGGATACCTCCGATTTATGGGGAGGTTCTGCCCGATTTTCTGTAAAAATACAGTCGGCATCCAGGGTAACGGGCGGCTGTTCACGATCCCGATTCGGGGCGTGACAGTTCGGTTTGTATCAGAGCCCTAAGTTGAGAGTTGTGTTTTATAGAATAGTTTTGAAAATATTCCCAAGTACGATTTAAAAGTCCTCAATTCGTATGAGAGTTTCATTACAGTCATGAGATCCCAGTACATGGTTTTAGGCATATGAGTTTTTTTTTTAGGAGGTTAGATACGGTGCGTATCTAACCTAGTATATTAGTTTTATCGGTTCTTAAACTTATAAGCTCATCCATTTTAGGGGATTAGATGCGGGTTGTAACGAACCTAGCATATCTTTTTCATTGGTTATTAAACCAGTTAGTTCATTTATTTTAGGGGGTTAGTTATATCATAACTAACCCTAATCTTTACACTTTTACCTAACTAGTACCTTTTTCCGCACATTAGTATGACGACTAGGGGAGGTACCAGTTTCGCTCTTACTAAACCCACTGGAGCACCAAAGGACATGTCTTCTTTGCTCGCACCTCCTCCAGTACCTACTCTACTAGCTGCTACAGCCGCAGTGCCACCACCACCACTGGACGCCTATAGACAGGTGTTTGAGTGGTATAGTTTACATGGCATACAGATGCCACCTCCACCAGTACGATGGCCGCGCTGATTCCTACAGCTGTGCCACCTCCAGTGGTACTAGCTCAGCCACCAATTGTTGGTCTTTCCACTGTTTCAGGACCTAGTGACACTACCTCCTCCACCTTGAGACGTATTTATGAGCTCACCCAGTTGGTGAAGGAGGCAAGGCAGTTAGGCTGCACGGATTTCGCGGGGACGGGTGATTCCACCGCAGCAAAGTACTGGATCAACCGCACCCGTAGAATTTTAACTGATCTGGGGTTGAGCAAGGACTACCGATTACGGGTAGCAGAGAGACTCTTGGATGGTGACACCCTCACTTGGTGGGAGGCGATTCATGACGATGCTACCGGGCCTCTGCGATGGGAGGACTTCCTGCGGGAGTTCGATCGCAGGTACTTCTCTGAGTTTCAACAAGACCGCAAGAGGGAAGAGTTTCTGCACTTACAGTAGGAGCCAGGACAGTAACAGACTATGAGGCAGAGTTGAGGAGACTAGCTGCTTTTGTTCCAGACTTGGCGACGCCAAGGCAGCTACGGTTTAAGTTTGAGGATGGTCTCAACTTGAACATCAGGAGGTATATGACGGTGATTCCTAGTCTCTCCTTTGCGAAGATCGTGGACTCAGCACTTAGGGTGGAGGAGATCGTCCGTGCTGAGGGCAGACAGTGGGAAAATAAAAAGCAAAAAAAAGAGATCTGAGGCTACTTCGAGCCAGGGCTCGAAGAAGGGCAGGACTTTAGGATATCAGGGAGGCCCTTCTCAGCTGAGACAGGCACATTCTAAGTAGGGATCACGATCCCAGGGGTTCAGAGCACCGGCCCCTAGTGCCACTACTCAGACTTAAGCTCAGTGGCACCCTTCTTGCCGCCGATGTGGTAGACACCACCCTTTTGGAGAGTGTAGGGTGCCTGTTACATGCTTCCAGTGTGGGAAGCCAGGGCACATCAGAAGTACTTGCCCTGAGTTGGGATTTAAGGGTCAGACAGCTACGGACTACTCGAGTGTTCCACGAGGAGGACAGCAGGGAGCACCTGCACACTCGAGTCACACTGCCCCACGGACAGTAGTAGGGAGCAACATGGTGCCAGGACCATCCCGACAGCAGCAGAGGACACAGGCCCGTGTGTATGCAATAACGCAAGAGGACGATCAGGCGGATCTTGACGTAATTATTGGTACTCCTCCCACTGGTCCCCATGTTTAGAGAGTTTCCATGTACTATTTTTTGATTTTCATGTACTTTCTTTTGAGAACCATCACTAGTTAAAGCCTTAGGGGCTTAACTATGTTGGTTTGTACATACATTTTGATATATATATATATATATATATATGTGTGTGAGTATATGTTTTCTTCCATGTTTATCAACTGATCTCTTTATTTTCTCATATTAGGAGTTATAAAAATATGGGGGGTCGACGCCCGTGTCTTTATTGACATCGGGTCGAACTATTCTTATGCGAGAGCGTCTTTTGCCCACCGGTTGGGTAGACCCTTGCCGCCACTTAATGAGAAGATATTGGTCATCACTCCTCTCGGTGAGTGGCTACTTAGAAATTTCGTCTACAGAGGGAGAAAGGTCATGGTCAGAGATGCAGTACTTGAGACAGACTTG
This sequence comes from Dillenia turbinata, assembly GCA_037126225.1. Classification (NCBI taxonomy): domain Eukaryota; kingdom Viridiplantae; phylum Streptophyta; class Magnoliopsida; order Dilleniales; family Dilleniaceae; genus Dillenia; species Dillenia turbinata. The sequence continues at coordinate 5,520,792 of JBAMMX010000019.1, read as the reverse complement.
AGTCCACTTGAGATGTCAGACTTTGAAGCCGTCCTGTGGATAGATTGTCTGAGCATGCATAGAGTTTTAGTGGATCGCTTCACCAAAGAAGTGGAGTTTTGGAGACTTGAGAGGTCGTGGTTAAGGTTTGCAGGTGAGAGGCGAGTGTTACCTCGCTGCGTTGTATCAGTAATGGAGGCCAGGCAATTGATACGCCGAAGGTGCACGACGTACTTGACTCATGTGATAGACACCACCGTGGAGGGACCAAGGATCGATGAGGTCCCAGTGGTGCAGGAGTTTACAGATGTATTTCCCGAAGAGCTACCTGGACTACCGCCAGTTCGGGAGTTTGATTTCGAGATTGATCTAGCTCCAGGGACTACTTCCATATTTATACTGCCATACAGAATGACGCTATCTGAGCTTAGAGAACTCAAGGTCCAATTGCATAAGTTGTTGGACAAGGGTTTTATCGGTCCGAGCACTTCACCTTGGAGTGCTCCGATGTTGTTCGTAAAGAAGAAGGACGGGACTCTACGATTGTGCATGGACTATAGGCAGTTGAACAAGGTTTTTATCAAGAATCGGCATCCATTGTCGCGTATTGATGACTTAATTAATCAGCTCCAGGGTGAACGTGTTTTCTCACAGATAGACCTTCGATTTGGATATCATCAGTTATGGATTTGGGCTGAGGATGTGCCCAAGACCGTATTCCGCACCCGAAATGGACACTATGAGTTCTTGGTCATGCCGTTTGGGCTGACCAACACACCAGCAGCCTTTATGGACCTAATAAACCGAGTCTTCCATGATTATTTAGATCGGTTCGTCATGGTGTTCATCGACGACATCCTTGTATACTCGCAGAGCAATGAGGAGCTCCAAGGTATTCTTGATAGATCTGTAGAGATGATGATAAAGAGTTCCAAGTCCGTGATAACGGACTAGTAGTATATTGACAGCGGGTTTGCATTTCCACCAAAAAAGATCTTCAGAGAGATATTCTTGAGGAAGTTCAATCCTCCATTTACGTTATGCATCCAGGAGGTACAAAAAATGTACCTAACTATCCAAGATAATTATTAGTGGTCTGGTATAAAGAGAGAGTTTGTAACACCGATACTACGGTGTTCGTATATTATTTCTGTTTTTGAATTTAATAAAATGATCATCAATTTATATATATATATATATATAGAAAATATTTAATTTTATTGATTTTCGATTTTGGGATTTTTAAATTTAATTTTTGGTATATTTTAAATACCGTTTCTGGGATTTGTAAAATAAAGTTAGTATAAATATATATATATGTAAATAATTAATTATTTATTAATTAATTTATTTACTCAATTAGCTATTTATAAAATCTATTTATATAAAAATATATATATATAAATAATAATAATAATAATAATAATAATGAAGATAAAATTAATAATAATAATAATAATAAAAAAATCGAAATTAGGGCTTAAAGCCCTAATTTCTCTCTCTCTCCCTCTTTCTCTCTCCGCCTCCCCATCTTCTCGCGGCTTCCTCGCGCCTCCGCCCTGCGGCCGCCGCTGCTCTCCGCCATTCTCCTCCACCGCGACCGCCGTGGGTCGCCATCCCTCAGTCTCCCTCAGTCTCTCTCGCTCTGTTTCTCCCTACGAGTGCGTCGTGCGCGACAGTTCCTTGCGTGCACGCGACTGCTCGCACACTGACTGCCCCTGCGCGTGACTGATCGAGCGCTGACAGCCCTCCCGTGCACGCTCCAGCGCGCGATAGCCCCTTCCTACACGCGCTGCTGCAGCTCCTTCATTGCTTGCGCACCTTCTGCCACCTGCGGAAGCCCCAACCGAAAACCGTAGGTCGACTATGCCTTGTCCACTGCAAAGGTAAGATCAAACCCTAACCCAAATTCTAGGGTTTCGATTCCTTGGTGATTTATACTAAATTGCAGACTTTTGCTTCGAATTGGAAGCATTGTAGGTTTCGGACTGAATCGAATGTCGCACGGACGTTAAGGTTTTGGACCACAGTGAACCCTAGGTGAGGGATTTCTAACTCATTCGATTTATTTGAATGCATTTAGGGTGAAATTAACATAAGGAAGTGTTGTATAGGTTCAGGATGTACGTTAGATTCGATTAGAACACATTGTTTGACATTATATGTAATTATTTAGGTTAATTATAGAAATTTTATACGAAATTGAGCTGTTTCGGATGATAGAATTGAGTTAAATTGATTTAAATGGTTTCACTTAGAGTTTAATTTGACGAATGCATGAAAACAGTCGAAATTTGATATTTTAGCCTAAGGATTGATGCGTTGTTTAACATTATGGTTGGTATTGCATATAGGTAAGTCTAATACAATCTCTATATTATGAAATAGGTTTCAATACCTTTAAAATGACATATGGGTTGAAGAAATTGGATGTGAATTGAAAAGTGTATGATTTTTCAAAGATTTTCTATTTTGTAAGAAATTTATTCATTTTAAGCGTATTTTCGACTTCAAGTGGTTTTAGAGTTGAATTAGGCTTGATTTCGATTTTGTTATTTATTTATAAATGAAATGCAATTGATGACATTAGAGTATATTCAAAAATTGGAGAATTTAGGTTTGTACAAACTTAGGGAAAATGATAAACCCTAAGAATAATTGGAAATTTGATGATTTATGTGATACTTTGATTAGGTTGATCTTGTTGGAGACTCGAGAAGTCGAGTTTGGTTTAATTGTGGAAATAGGGAGTGACCACCCTCCCTAGAATATGAGTGGGACCCTAATCTCTTGCATGAAATAGTGAAAATTTGATTTTACCGTGTTTTTAAATAAAACATGCTTTGATATGTATTGATTCGACGTGTGATATTAAATCTCAAATCTGTTTTGTGATTATTGGAGTGTCGTAAACTTATGATTTCTATGACTATGCATCCATGTTTGAATGAAATGAAATCGTGCCATGATTTGAGAACTTGAATGTTTTCTACTCTACCAATGCATCGGTTGTTGATTTGAAATGATTTTGATAAAATGTATTGGCACGCGGATTTGAAATGCTTTAATGAACTGTGGGTTGGATGCCCACTAGTTATATGATTCTTACCTATGGGACGTTGTGCCCTTGTGATACTATGATGATGACATTGATGATTCCATAGCTACGAAGAGCGTTTGTAAAGGCACGGGTTACCCAGATACGCTTTGGCCAGAGGTATCCGCAAACATCGTGATTGTGATATGTATGGGCCCGGTTGAACCAGGTATTGGGGAGGTCCATTAGTATATGGTATCCGCAAACATCGTGATTGCTTGTACATGATAGTGATGTTCTGTATGGGCCCAGTTGAACCGAAAGGGGAGGTCCGTCAGAATAGGCGGTCTAGCACTGGGAGTTGCTTATACGAGCCAACATCGGGGTAGAGAACATCTTTTGAAACACTTTGCATAACAAAACCTCCGATGCGCCTGTCCTTGGTCACGGTTGACCTTAGCCAGGATCATTTTCGACTTGCTCTATGATATAATTGATTTTTAAATGGATGCATATATGTGTGATATCGTGTGAATGATTAAAAGAGTTCATTTTATCGAGCATATCATGATTTATTACAAAAACTTGAAATTTTGGTTGGGTATGATATTATTTGACACTCCAATTTTCACCTACACTATTAGTACTTGAGATTTATCTCCTCACTCACTGAGTATTCTTCCCCGAGTACTCACCCCTCCTCTCTCCCCCCTCAGACAGGATTATTGCTGTGCCGGAGCGACGCTTCAGATTTTGGAGATCTTGGTGGATTTGGGTGATTCAGGAAGGTGAGATAAAAGTTTAATTTAAAAGATGAATTATGTAATTTATTTTGACCCTGCGAGGTCTTGTTGAGGTCCGTAGTTGGCCGTGTACTTATTTTGGGATGATTGTATAATTTATGTATATTTATTTGCAAAACTCTCATATTTCATTTGTATTGAGGCGATTGTACATATTTGAATGTTAGTTGGGAAATTTGTTATACATTTGTATAAACTTAGGTCCGCTCGGTGTAGTGGCTGCTCATGCTCTAGTTGGGCATGACAGTAGAGTTCTGTGGCTAGGTTTGTTGATAGATTTTTATAGCCTTGCGTTGTTCTGGATGTCGGTTATGGGAGTTGTTGGTTTTGGAGAGGCCGGGATGGCCATTTGTTTTTTTTTCAGGATGATTTTGAGTTATACAGATTTAAACAGGTTAAATTGTACATGGGAGACCTCCGATTTATGGGGAGGTTCTACCCAATTTTATGTAGAAAATACAGCCGACATCTAGGGCAACGGGCGGCTGTTCACGATTCCCGGTTCGGGGCGTGACAGAGTTTGTTGCTTGATGCCTAGTTTGTCAGCAGATGATGGCCAAGCATCAGTGACCCATAAGCGCTTCGCAGCCCTTTCGCATTCCCGAGTGGAAGTAGAAACACGTCACAATGGATGGTCAGTCAGAGAGGACCTTAGTGTTTCAGTTTAGCCCGTGGCCATTGTAGATCGACAGGTCAGAAAGCCGTGGAGCAAAGAAGTTTCGTTGGTCAGAGTCTTGAGGAGGAGTAACCAAGTTGAAGAAGAAATCTGGGAGCTCGAAGAGGCCATGAGGAGACAGTACCCCTATTTGGTTGGTGTATAGTTTTCTTTTAGTTTCGAGAACGAAACTTGTTTTTAGGGGGTTAGAAAATGTAACACCGACTCTACGGTGCCGTACTTTTGTACTCCCGTTTCTGAATTTAATGAAACATTTCTCAGTTTATTATATAGAGAGAAAATTTTTATTTATATTGATTTTCGATTTTGGGGTTTTTAATTCAAATTTATAGTATATTAAAAGTATCCGTATTTCCGATTCGTAATGTGAAGATATATTTTTTATTTATTAATTTAATTATTTATTTCCTCATTTATTTATTTATAAATGTATTCTTAAAAAATATATATATATAATAATAATAAAAAAAGAGAAAAAAAATCGAATTAGGGCTTAAAACCCTAATTCCCTTCTCTCTTTCCCCTCTCCTCTTTCTCTCCCCGCCTTTTCATCTTTTCCCCCTTGCGCCTCCGCCCTGCTGCTGCCGCTGCCCTCCTTCACCACAGACAGCCGTCAACCACCACCCAGCCACCGATCAACTCTCTCCCTCTCCTTCCCTTCTCGGTTCTTCTCTCTACCACGCTCTGTCTCTTTCTCCTTCGCAATTTCTCTCTCTATCTCCTGCTGTGTCTCCCTCTCGCTCGATCTCTCATCTCCTCCGCCGTGTTCTGCCGCCCCCTTCCACCACCCAAGACCGGCCGATCATCTCCTTCCCTTTCGGTTCTCTATCTCTACTCCGGTTCTCTCCCTACCTCACTATTTCTCTCTCTCTCTCTCCCCACCCGCGCGACAGTCCCTCTCCCGCGCGCGCGACTGTGGCCCTTTCTTTCCTTCCTACATGCGCGACTGCAGCGCGTTACAGCCCCTGCGCGCCTGACTGCAGCGCGCAGCAGCTCTAGCGTGCGCAGCTGCAGTGCTGCTTCCCCTGCTCATGCACTCGTGCGCCTTGTTTCCCGTCAGCCGAGAGCACTCCTGCAATCTTTACAGGAGCCCCAAACTGACAACAACAAGAAGCCTTAGAAACCCTAGGCCGTGACGGTTTCCTGCGATCCCATCTGCGTAGGTCTTGGATTGAACGAAGTGCATTCGGAAGTTAAATCTACGAATCGAGAAACCCTAGGTTGACTTTCTTGGAGAATCCAGGAATCAAGTTTATTTTGGTTGTGGAAATAGGGAGTGACCACCCTCCTTAGAATGTGAGTGGGACTACGACATCTACTATTGATTGACAAATCATATTTTATCGATTTCCAAACGACATGATTTCTATACGTGTGAAAATTTGAACTTTTGGATTTTGATAAGTATTTATATACATATTTTTGTGACCATTGGAGTGTCGCAACTGCTGATTTTATTGATATACATCCATGAGTTTGATAACCGGATATTGTGTCACCCTTTTGATATATTGACATGTTTTAATGCTTCCACTTGCATTGGCACATGGTTTTGAATGGATTTATACGTACCATTTGGGCTGTATGCCCGGCCGATATTATGATACGATGCATGGGGCTATATACCTGGCTGACATGGTGATGAGATGCATGGGGCCACGTCCCCGGCTGACTTGATATTGTTCCGTAGCTACAAAGGGTATTTCGTAGCGGCACCCCTTGTGCCCGGATACTCTTCGGTCGGAGGTATCCATCAAATTGTCATGTGTATGGTTGTCCTAGGTTGAACCCTCATCGGGGGAGGATTTGAGTTTTACCTCTGTCTAGCACTTGGCGGAGACATCATACACGGCCGACTATTTATATGTATATTATTATTATTATTATTTATAGGCTAGTTGGAGTAGCTTGTGGCCAACATTGGGGTAGAGAGCCACTATTTGATATTTGTATTGTAAAAACCCCCAATGTACCCGTCCTTGGTCGAGGTAGACCATTGCCGGGGTTGTTTATTCGGCCGCTCTACGTATGTGATTTGATACGTGGATGGATGCATATGTTATTTTCTGATGTGTGCCTTGAGATATGTTAAAACTGCACGCTGTTTTTGTATACCTGATATTGTATTACATGTTTTGACACTCCAAGTTCACACTTGATATTGATAGTACGATGTCAATCCCCTCACTTGCTAAGTATCCTCCCATAGATACTCACCCCTCTTCTTTCCTCCCTCAGATAGGATAGTTATGCTAGAGCGACGTTTCAGACTCTAGAGGTTTCGGTTGATCATTGGCGGGTTTGGTTCTTCTCAATGGTGAGATTTAAGTTTAAAATTGAAATACAAATTACTCACTTTATTTCGACCCTACGAGGTCTTGATATTGTGGTCCGTAGTTGACCGTGTACAATTTTATGGGATGACTGTAATAATTATGGATATTGTTGTGAAACTCTCCTATTATACTTGCATTGAGGAGTTTGTAAATATTTAAACTCTCTACTTGGGAAATTATTGTATATTATATAAAATTCTAGGTCCACTCAGTGTGGCGGTTGCCCATGCTCTAGTGGGCATGACAATAGAGGTCTATGGCCAGAACTATTGGGGATTTATTTAGCCTTGCATTGTCTGAATGTCCGTTGTGGAATTTGTTGGTTTCGGAGAGGTCGGGATGACCATTTATTTATTTTATAGATAATGTAAATGTACAGGTTTATTTGTATATGGGAGACCTCCGATTTATAGGGAGGTTCTGCCTGATTTTTTGTAAAAATACAGCCGGCATCCTGGGCAACGGGCTGCTGTTCACGATCCCAATTCGGGGCGTGACAGCACGGCTTCGGCAGAGGGAGGGACGTCAAACTCCCCCGCACATCCAAACCCCAAACCACGCCACCCCGTCGGGTCGCTCCGTGGTGGGAATATGACTATAGTCATCTACGACACCCTTCATTTCTCAATCAATCCATTTCTCAACAATGTGCCATGATTTCCAACAGTTAATCCATAATCTCAAGCCAAAGTAGTTCATAGAGTAATATCAAATAGCACATGGTACAAAAGCATTTATAAACACAATAGATACATTCGTATTTCACAATCCTATTCAGATAGCCCACAATCACAAAACAATTTACATAAATCATGTAAAATCCTTCAAAAATCATTTATAAAGCAATTTTAAAACAGGTTTCTCGTTTACGAATACAATGAACCGTCCACTCACCTTTAGAGAGGGTATTCACTCTCAAATTCTCAATCAAATCCGAATTGACCCATTTTTAAGTCCCTAAACGATTAACCTAATCAAACATTGCAATTATCGTCAATTAAAATCTCTATAACAAGGGTTTTCATATTTTTCCAACTTAATTCACCCTTAATTTCACATCCACGATTTCTAAATGCTGATTTCATCACCCGAAAATCATTTATATCTCTAATGAACTTTAATTACCAATATTTCCTAATTTTTCAAATTTTCTTGCAATTCCACATAAATATAACACTTTTCATGCATATTTCAATTGAAACTCTAAAGAAACCATTCAAATCAACTCAGTTCAATTCTGTCATTCCTTAGCATACTTCTTCCGTATCAAACAGCCTAATTTTATGAATTATGCAATACTTAACTTCACTAATTACATATTAAATATAAGAAAATCGCATCCTATACTAATCTAACATATACATATCGCATTACCCTAGATTTACCCCTAAATTTACTCAATTTATTGAGAGGATAAAAAATCTTTCACCTAGGGTTTCTCGGTTTGCAGTCCTAACTTCCAGTCGCCATTGGTTTTAAGTTCAAACCTGTAATGATTTCAATTTGTTGCAATCGTTAGAATTAAACCTAACTACTAAGAATATTCAATCCTAGAATCAAAATCAGAAAATCTCTTCTAACGTATGTAGAGAAGGATTGACAGTCCCACAGCCTAGGGTTTTCAAAGGATTCAATGGCCGCTGGTTTGGGTCGTCGACAGAGGGAAGTGCTAACAGTGAGCATTGTGAGCGGGCAAAAGAGGAAGGAAATGGAAGTTCTGCCATCGCGCGCACAGGAAAGAGAATGAGAACTCTATTCCCACGCGGGAAGAGAGGAAAGAGAGGGAGAACTCTCTGTTTGCGCGGGAAAGGGAGTGCAGAGAGAAACAGAGAGGGTAACAGAGGGAGAAATAGAGAGGAAGAGTGAAACTGAGAGAGAGAGAATGCGATCGAAGGGAAAAGAGAGAGAAACAGAGAGGAAGACAGGGAGACGATGGAGACCGAGAGAGTGACGGTGATGGTGGTGTGCAGTGGCGACGGTGAGTGAGGTGGTGTTGTGAGTGGCGGAGAGGGCGGAGAGGCGATGAAGAATTGTGTAAGGGAGAGAGTGCAGAGTATTCGTCGAAGGAGAGGAAGAGGGAGAGAGGGAGAGAAAGAAAATTAGACTAGGGTTTTCCAACTCTTAATGGAAATGGGGGAGGTGCTGCGTTTCACTCCGAAACGCAGCATCTTCTCCTCTCTTTTTTTTTTGTAATTAATATATATATATTTAAATAAATAAACAAATATATATATACAAATTCACCCCCCCCTTCTTTCTAAAATTTAAATTTTTCATAAAAATGAGATTTATTACTATTCGCGGACACGGTGATTTAAAATATACCAAAAATTTAAAATTAAGACCAAAAAATCGAAAATCAATAAAATTCAAAATTTTCTACTTTATTATAGAAATGTTTACAAAATATTCAACGTCGAGTTTCTGGTATTACAACCAATCCACACCTTCAATATATAAACACTAAATTAATTATAAATCTTTTTATACTCTCATGAAAGAACTAAAATTGAAAATTGAAAATTCACACTATGAATTTTTCTAATACTACACTCCAAGTCCGAATATCAATTACAATTCAGTTTTGTTTTACAAGAAATTAAATAAGAAATTTTCCAACACCGAAATTTCAGTATTGCATTATAAAATATATATGATATATGTGCATTATTTAGCCACTTATTTGTTGCACTTGTTTACTGTTATATATTCTATAATGTGTTGTGATAAAAGATATGTCAGGCAAGCGTGGTTGAATCGCTCACCCGAGTGATTACCTCCAGCTCTGAGTTAGCGCGATGAGATGATTTCTACTCATAAGAGACTTTGCAAGTGGTCCTGCTAGAATATAAGTCATCCTAATATGTATTCAAGATGAGGTCATATACGATATAATTGATATGGACATACTCACATCCATATTGCCTGTAACTAGCCAGATTTGAAATCTTAGATATCACCTGCGATTTATGATATTATCTCTGAGGTACTCTCTCTAATATATCTAGGTAAAATCTTATATGTAGACTGAGTTCCATACCTATAAAATGTTAGAGAAATCTGACATATACCCTTTTGAGAGATGAGGGAATAACATTGTGGCTTCATACCATGTGTGAAAAGACGACTAGGGATAATGAGAGTTATATTATATGAGACAATGATCTAATTTTTATCTCTATGCCCCACTGTGTGAGATTCGATATCCATTGGATTAGATCTCTTGTACCCTTATTACTTTTGGCTATTTCAAGAAATCTTGGTTCAATGTTTACTACTTTAATCTGTTTACCTATGGTTAGGAAAATAAATTGAGGTCTAAGAATGTAGCTAAATTCAAGCTGATAGATTCGAGTTTAGGAAAAGAAAGACCAATCGATATTGTATTATTATGTTGTATTCACCGACTAACCTATTATGTTTGCCCATGTTGAGATGTAAACATAATAATAGATACACAATCGAGCAATGATTGGAGATCACTTTTGATGAGAAAAGTTGGTCGATGAATATAATTGCGTTGAGTTTAGGGTACAGTGAGTCCTACTTCTTAGTCATTCAAACAGGTGTATCGAGAAGTCTTTATTTGTAAGTATACTCATCAGTCATACGATACTCAATCTTATATGAAATTTCAATAGGGTGATATGATAGATCACATGAGTTATGATCTTATGATGAACGTAAAATGTCCTCATATGCATGTGAGAGATATTAATTGATATGCCTATATAGAGGCATTTCGGACTTTTTGGTATAATTTAATATAATTCAAATTAGTTTGAATTTGAATGAATAACCACCATTATCCCACTTCCCATGATCTCTCTAACGAGACCCACATATTATTATTGGGTTTAACTACCCATTAACTCACTACTTGATCCTATGATTACAACCGTGAGAAGTGACTTCCTTGTGTGTGAGACACCTGAGAGAACATATTGAGAGATTGAGAGACAAAAAATTCTCTTGAGTGAGAAATCAATCGAGAGGTTGAGAAATTTTTGAATAAGAAAATTTCTCTATCACTTCGATATACCGAATTATGGATTGAAATATCGTGAATTTGCGATGGTGGTTCATCTCACGTGATCACTATCCCGACCGAGAGTTTTGTATGAGGAAGTTTGTAGTTCACGGATTTTGGAGATCTACACATCAAGATATTTTTCCGAAAATTTTGAATTTTTTAATTTTTCGAAAATTACCATGCTTCTACTATGAGTGTAAAACAAATCTAACAGTCAAAAAAGAGGAAGGCATTATCCATATAGTCAAAAGCCAAAATAACAACAAGAAAAGATCATAAAAGAAATACCCTACCACAAGAGCTTCAGACAAAGAATCTAGAAAATCAACCACCTCTCTGCAAGAGATTCCAAAGACTTTAGGAACAAACATTGTCTACAAAATTAAACACGTTGCAGGTGTTTTCTAAGAACCTTTGTCCGAGAAGGAAGTTTTGCTTGCTTTAGGAAATTGCAACAAAAAAAAAAAAAAGAGAATTGGAGTATGTCTAGAGAAGAAGTGATGGATTCCTTCTCCAAGAATGATTCTTCAATAACTTCTTGGGAAACATGAATAGTACCTTCTTAGTCCTTATCCTGAAATACAGAAGCCTCCAATTTAAGGGACTTTTGGCTGATCAATTTGGTGAAGAGCGTGTACATGCACTTGTTCAAAGTGCTGGGTGGATGATTGAAAGAAGTTATCGAGGCTGTGAATGCAAAGTTGAGAGTAGTTTGAGATGTAACATGCAAGTTCGACATACAGAAAGCCTATCCCCATGATTTATTTTTACATGTCAGGGAACAAATCAGGTCCAGAGAGAAATGGAGTATTTCGTTTCTGTTTATTCCAATCCTTGTCACTGGCTCTCAAAAGATTATTTTCGATCTTCCCATGGTCTAAGATAAGGTGGCCTTCTTGCTCCTTTCCTTTCTATCATGGCAACAGAAGTGTTGAATAAGATGCTTTCCAAAGCAGTGGAATTCAAGCAGATGGTTTTACTAAGGAGGGCAAGGGGTATCAAGCTATTTCGATCTCCCACCTTTTGTTTACTGTGACACAAGCATTGTCGAAGAAAATGAATTAAGGAAAATTCTACATTCTTCTCATTTTTGAGATAGTTTCTGTCAAAAAGTGAGATAGCCTTAGTAGGACATGGGTGAGCATTGGGTGAATGGCATCCATTCTAGGGTGTAGGTTGGTAACCAAGTACGTCCAACAACGATAATCGGTCGAGAAAAGAAAAATACGGATGACTGATGAACACTTACGTCATGTCAGATTGCCTGCACATATGGGGAGTGAGCCTTTCACTAACAGCTCAATAACCAATGATGGTTCGCCCATTGTGACACCTTCGTAGCTTCAAGGAAGGAAAAAATGCCCATTTTCAGACTTTAAACCTCTAAACAGTGACCAATTGCGACACATAAAAAGAATTAGGCAACTTTTAAGTTGGGGATTAATGGGAATGAAATTAGACCTGAGAAAAACTTTTGGGTGAATGGTGGAAGTGATGCGATCATCGTCCTTGACAATCTTCTTTATTCCAGTGTTGACAAAATAATTAAATGAATCTAAATGTTGCGTCACGAGCCCTCTCAACTACAAAGTCCTACCACTTAGCCTAGTTATAAAAAATTCAAAGAGAGAGCAGACTGAGAAGAGGCTTGTAAGCTGTACCTTTAAGAACTCGGGAAGAAATTGTACAGCCGGTTAACTAGGAGCAGCTGGGAACTGCTTGCCAATTGGCACTCTGCTGTACAAAGTGCATTCAAAAATTTAGAGAGAGAGAGATGCAAAAACTTACTCTTGCTGGACGCCCATGAAAGCCCGCTCTTCTTCCTTAAATCAGAAATATTGCAAATTTCAAGTGGTGAACTAAAATCACAAATATCCAAAAAAAAAAAATATAGTATTCAGAAATTTTTTCAAAGAAGAATAAGTATAACCATTGAACCAACCAACAAATCTAAGGGGGATGTTTGGTTAAAAGGTATGGGTTTCAGAAATTGGAATGAAACCTATATAAATTGTTTGAATTAATAAAATGGGAATGAATGTATGAGAATGAAACCCTTAAGATATGGGTTTTGTAAAATTTAAATAAATTGATGGGTTTCAAGTGAAACCCATAGATGAAATCCAAGGAAAAAAAATTGAACATTTTTATTTTCTTACAAAGGTGGTTTAAAATAAAAAATAATTTTAAAATATTATAAATTAATTTTTTTTTCACAAACAATTTTTTAATTAAAATATTATAAATTAAATTTTAAATTTTTTAACATTAAAAAATATTATTTTTATCATAAAACTTAATTAAAATAATTTAAAATATTATAATTTAAACTTTTTTATCAAAAACAATTTTTTGAAAAAAAGTTTTACCAAAAACAATTTAAACAATTTTTTAATTTAATAATTTTAAACAATTTTATAAATTAAATTTTTTGATAAATTATAAAAAATAATTTAAAAACATTATAAATTAAATTCTTTAAAAATATTATAAATTAAAAAAAATTAAATTTAATATAAAAAATTGACAATTATAATTTTTAAAATTTATGATAAAATTTCTTTTTTATTGTTTTCTCTAAGAAAAAAAGATTTAAAATTGAAAATGGTCTAAAAAATTGTAAATAAATTTTTTTTTGTTAAAAATTTTGCATTTTTTATTTTTTTAAAATATTATTAAAACTATAATTTTAATTTTAATTTTAGAAATTAAAACAAAATTTTAAAAATATTAATTTTAAAGTATTTTTATTAAGAACAAAATTGATAATCAAATAATTTTCGTTCTGAGAAATGTACAAACTAAACATTTACAATAGTTATCAAATCCACAGAATTCAATTCCAATTCTGATTCTTAAAATTTTTTATTTCGATTTCGATTCCGATTCTGATTCCGATTCTTAAGTGCGAACCAAACGCCACCTAATTCATCCACAAATTTCAGAAGGTTAGGGGAAAAAACCCTAGAATAGACACTCAAAATAAAATTCATCCATCGGATTTACCCCTAAAAGTAAGCTTCTAAATTGACCAAGCACACCCTAAATCAAAACATAGGATTAATCGCCCCATATCAACAATGAACATATGATTAAAAAGAATACACAACTCGAATAGAAAATAAGGAAATAGGGATTGTTAGATTTATTCTATGTTTATGTAGATGCGGAAATGTGAAAATTAAATAGTTAGAATTTTTCATATCGTATCCCAAATTCTAGATTTCTAAAAATCCGTGACTGCGAACTCTCGAACAAAATGCACGATCGGGATAGTGATCATAAAATCAAACCACCAACACTATGTTACGATGCCTCAACCCAAAATCTGATGAATCAAAATGACAAAAAAAATTCTTTTCGAAATTTTCTCGAAACCCGCAATTTATTTCTCAAACTAGAAATTAATCACTCTATAGAAGACAATTCTTTAAAATATCTCCGTTCCCTCTTATTATTCATAATGTGCAAAGGGTTTAATCACTATCAAAATTTTAATTGCAAAAGTAAGTCATGTAGGATAAATAGAGAGTCATTTTTGGGGAAGTTAGAGACGTGGGAATAATTGATAAACCACCCATTATCCCCTAATTTAAAATTTGAATTTAAAATACCCCTACGTGAGCATATTAACCAACATCTCTCACTTGTACATGAGGACATTTTACATTCGTCATAAAATCACAACTCATGTAATCTACCACATCACCCTATTGGATTTTTATATAGGATTGGGTGTTATGCGATTGGCAAGTACACTTGTAAACAAAAACTTCTTGATGTACCCGTTAGGATGATCGAGAAGCCACTGTTAGTATAAAAAAGAACTTGCTGTACTTCAGACACGATACATTACATCCATCGAGTCACTTTTCTCATCGAAAGTGATCCCCAAATCGTTGCTCGACTGTATATTCACTATTATGTTATGAATCCCAACATAGATAAATATAACAGGTCGACCAGTGAATATAACATAACAATGTAATGTCAATTAGTTTTCCTTTTTTCTACTATAAGCTATCCATCTCAATTCAATTGCTATTCTAAACCTACTCCACAGACCTCATTATGTAATATCGAAAATTCGGTGTTAAGAAATTTTTTGTTGAATTTGTTGTAAAATATAGAGAGAATCAGACTGAAATTGATTTTTGGACTTGAAATGTAAAAAAAAAAAAATGAAAATTCAAGGAGTGAAATTTGAAATTTTGCAAAACTATATTCATTTTTGAAAACTAAGAAGAGATTTCTAATTAATTGGATAATTAATTGGGAACATGAGTTCAAACCTCAAGAGACACATTCACATGGAAGGCATTTGAAAAATTGGCTTGTGTGAGGCAAAGTGTGATGGGTGGTTGAACCGTGAGAGCAATGATGGAACCGTGAAGTGTGCATGACCAAATTGTCCTTGAAAATTTTAAATGAGATTAAATTATGAGAGGGGTAAAATAGTAATTTTAACTCCAAATTATTAAAAAAAATTGCAAGCTCACACGGTGGACCGCCTAGTGAGAGAGCATGGCACTCGCGTTAGAACCGACTGTGGAACCACTGAGTGACAAATGACCAAAATGCCCTCTGAGTGGCAAATGACCTAAATGCCCTCCAAACCTCAATTAAACTTAAAATATAGAAAGGGCAAAATGGTAATTTCACAAATCCACTATCAACAATATCAATTAAACTCATTTCCTTGATTCATTTTCATTTTTCTTTCGACTGCTCATCTCCCTCGAAACCTCTCTGCATTCTCACTTTCTCTCCCTTCATTCTTGATTTCTCTCTCTAGGAATCAAACAATACCCTCATTAAATCACTCCATTAATCCCTCTGAAACCCCAATCAAACCTAGGGAAGGAAGAAATTTGGAAAAATAAAATCTAGGGTTTAAGCAAAAAGGGGAAAACTTAGGGTTTTTGAAATTCGATGTCCAAAACTCAATCCAACCAAGGAATCAAGGTAACTTTCTAATCACCTTCAAGGGTTTAGTGACATTATTTATGAATTTAATTTTGATATTTGAAATTTTGGGGATTCTGTAGAGAGAGAAAGTTAGGGTTTGAACAAAATTTTTATCTTGGGTGAAATTTGTGAATTTTTTAGAGATAATATCATCCATTCAACATAGATTTATA